>CM019152.1:47112301-47186763 GCA_009733165.1 Naja naja
TTTGTCCTAATACAAATGAAGGAAGGATAATTCTCAGTGGACTTGCTAAGCCATGGACACTGTTCTATCATATACTTGATCATTGCTCATGGCTGTTGACACACCTGACAAGTCAATGATTTTTTTTGTTTTGGTTCTTCGTAGTATAGATTCAAAAACAAAGGCCTCTTCTTTTGTTCTTCTGACCTTCAGGTTACATAACATTGGCATCCTTCAGTCTCAAAAGACTATGGTATCATGTTCTGAAAAGAGGTCCTAAAGCAGCATCTAGTGTGGCTAAAGGAAGCCAATTCAGGAGTGGCAATCCCTTCCACACTGTGGACAGATACAGTCTTCCCCTGTCCAACCCCAGATTTCGCTGGTTCTGGGACTGCCCCTTTTCTCAGCCTGCTGAACGAGGGTCTCTTGAATTGGAGAAGGCCATGTTGCGTCTTTAGCCTCCAAGTGAACGATCAGAGGTCAAGGTTTCCCAGCTGTTAATGTCCATTCCTAAGGCCTTTAGACCCCTCTTGCAGATATCCTTATAGCACAGCTGTGGTCTCCCTCTAGGGCACTTTTCAGGTTACATCACATTTCTATTTTACATGTTTTTCCCTCTCTTTCTCTGTTCTTTCCTCAAGATTTTGAAATCTTTTTCTCATTTCTAGTGATGTTTAAGAGCCCTTCAAAGTTATGACAGTGCTGAAAAAAATAACTTTATGACCAGTCCTCACACTTATAAACATCGCAGCATCTCCACAATCACTACCAGTGGGCTTGGACAACCCTGAACTACACCGCCTACGGTTGGACTTAAGCATAGCACACAAAATTATCTGCTACAATGTCCTCGAGTCAATGACTACTTCAGCTTCAACCACAACAATACAAGAGCAGCACCCAACAGATACAAACTCAATGTAAACCGCCGAACTCGATTGCAGAAAGTACAACTTCAGCAACAGTGTGGTTAATGCCTGGAATGCACTACCTGACTCTGTTGTTACATCCTCTAACCCCACTCCTTTAACCTTAAACTATCTACTATTGACCTCACCCCATTCCTAAGAGGTCTGTAAGAAGTGCATAAGTGCCCAATCATGCCTACCGTCCCTGTCCTATTGTCCCCATTTATTCAGTATCTATTTTCTGTATTCTTTTCCAAGTTTATACTTATGCCTATTATCTTGTAAGCAATTGACAAATCAAATAAATAAATAAATTTATGATACTTGCAATGTCTCACTGTCATGTGATTGCTTGTCATTGACAACAGTTGATGATTTGCTTAATGACAATAGCAGAACTGAGGTTGCAAATCCATCATGGTCACATGAGGTCTCACTTAAAGTGTGAATTTGTCAAGAATGAACCACTTTTGAAGCATTAGCTTTTTATTTTGAAAAATTAATTTTCTAATTCAAGCCTTATCACTATTCAACTCACCAAAGGACTTGGAGGAGAGGGAAGGGTGAGAAAAAATGCAGACTCTCCAGGGATAGACTGTGAGAGCCAAGAAACCACCAAGGTCACTGATGCAGGTGTCCGACAAAGAAGTGAACTGTTCTCAAAACAAAAGGAAAATTCATAATTGGACAGTGTGAACATCCATGGGTGGGGAGAAGGCAAAGCTATTGTTTAACCATGCAAGCATCGTGCGGTGAGAACACAGAGCTGGTTTTGATTCTTCAGTACTGAAACGGTGTATCCAATAAAGTTTTGCTTTTGGGATTACAAAGTTCATGGAGTACCTACTTTTGGGGTGGGGTGTGGGTTGCTAGTTGTTAAATATTAATTGATTGAATTTGTATTTGGATCTTTAAACCTATATCTATTTCACAGAGTCAGTCAATAAATTGCAATGCCAAGTTGTGTCAGATCAAAACAGATTTATTTATAACAGAGTAGAACAATCAATAAATATATTATTCTTAAATATATACAGAGTCTTTTCTTCTTTCGTTCCTCTTAAAAGGTCCTTCAAGGAACTAGAAGTCTCTATGAGAGCTTCACAGTTCTTCCTCTCATAACCTCTCCTTAGATATAGCTAACCTCTTTTAGAAAGTCCCTTTCTCTTAGGTTATAGATCTTCTCTCAGATCCCTTTGCTATATCTTCTCATACACAGACCTCAGTCTTCAGATCCCAATATCTCCTCAGAGTCTTGGATCTTCTCAGTATCTCCGATCTCCTCTTCAGTATCTTAGATCTCCTCAGAATCTCCTCTTTAGGCCTCTAACCTTTGTTTAGGCCTCTGTTTGAACCTCTGACCTCCCTTTAGGCCTCTGATCTCCCTCCTGAGGTAAATTGTCTGTTGGCAGCCCTTTTATACCAAGGGGCATTGTGATGCCACTCCAGGGCATCTGGTATTACCCTGTGATTGGTGGATTTGGTTTGCCTCCAAATCCCCATAAGTTTGTAAACTGCATAGCAACACCAGAAAGTTCCACTTTCTGACACTAGTCAATGACAGAATTTAGCAATAGCATTGGCCCCAATTGTGGTTGTTAAGTAAGAACTACCTACCTTGCTTGCTATCATGTACTCTTGTTCACTGTCTTTGCTCTGTTCTTTGACTTTTTTTGTCATAGTTGGTTCTTCTATCACTTCTTTTTTCATTGTTTGATTTGGAAAACTGTTATCCTCTTGAAAGAGCTGAAGTATACCACTCGCTGTTCTGATACTTTTACTTTTTCTTCAAGGACCACTATAAGTTTGTACTTGCTAGAGTTGCCAAGTTTTTTGCCAAGAACACACACATGTTGTAAGCATTGCAAGTCACAGCTGCAGAATCCTCTCAATTCTTTTTCAGTTTAGTTACTTCAGGCACGCCAGAAAAATCTTTCTGTTCCTGTTCAGTTTCTCAGGTTAGCAAAGTACTAAATCAGAACTGGTGGATATTTATTAGAGATTAGATTTATTTCCTTACAGAAAAATAATGGCTGCAATAGAAATGAATTAAATTGCAAATTGCTGGTTGCAAATTGAGAATAACATTACGAATAGCTGAATTTTGCTCAAGGGCCATCATCATTCCCATTGCTTTCCCTGGGACTGATGCTGTTAGATTCGGGTTCCAACTCTACTTTCTTGAGATGATGGAGTAGCAGTGAAGGAATTACTTGCAAAGCAGTTGAGTAAGTTCTCTGAGCTAAAGCAGATCAAGAAATAGATGCTACAGATATTCCAGGAATGTTATATTTTTGATTGTCCTTAATTTACGACAGGAATTAGGACTAGAATTTCAGTCATAAGTTGTAATAGACATAAGTTGAGGAAGATACATGACTGGACCCAATTTTACAATTATCTTTACAGTGGTTGCTCAGTGAATCATGTGGTCGAAGGTCCGAATCACGTGGTTGTTAAGCAAATTATGTTTAATTTTAATTCCTTTACAAAACTGAGCAGATTCAAATTATTTTGGACACTTTATGCCGCCTTGACAATTCTACAATGCTGGAAAAAGTGGAAGAAAAGAGAAGGACAACCAGTAAGAAGATGAATGAACTTGATTTCAGCTGCAGCTGGTGCACTGTTGGAAAAACTGAAGGATCAAGTTGGGGATAGATAATCCTGGAGAAGATTTATGTATGAGATCACTCAGAGTCAACACTAAGTTGATGGTGCTGTGGTGGTGCAGTGGTTAGAATGCAGTATTGCAGGCTAATTCTGCCAATTGCCAAGAGTTTGATCCTGAGCAGCTCAAGGTTGACTCAGCCTTCCATCCTTCTGAGGTCGGTAAAATGAGGACCCAGATTGTTGGGGGAAATATGCTCACTCTGTAAACTGCTTAGAGAGGGCAGTGAAATGGTATATAAATCTAAGTGCTATTGCTATGGTGCATAATCAGTCAATTAATCAATGAAATGTTCAAGACAAACACATCAAAAACAGGAGGTTAAAAATAAGGATGATGGCCATGAGACTTATTATAAAAAAGAGGAAAAACGTTATGGTTAAACCTTATCCAAGATATATATACTTCTTCTGGCTATTGATTTGCTTAAAGAAATGAGAGAGGGGAGGTGTATTTGGATACATGTGTCACATTGGGTTATTTATAAAAAAAGAAGAAGACAGGAAATAAATACAAACAAATACTGATTTAAATTCCTGAATATATATTTATCTGATGAATCCATCATACTTGCCTAAAAAGATTTAGCAACTTCACAGAATGGCTTTGAGTGCTAAAGATTTTTTAATGGGATGGTTAAAGATTTTTTATTTATCTCAAATCTTGTGAAATGAACCCATCTTTCTACCCAAAGTTCATTATGAAGTGAATTTGGGCCTTTAAGCCTTGAAGAAGATTCCAAAACCTAGTGTGAGAAGCCCCCACTCCTCCTAAAAAGAATGAAATATTTTGAGGAATATTAAAAAGGCAAGATATTATATTTTCCCAAAGGGAGAAATGGAGAAACATACTCTTAAACCAACCCCAGTCTCCCTGCCTCCAAGCAGAAACTGAGGAGCCAGCTTTTAGAAATATAGATTTGGTAATCCATTCAAGACAGAATATTTGGGAACAAAGGCAGAATGGTAGGATTAGAAGCAGCTCCTCACCCAAGATCCAACACAGGATGAAAGTCATTAGCCACGATAGCCCAATTCTTTCAGAACACAAGTCCCTTCATTGAACCATCCCAGAGCAGTCCAAACTTCAAAGTCACAGAAACCTTGGAACTGATTAACAATAAGCCAGAGGTTGACCAGATTAGCTCAGACAAGCATCTAGGGTTTGTATCCTCTTTTGCCTATAGAGCCAGCTATGACCCCTACATAACCCCTACATGAACCCCATAGGAATCTGACAACAGCCAATAGAATATTAAAGGACATGTTCTTACACAGGAACAGGAAGCTCAAATGCAAAGCCCAAGGAAGGTATAAAACCCACCCACTCTCAACTCCATTTTGTCATTTCTCTACTTGTTTGCAGAAAAGAAGCTCAGCTTCTTGTCCAAAGCATGCATTTCTCTGGGATTTGAGTCTCCAGAACTATGAGGCCAACTTCCCAACATTCTGCTATGATGATTATCAAATGAAGTCATCTTTTTTCCCCTGTTTGCTTTTCTGCTGCAAGTTGTTTGACTTGTTTGTCTGTTTCAACTACACCAGGGCAACACTGCAGTTAAAAACTCTGCGATGCTGTTTTTCTATGCCAGCAAAAAGCCTCTTCGGGAGATTTCTGGATTTTGCTCAGAATGAGAAGAGGTCATGTTCACCTCTGTGTCAGATAAACCATGCCTCTTTAGGAAAACTACATGAATTCTGAGAGAAGGACAAGGAGCACAACCACTGATACACACGGATAGCATTGCTGATTCCATTCATCTATATAAAAATGGGAGGGGAGTTCTCTTCAATTCCCTTGTTCTCAGGGCCAATCCTACCATTAAGCCAACTCTACTAGATTCATAGTCTATCTTTACATTAGGGATCCGTTCTGTGTGCATATAGGGGAGAAAGAATACTTCATTATATCTTAATAATTAACCTGCTCAGTAAACTTTGCTGAAGAAATAGCCATAGGCATTATAATGATTAATACCTTTTAAGCTGCACTAGCAAACAACTATTGCATGGATATACTGTTTGAAAAGCTACCAAGATCACCTCAAGAGGAGAGGACTCAATATCCCATATAATTTTTTTTTAATTATTTTTATTCATATTTATATGCCGCCCTTCTCCGGAGACTCAGGGTGGCTTACAGTTTTTGGGATACAACCCAATGCACTCAGCAATAGCCTTCCTTCCATTGTATATGCCTGCTTATTACTAAGCGGCATTTTTACAAAGTCAGCTTATTGCCCCCAACAATCTTGGGTCCTCACTTTACCTACCCGAGAGGATGGAAGGCTGAGTCAACCTTGAGCCTGGTGGGATTCGAGCCTGCAATAATTACAGGCAGCTGGAGCTAAGTGCTAGGCTATTTACAGCCTGCACCACCAAGGCCCTAGTAATAAAGCCTTAGTAAGACCATATCTACAGTACTGCATCCAGTTTTAGTCACAACACTATAAAAAGATGTGGAGACTCTAGTAAAAGTACAGAGAACAGCAACCAGGATGATTTATTTATTTATTTATTTATTATTTGAACTTATATGCCGCCCCATCTCCGAAGACTCGGTGCTTACAGCAGGAACAATAAATAGTTAAAAAACAATTAAATTAACTATAAGTTCAAACATTATACAACCCTAAAACCACCCTCACCCAAAGGGGTCACAGCCCGGTTGGTCAAACAACCAGGTCTTTAACTCACGGCGAAAGGTGCGGAGATCGGGGCCAGGCGGAGCCCCAAAGGCAGTTGGTTCCAGAGGTCAGGAGCCAGAAATTAGGGGACTGGAGACTAAAACATACTGAAGAACGGTTACAGGAACTGGGCATGGTGAATCTAGTGAAGAGAAGGACCAGGGGAGACAGGATAGCAGTCTTCCAATATTTGAGGGGCTACCACAGAGAGGAAGGGGTCAAGCTATTTTCTAAAGTGCCTGTAGGCAGTCAAGGAATAATGGATGGAAACTGAACAAGGAGAGATTCAATCTGGAAATAAAGAAACTTTCTGACAGTGAGAACAATCAACCAATGGAACAGAAATTGCCCTCGGAAGTTGTGGGAGCATCATCACTTGAGACTTTCAAGAAGATATTGGACTGCCATTTGTCAGAAATGGTGTAGGGTCTCCGCTTGGGTGGGGGTTGGACTAGATGCCCTACAAGGTTCCTTCTAACTCTGATTATCTGTTATCTGTTTATCTTATCTGGACAGTTGCTGGGGTTGGAGAAGCATTAGCTTCTCCCCCTCTCCTCTTCTACTCATCACTCCCTGGTAGCATATTATCATTCACCCCACAAACAGTAACCCAATAATTACCATTTTCAGAAGAATATCAGAATACAGAATAATAAAGTTGGAAGAGACCTTGGAGGTCTTCAAGTCCAACTCCCTGCTCAAGCAGGAGACCCTACAGTATATTAAGGGTCTTCCAACTTGGCAAGTTTAAGACTTGTGGACTTCAACTCCCAGAATTCCTGAGCTAACATGACTGGAGGAGGAATTCTGGGAGCTGAAGTCCACAAGTCTTAAAGGTGTCAAGTTTGAAGATGCCTGCCCTAAATCATTTCAGACAAATGGTTGTCCAATCTGTTCTTAAAAGCTTCCAGTGATGGAATATGACATCTTCAGAAGGCAATTAATCTGTTCCACTGATTAATTGTTCTCACTCTTAGGAAATTTCTCCTTAGTTCTAGGTTGCTTCTCTCTTTGATGAGTTCTCCATCCATTGTTTCTTGTTTTGCCTTCTGGAGCTTTGGAGAATAGGTTGATCCCCTCTTCTTTGTGGGAGCCCCTTAGGTATTAGAACACTGCTATCATGTCACCCCCTAGTCCTTCCTTTCTCTTGACTAGCCATACCCAATTCCTGCAACTGTTCTTCATATGTTTTAGTCTCCAGGCCCTTCAGCATCTTAGTTGCCCTTCTCTGCAACATAGGGTGATATCCACAATGGAGACAAGGTGGGGTTGAGAGATGAGGATGGTAAATAGGCCCTGGTTCAAATCTCAGTTTGACACTTAAAGTAGTTACTTCTTTCCATCTGCTAATAGTTTAATGGTGTAAAGTTATATTTTAGGTGGGAACTTGCAGTCTTGCAGTTAATTCTTACCCAAAGAAATAGTAAAATAGGCTTGCAATCTACAGATGAGAAAATTCTATCAAATATTTTTTTTTCCAGGCATTTAGAAATTGTATTTGATGCCTTGGATCTCCAGCTGCTGGCTGCACTCTAGCAACAGCGATTATATGCATTATTGATCGTCATATTTGGAATTCATTTTTAATTCTCTTGCTTATACAGTGCATGTTTTCTGTAGCTGGATTGGAACATCAGTGCTGAAGGCAATTCTACATTTGCAAAAGTTTCTAAAAACTTTCTAAAAGTTTCTGCCTGCTTGTGTTTTTATAAAGATGGTGTCCTGGATTGAAGTTGAAGTACATATGCAAATATGCATCATATATTCCATCCTTAAATTGGGATTTTTTTTCATACCTGTTAGTATTTAAATTGCCAGCTTTCCGCACAGGATTATGGTGATCAAACCATTTTGAATTTTATTTCTTTTCACTGCCGATATTAACTTGTTCTTCTAATCAGGTTACACATCACAGAGCTTGGGTTTCTTCTGGCAACCCATGCGACATTTCATTGTTATTTTTAATCAATTTTCAGAATATGAAGTAGAAAAAAATCAATTTCCATTTGCTTTGCCCAATTTTGCTTGTTTTTCCCTGCTATTTCTAAAGGAAGGAGTATTATAGTTCAAGAAGACAAACTCATCATTACGGTGGGTACTATTTATTACCTCGCCAAGAAGGCTATTAGCCAAAGATTCCCATGACATCCATGATGTCAGGTTTCCAAGCGATGAAATCCATTTAAAAAAAAAGCATAAAGTCCATCTTCCAAGACAATTTCTTTTATTTAAGAAATTGGCAAAGTCCATGGTAATTCCAGATCTGACACAATCCAGAATTACCCCACATATTAGAAGTTAGAAACAACCCCCCAAAAGTCACGTTCTCCAACAGAAGTAATTCAACGTTGCTTGATGTCATAAATCTCCACCTCCAGTGCCTAGGCATGGAGAACTCGGATTCCCATGGGAAGAATGATCACTGTCATGCCCCTGGTGGAGACAGACTCCGAGGAAGAGGAGGAACAGCCAACAGGGAGTGGGAGTGTGGCTCCAGAGGTGGTAGAGGAGGCTGGGGAAGGGCAGAGGCCGGCTGAGCAATCAGAGGAGGATCCAGGCCCATCTCCTATCCATCCGAGGGCATGCAGGGAGGAGAGGGTCAGGGAAAAGCATGGTCTACTCAGGAGGAGAGGGCCATGATCCTCCTCAGGGCTTACAGCTGGGAGCTATGTATTTAAGTTCGTAAATGCATAGTTAGAATTGCTGGAGTCAAGGTTAGTGTTTTAGTTCTAAAGAAGGTTTATCTTTGGTTGGCATTCTTCCAACAGATTGTCCCTGGTTATCTTCCTGAAGCTGGCAATTATCTATCCTGGTCTGTCAAGGAACTTTATTCAATACGGTTTGTTTTTGGCTTTTACTTTGTTATCGGCTCTTTGAATGTGAACTGTGTTTCTTGCCTTTGAAATGTTATTTTGACTCCTCCACTGTGAACAATTAAACAGTGAAGCCAAGTTGAAGGCATTAAAGGACTTTTAGTTACATTTTGGATCTTGTTATATTTCTGAGATACTCTGGGTCATCACAGATCACCTATGTTAAATTTGCATGAAGAGACAGACGCGAGTGCTTCAAGCTCTTAGTTTATTAGTGACTACAGCTCAGAACGGATCTAATTTGGCTGGGCTGGCTGCTACTTATAGACAGCAGCTGCAGTTGCCAGCCAATCAGAGTGCAGGGTTTTCCCACTTTTTAAACCAATCATTTCCAACATTTTACAAGAACAGTTCAAACTAAACCAATGACTTCAAACCTACATACATAACAACCTAGCCTAAACAACTCTCTCTATCTCCACTCCTCCCTCCTTAAGAATGTGGCAAGCCCAAAACCCTACCCCATGACTGCCAAAGAGAAAGAAAGAATATATATTAAGCCTAACTAAAATAGGTATACTGGGCTTGACACATGAATTGGTCCAACCCTTATTTTGAAGCCAACCAAGTTAGTAACAAATTCCACATCTCCTGGTCAGAATTCTTTTTTTTAAAATCAGAATATTTATTGAATCTCTAATGTGCCTCCAGATCTTTTCAGAGTGTTTTTTTAAAAAAATATTTTTATTAAACATATTTCATCATTTTATATCACTTTTACAATCTTTGCAGAGCTCCAGCATCACTGATATTCATATATACATATATATATATATGTTTTCGTAGATTTTCATGGGTAAAGGTATGTAGGCCTTGGTGTATTTGGGTCTTGTCCCGTGTAAGATTGAGAATACCTTGGCGACGTTTCGACGAGATCCCACTCGCCATCTTCAGGCTGGTGTCTTCGGCTTTGTGCTTGTGCCAGCAAAGCGTGATCTGAGCTGCCTTCTCTCTATATACTGGAGGGAGGTGGTGTGCTGGCTCTGCTGTAAGCGGGTTGGTTGGCTGTGTTTTGGCTGTGTTGTCGCTTCTTGATTGGTTGATGGAATTGGTGTTTGATGATTGGTTGGCTGTGTTGTTGGCTGTGTTGTTGCTTCTTGATTGGTTGATGGAGTTGATGTTTGCTGATTGGTTGGCTTTTTCGTAAGAGCCTGTGTGGCTGAGGTAGTGGCTGTGTGTCCTTCAGCCTTTTGTGTTTTAGCTACCTGGGTAGTGGGCTGTGTGATGACCTTCTGAGTTTTATTGTTGTGACATCCTGGGTCTTGTGCTGTTATCTCCTGGGTTGTTGTCTGTGTTGCAACCTCCTGAGGTTTTGTGGAGATTAGGAGATTACAACACAAAACCTCAGGAGGTTGCAACACAATGACCCACCCATTAACAAAGGTGGGGCTGAGCTTCTGCTTCTGAGGTGAGTTTCTGCTTCTGAGTTTCTACTCTTTTTAGGGAAATATTCTGCTTTTTAATATTTCTTAGGATATTTCATTTTTCTAGGAGAGCGATGGGTGCTAGCTTCTTACGGTGCCCATATTCTAATATGAGCACATATTTATGAGTGCATCTCCACAACATTTAATAGGACAAAGACAAGCTTCGGTAGAAACAGAGCAAGCATCCGTCTTAATAAATCCTAAGTAAACAAATAAATATGTTGGCAATTATTTAAACAGAATCAGTTCTGCCTTCATTAAAAGCTTAATAAGGGGAACGAGAAACAGATTTTCTCTGAAATTTAAAAGATGAAAACAACAGCAATTTAAAAGTGATTAATAACGCCATTAGTATGAAACCGAGAAACCAAATTTGGGGAATTTGAGGTTTTGTTAATAGGGCCATTTGCTTTTAAAGATCTAACACAACCTTTCCTGTTTATGCCTCTTGTATGTATTCCAATTCTCAGAATTCATGTATATCAGCCAGGTTGGGAAAGGCTGATTTAGAATCTCTGCAGCCCTGAGGACTCTAAATCAGGTCTTCTCAAACTTGGCAACTTTAAGATGGATGGATCTCAACAACCACCTCACATTTACCAAGTAGAAATGATCCTGTCTTTGAAAAAAACTATTTAGAATAGAATAGAATAACAGAGTTGGAAGGGACCTTGTAGGTCTTCTAGTCCAACCCCCTGCTTAGGCAGGAAACCCTACACCACTTCAGACAATCTCTTCTTAAAAACTTCCAGTGTTGGAGCATTCACAACTTCTGGGGGCACATTGTTCCACTGATTAATTGTTCTAACTATCAGGAATTGTTCTAACTGTCATGGGGATGTCAGGACAGACACAGACTTCAGAGAGCAATTAGGACTGCAGAAAAAACAATTACTACCCACCTGCCTTCCATCGAGGACCTGTATTCTGCACGAGTCAAAAAGAGGGCTGTGAAAATATTTACAGACCCCTCACATCCCGGACATAAACTGTTTCAACTCCTTCCCTCAAAATGACGCTACTGAGCACTGCACACCAGAACAACTAGACACAAGGACAGTTTCCCCCCGAAAGCCATCACTCTGCTAAACAAAATAATTCCCTCAACACTGTCAAACTATTTAATAAGCTATTAATTATTACTATTAATCTTCTCATTACTCCTTATCACACATCCCCTCCCACTTGTGACTGTGTGACTGTAACTTTGTCGCTTGTATCCTTACAATTTATATTGACTGTTTCTTAGTATGATTTGATTGCTGCTATGATTGTTATTAAGAGTTGTACCTGATGATTCTTGACTCTTGACAAATGTATCTTTTCTTTTTATGTACACTGAGAGCATTTGCACCAAGACAAATTCCTTGTGTGCCCAACCACACTTGGCCAATAAAAGAATTCTAATTCTAATTCTTAGCTATACCACCCCCAAAGAGAAAAAGACAGGGATTACTTGGAAAGCTCTTATTTACCTATAAACATGCTGGCAGAAAACTATAATAGGACAAGTTACAGAAGTAACTGGTAGAGTCTCCATTTTAGATTCACCTTCCACAGCCCTGCTGGCAAAGGACCATTGCTTCGCTACCATGAAGTAGGGCAGACTTGGCAAGGCTTGCTTGGTGTCTCAAATGATGCGTTGTATGAGTGACAGATCCCAACTGCTCTTGTGAACTGTCAGGCGAACTGTCTCTGAACCCAATCCAGCAATAGTCCGGATTTAAAAAATAGACGGATTCAGAGATGGACAGTGAGACACCATGAGTCTTGGTGGGCAGCACAGAATAGGGACAGAACAAAAAATCTCTTCCACTTCATTCTAGACCCCTTCCCTGCACCTGAAACCTGGGCAGCTGAACTACAGGTAGTGTAGTGATTGACTTACAGTCCTTCCTTTAATGACCATTCAAAGGTTACAGTGGCATTGAAGAAAGGGACTTATGGCCACCAGGAACCGTGGTGGCGCAGTGGTTAGAGTGCAGTATTGCAGGCTGACTCTGCCCACTACCAAGAGTTCGATCCTGACCGCCAAGGTTGACTCAGCTTTCCAACCTTCTGAGGTGGGTAAAATGAGGACCTGGATTGTTGGGGGCAATAGGCTGACTCTGTAAACTGCTTAGAGAGGGTTGCAAAGCACTATAAAGTGGTCTATAAGTCTAAGGGCTATTGCTATTTTTCACACATATGACTGTTGCAGCATCCCCATGGTCATGTGATCAAAATCTGGGCACTTGTCAAATGGCTGGGATTGATGACAACTGCACCTGTCCTGGGTTCATGGGATCAGCCTTTGTAACCTTCCCGTCCAGCTTCCCACAAGCAAAGTAAATGGGGGAAAGCCTGATTCAATTAACAACTGTGGCAAAACAAAAAAGAAGTTTGTAAAATGGGGCAAACCTCACTTCACCCCTGCCTTGCTTAGCAACTGAAATTTGAGGCTCAATTCAGTGGTGGGGTTCAAAAATTTTTTTTACTACTGGTTCTGTGGTCGTGGCTTAGTGGGTGTGGTGTGGCTTGGTGGGCTGGCAAGGAAGGTTACCGAAAATCCCATTCTCTCCCCACCCCACTAACCTGCTTTCCAGCTCCCTTCTTCTGTGCAGGGCAACAAAAGAAGACCCAGCTGATCAGCTGGGACTCAATGGGAGGCAGAGAATAGATGGGGGCAGGGCCAGTCAGAGGTGACATTTGCCGGTTCTCCAAACTACTCAAAATTCCCACTACCGGTTCTTCAGAACTGGTCAGAACCTGCTGAATACCTCCTCTGGCTCAATTGTGCTCATAAGTAGCGATCTACCTGTATCTATAGACCCAGGTTTAGAGTGCGAGAGCCACGTTCAGAAAGAGCTGGACTGAACCTCCTACAGACTGCAAGGATCATTAAGTTTCTCCATCCAGCTTCATACTATGTCTGACACTGGAAGTTTTTAAAGAAGAGATTGGATTACCATTTGTCTGAAATGCTATAGGGCAGGGGTGTCAAACTCAAGGCCCAGGGGGTGGATCTGGTCTGCGGGTGCTTAGATTCGGCCCATGGGGCTGCCCTGGAAACAGCAAAGGACCACAGTGCCTCTGCCAATGAAAATGGAGCTTGCAGGGTGGCCCTCCCGAGTTCTGTTTTCACTGGCAGAGGGTCGTCGCAGGTGAAAAGGCAGTCCATTTTTCCTGGCAGTGCGCTTGGGCCATCACTGGCACCCCCAAAACAAGTGATGTTGAACTGGCCATGCCCACCCTGGCTAAACCCATCCCAGCTCTCCCGAGGTCAAACACAACCCTGATGTCACCCTCAATGAAATCGAGTTTGACATCCTGCTATAGGGTTTCCTGCCTAAGTAGGGGATTGGACTAGAAGACCTCCAAGGTCCCTTCCAACTCTGCTATTCTATTCTATTCTATTCTATTCTATTCTATTCTATTCTATTCTATTCTTCTCTACTCTACTCTACTCTACTCTACTCTACTCTATTCTATTTTACTCTACTCTATTCTATTACTCTACTCTATTCTATTTTACTCTATACTATTCTATTATTCTATTTTACTCTACTCTATTCTATTTTACTCTACTCTATTCTTTTATTCTACTCTACTCTACTCTACTCTACTCTATTCTACTCTATTCTATTTTACTCTACTCTACTCTACTCTACTCTACTCTACTCTACTCTACTCTACTCTGTTTCAAGTCCTCACCTCTTAAAAGTTGCCAGAGTTGAGAAATACAGGTATTCCTTGACTTAACAATGGTTTAGTGACCATTCAAAGTTACAACAGCACTGAAAAAAGTGACTTATGTCCATTTTCCATGCTTATGACCAATACAGCATCCCCATGGTCATGTGATCCAAATTCAGGTGCTGACCCATATTTACAGTGGTTGCAGTGTCCTGGGATCATCTGGCCAGCAAATGGGGAAGCCAGATTCACTTAACAACTGGGTTACAAACTTAACCACTGCAGTGATTCACTTATTTAACATTTATTTTATATACGTGTTTTATATACATTTATAAATATGTGTATGTATGAGAGGTGGTATTCAGCAGGTTCTGACCAGTTCTGGAGAATCGATAGCGGAAATTTTGAGTAGTTCAGAGAACCGACAAATATCACTGCTGACTGGAGATTTTACAGTATCTTTCCCCTGCCACGCCCACCAAGCCATGCCCACAGAACCGGTAGTAAAAAAAATTGAATTCCACCATTGGTGTGTGTGTGTGTGTGTGTGTGTGTGTATATGTATGTATGTATATATATGTATATGTATATGTATATGTATATGTATATGTATGTATAGTATTCAGCTTTGTTCAGAGTTTTTCCCATATACATTGTGCTTTTAAAGTTGTAGCGATGTTTCAGCAGAATCTCATCTGCCATCATCAGGCTTGATCTGCCGAAACATCTCTAGAACTTTAAAAGCACAAATATAAAGACATTGGAAAATACGTGAACAAAGCTGAATAAAATACCCGCGAAAACTTAAGAAACACACACACACACACACACATATATATACATACATACATATGTACACACACACACACACACACACATATATTCTTGTAAGCTGCCTTGAGTCAGCATCTGCGAATTTCCTAAAATAAATAAACAAACAAGAGTGGCAAGAAAGTGGGTAAAATGGGGCAAAACTCACTTAACAAACGTCTCACTTAGCAACAGAAACATTGGACTCAGTTGTGGTCACAAGGACCACCTGCTGCTTTAGGCTTAAGACAGGAGACAAGAAGGCAGCTCTAACCTGAAAAAAAAAAGGTAGCTGTGGCAGGTCAGGTGTGAGTCAGGTTGGTGAGCACATTCTCTTGTTGCTGGGCGGAAAGAAACAGTGGGGCAGCCCCCAAGGGGACAAGCCCCCTCCCTCTGTCGCTTAATCCTTCTGCTGCCAGGGATGGGTAGCTATCTCTCTCTCTCTCTCCTCCGTTTCTCACTCCTCTTGATCCATCTCAGGACAAGCCGAGAGCAGCAGCGACACCCACAGGGTTGTGGGTTGTGAGGGTTGTGGGTCCGAGGGTTGTGACTCCCCACCCCTTTGGTCCCTACACATTTGCACCTTTGAATTATCCATCACACACACACGCACACACACACAGAGCCTTTTCTGACTTCGCTACAGTTGCAGCCTGTGTCCCTGCTCCTGCTCCTCCTGCTGCTCCTCCTCCCAAATCTGGAAAGAAAGAAAGAAAGAAAGAAAGAAAGAAAGAAAGAAAGAAAGAAAGAAAGAAAGAAAGAAAGAAAGAAAGAAAGAAGGGGAGACGTGGCTAGCGATTAGAGGCGGTGGAAAGAACCGGAGCAAAGAGGTGGAGCCGAAGGGCGCCCGGGCAGTGGGGCTGGCAGGAATTGGCCGCCAGGGGGCAGCGCAGAGCCTGGGTTTCGGATTCAGGCGGGCAGGTTGGTTCGACTCTTCCCACTGTGGCGTTACTCTTCTCGCCTTAAGCATTCGGTCCGGTGCTCATCCTGGACAGGACAGCGAGAAGTCGGGACGACTTTCTGCAGTCGCCTGGGGCTGAAGGTGGCCGACCTGGGCCCGGCGGGGAGAGGGAAGCGCCTCCTCCGTTTCCAGCAAGAAGAGCGTCCCGTGGCCGGGCGGGACGGGGGAACCCTTCAGGAGAAAGTTTGCGGCAGAGGTCCACGCTGTCGAGTTGTCCAGCACCGCCGCGCAGGTGTATTTCTCTCCCGCCCCCGCATTTCCCTGGGGAAGCAAAGCAGATGCGGCCCCGAAGCCTCCTTCCGAGTTGTCTGCGGGACTCTCTCTACACCCGGGACGGGCTGATTTTGGGAGCCAACCCCGGCATGGAGCGGCGCTGGCGAACCAAGCGCGCTTGAAGCCCTTGGGATCCAGCAACTTTCTTCCACGTGAAACGCGATCCAAGTGGAGGCTGCCCGCCTGCCCAGCCGGAGCACCTCTCCCCTCCTCTTCTCCCCCTCCCCAGGAGTAAACAAACCCACCCACCCCCGTTGGTTCCGAGGATGTGACGGACCGAAGGGTTTCGATGTCCAGCGGGCAGAGGCTGCGCCGCGCCCGTCCCGTCCAGCTTTAGGTCTACGCAGGTGCGTGCGATCCGCCGCCTTTCGCGAAACTTTCGGGTGTGTGTGTGTGGGTGTGCCAGGGAAGATGAAAGCCAAGGGAGTGAGCAGAGAACCCACGGCCGCCTCCACCTCTTCCGCCCAGGATGGGTCAGTCCTGCTGGTACCTCCTCACCCGTCGGATCGGGATCCTTTTGCTGGGAGGGAGAGGGTCGAGGCCATCGATCTGACCCTGGACGGGCTCCTGTATGCCAGAAGCAGCGAAGACGAGGAGGACGAGGAAGACGAGGAGGAGGAAGAAGACCAGGAAGAGGAAGGCAACTCCCGTCTGAAGGAGCGAGAGCGGCTCTCTGGCTCCTCCTTGGTCCAGGAAAGTTCCGGCTTGCCGTTGGGCAAAGATGCCCTGGACCGGGTCCTGGATACTTTTCTGACCTCGGCTTCCAGCCACTCGGAAAGCCCTTCGGCGGCGTGGTCGTCTTTCTTCGGCTCGGAGATCCCCGACTTGGCCGCTGGGCTCCCCACCCGCCGCTCCCTCGACGGCAAAGAAGGCGCGCCCTCCGCCACTTCCCTGCCGCCTCCGCCTCTTTCTCCCGCCGCCACCGCCTCTCCTTCCCTTTGGAAGGCGGCTAAAGATGCGGAGGGAGCTCCTTTGAGAGCCCGAGGGGCAGGGCCCCAGCCCCCGCAGCTTCGACGCTGCCGAAAGGAGTGCAGCAGCCCTGCTCGGCGGGGGAGGAAGGAGACCTGGTCCCCGGGGCTGGCCACGCGGTAGAGCCTTCCTCCTCCTCCTCCTCCTTCCTCCTCTTGCAAGCTCCTGGCGGCCTCGGGGCGCTCCTCCTTGACCGCCCCCTCGGGCTGCCCCGAGTTCCTCAATGTGCCCATCCTGCCTCTCAACCCGGCTTACTTAGCCGCCCGGACGCGGCAGCTGCTGGACGTGGAAGAGTGCCAGGACTGGAGCCCCTTCTGCGGGCACGCCGCTTCCTCGCCCGCCTCCTGCAGCCTCCAGGACTTCTCCAGCTTCGTCTACCCGCCCAAAGAAGGACACCCGCCGCTGCCGCCGCCTCCGCCGCCACCGCTTTACCTCTTGGGCTCCGGCGGGGACTTTCAGCCCAGCTTCAAGATCAAAGAAGAGAGCCTCGCGGCGTCCGTGGCCAAAAACAGCAGCGACGGCGGAGCGCACTTGGGCCCCGGGACTCTGCCGGCCGCCGCGGGGCCCTGCCCGGACTACGCTCAGCCGATCGCCGCCTCTTCGCTGCCGAAGAATAGCATGAGCAGCGTAGAAGTCGCCGCCGCCGCCGCCGCCCCGTCGTCCACCCTGGAGTGCGTCCTCTACAAGGCGGAGGTGGCTGCGGCCACGGCCGGCGTCCTCCCGGGCACTTACGGACCAGCGCCTTACAAAGCCTCCGCCGGCTCCATAGCGCAGAGGGAAGCTCTCTCTTTGCCCTCTACCTCGGGCGCCCCGCCTCAAGCCCTCTACCAGCCGCTCGGCTTCCACGGCCAGCAGCCCTTTTATTCGCCTTACCTGGGCTATATACGGTAAGTGGCTTCTTCAACCACTCTGGCTCAAAGAGGCTTCCCTGAATTGTCAAATGATCCAACCCTGCTTCCCCCACCCCACCCCCCATGGTGCCTTGTCAGTATGGCAGGCACCGTCAGGTTGCCATTTGTCAGAAATAGTGTAGGGTCTCCCGCTTTGTGGGGGTGGGGGGATTGGACTAGATGACCTACAAGGTACCTTCCAGCTCTGATGATCTATTATCTGTTAAGTTATGGAGAACCATAAACAAAGAATATTTAGAGGGGTTGTTCTGCCTTTGTGAAGCCTCCTGCCCCAGGAGGCACATTAAAAAGCCCAGTGGAAATTTCTTTTAATTCAATGTGTTATCAGTATGTGGGAAAGTTAGTAATGAGACTCCTCAAAAACTATAATTAACAGAATAACAGAGTTGAAAGGGACCTTGGAGGTCTTCTAGTCCAACCCCCTGCTTAGGCAGGAAACCCTATACCATTTAAGACAAATGACTGTCCAGTCTCTTCTTAGAAGCCTCTAGTATTGGAGCATCCACAACTTCTAGAGGCAAGTTAATCTTAATTATAAAATAACAGAGTTGGAAGGGACCTTAGAGGTCTTCTAGTCCAACCCCCTGCTTAGGCAGGAAATCCTATACCATTTCAGACAATAGTTGTCCAATCTCTTCATAAAAACTTCCAGTGTTGGAGCATCCACAACTTCTGAAGGCAAGTTGTTCCACTAATTAATTGTTCTCACTGTCAGGAAATTTCTCCTTAGTTCTAAGTTGCTTCTCTCCTTGATTAGTTTCCATCCATTGCTTCTTGTCCTGCCCTCAGGTGCTTTGGAGAATATTGGGTCTGGATTCATTCACACCTCTGCCCCTTGTTGCTTTTGAAGTCTTACGGCTACTGTAAGTCAGTTTTCCCTACAGCTGGAAAGAACATGGATCTATCAGGGTAGTCTCTAAGAGTTGAAGATGACTTAAGGGTACATCATTGTTATTAAGCAAAAATAATATATCCGTAAATCGTGTGTGCAGCATGCTTTGCAATGTGTGAAGGAACAGTTTTAAAAAAAATTGGCAAATCTGCAAAAAAAAAAAAAGCCAGGGGAAGAATCCAGCCCTTTCACTGCTGCATGGCTGTGCACACACACATTGCGACACTCTAATATCGTAATAGTTTAAAAATAGCTTTTAAAAAAAAATAATTGGTGGCTAGTTTTTCATCCTGGTCAGCTTGACTTTTGGTGGGCATTTCCACAGGGTGTCCTTGGCAAAAATTACACTCCCTACTTTTAGAGGTTTATCAACTTCCCAGCCCAGCCTTCATCTTTTCCTAGTGGTGTCCCATCCTTAGGCTAATGAGATCTAACTGTGCTTAGCTCATTTCTTTATTTTATTCATTAGAGTTTCATCCCACCTTCGTTACTTTATAGGTAACTCAAGGTGGCAAACATGCCTAATACTCCTTCCTATTTGCCCCACGACAACAACCCTGTGAGGTAGGACGGGCTGAGAGAGAGTGTGACTGCCCCAAAGTCTCTCAGATGGCTTTCGTGCCTAAGGTGGGACTAGAACTCACAATCTCCTGTTTTCTAGCGCAACCCAATCCGTCAAAGAAAATCAGTCAAAGAAAATCAGACAGGATCTGCGCAACGCTGCCATCTGCTGTGACTGCATTGGCATCCTCCTGTTAGACTGTTGTAATTTTTACTGGAATGTCTTATCTCCCAATTCATGTTCCTTACATGGCTTCCCATTAGTGTTGGACTACAAATCCCATCTCCCTCATTCTGGGAAATTAGAGAAGTTGTCATCTGTCACCCCTTGAAAGGTTGGTGGAGAAGGTTGGTTAAATATTAAAGCTGTTCAGTGGAGCAGGACGAGTTGATAGCTATGAACCATTATTAAAGTAGGGGGCATACTTTGGTTTTTCCACTTCACTGTATCCCAAGTGGCCTTTCCCCATTTCTCAGAATTCTCAAACATTTAGTCCCAACTTATCTGGAGGGCTTCAGGTTGAAGAAAGGGGCTGCCACAAAGACGAGGGAGTCAACCTATTTTTCCAATACACCAGAAGGCAAGAGAAGAACTAATGGATGGCAAACTAATCAAGGAGCGAAGCAACCTAGAACTAAGGAGAAATTTCCTAACAGTGAGAACAAATAATGGCTTGCCTTCAGAAATCGTGGGTGCTCCATCATTGGAGGCTTCCAAGAAGAGACTGGACAGCCACTTGGCTGGAATGGTATAGGGTCTCCTGCTTCAGCAGGGGGTTGGACTAGATGACCTCCAAGGTCCCTTCCAACTCCCTTAGTCTATGTTAAGAAGTCTGGGATAGGACTCTTATGAATAATAATGGTTATCTGGTTGTTCATTTTAGTTGCTTAAGGCTGTGTTTTGAATGAACAAAAGTAGCTGCAGTTGTTAATGATTAAATGCACTTGGGCTAACCGCTACAATTCATGATCATGACAACTCATTATTCTGCAAAACCATTTGCATTTTCAGCATGGAAATGTCAGTCACAGCTGTTCATTATCTGATTTCCTCTTTTTTCTAAAAAAAAAAAAAACCAAAACTTTTGGTCTTCCTTGTTGATACTTATTGAAAGTTTTGTTCAACTGCAGATTTTGACATATTGAATTGATATCCACTTTTGGATTAGCATTGGGATAAATTAAACCCACAGGGATTTTTCCTATTTTTTCACACAGTCCTTTGCTGTGGGACCCGAAATTAAAATACAGCTGACAAGGTTGTTGTGAGAATGAAATAGACTAGGTAGGGGAAAACTTTATGCTCTCTAGATCACCCTGGAAAAAAAGGTCAGTTTTGATATATACTAAAGGATAAATGTGCAAACCCTTTTCCCTACTCCATTCATCTTTACAATTTGCAATTAACAAATCTCATTCTATTCATTGACATTGCTTATTATGAGTCAAGCTTCTATAATACAAATGCTGAAAAGAAAAATATGAACAGCTGGCATACAGATAACTGAGTCTTACGAGAAAAATACAAACTGTTTGTCCTAAACCATACAGATAGTCCTCGACTTAGAACCAGAGGTGGTTATTCACCAGGTTCTGACCAGTTCTGGAGAAATTGGTAGTGGAAATTGTGAGTAGTTCAGAGAACCAGTAAATACCACCTCTGACTGGCCCTGCCTCCATCTATTCTCTGCCTCCCGAGTCCCAGCTGATTGGCTGGGTCTTCTTTGGTTGCCCTGCACAGGAGAATGGAGCTGGAAAGCAGGTTAGTGGGATGGGGAGGGAATGGGATTTTTCTTCCCCTGCCACACCCACCAAGCCATACCATGCCCACTAAGCCACGCCCACAGAACCGGTAGTAAAAATTTTTGAATCCCACCACTGCTTACAATGATTCCCTTAGTGACTGATCAACGTTTACAACAGCACTGAAAAGAGTGACTTTGGGCCATTTTTCACACTTATGACCATTGTAGCCTCCCTGTGGTCACGTGATCGAAATTGAGATGCTTGGGAACTGACTCGCATTTATGACAGTTGAAGTGTCCCCATGATCCTTTTTTGCGACCTTCTGGCCAGCAAGTCAATAGAAAAACCAGATTCACTTAACAACCGTGTTGCTAGCTGAACAGCTGCATTGATTCACTTAACAAAGATGGCAAGAAAGGTCATAAAATGGGGCAAAATTAACTTAACACATTTTGCACTTATTAACCACAATTTGGGGTTCAGCTGTAGTCTTAAGTTAAGGACTGCCTGAACCTTAAAAACAAATGTAGTCCCCTGACACCTTGCAGAATTTGTATGATGCTTACACTATTTGTGGTAATCACTCTTTACAATATACAGGATATGTAACTGTAACCGCTGATAAAGACTGATAACTATGCAGATTTTTAAGTAGACCTTTCTCCTCGTTAAAACCTGGTAGATGCACAGAACTAGCCGTAGTGATGGGAAACAGAAGTTTCTGCTTTGTAAGTAAGTGACGTAGATGCTAGATTTATCTGGCGTAACATCAGTGCAGAGGTGAAACTAATTTCAGCTACTGGATGTGTTGATGAAGACATTTGAAGAGATGTGAAACCAAGTGGCAGTTTTTTTTGTCACATAAAACAAAGCCATCAAAGTGGGGTTTGATGGTTGATGGGGGTTGATAGTTCATGCTTTGGTTAGGAAAATATCATCAAAGGCCCAGCCGTCGTGGATATATCTCCTCTGATAACTCCTAAACGATAACCTAAAATCTTCATTTCGAAGATTTTAAAATTAAATATTTAGTGTAGTTTTGAGGAAACACCTATTTTTGCACCTATATGTTAGAAGACCAGAATGCAATATAGTTTCAGAAATGAGCTTAAGCAGGGGTGGGATTCTACCAATTCAGACTGGTTCGGGCGAACCGGATGTTAAACCGGTATTTGAACCGGTTGGCCCCTCCCTCTCTGCCCCTCCCCTCCCAGGAGTCTCCACACAGTGCATTTTTGATGTAGGTAAGTGCAGGGTCTGCGTGGAGGCTCTGGGAGGGGGGAAAACAGGCCTTCTGAAAGTACCGGAAGTCCGTAAATGGGTCTGTTTCTGGCTTCCGGAGGGCCTCCAAAGCCCAGGGGAGGCCATTTTCTCCCTCCCAGAGGCCCAAGGGAAGCCTCCATACCCTTGGGAAGGCGAAAAATGGCCCTTCCGGAAGTTCTGGTAGGCCACGCCCACCATGGCCACACCCACCCAGCAACTGGGCAGCCAAACAGTTGCTGGGATTTTTGAATTCCACCCCTGAGCTGTTCAGAACTAAATATGGGTTAGGTACTTCTAAATAGACTCAGATGATACACCCAGAGGGGTGGCGGGAAAAGCAAGATCAAGGGTGACATATCGCAGAGTTGGCTATGCCCAGGTTAATGCCAGAATGTTAACTTCTAATAAACCCTTTTTAGTTTTGGGAGTGTGGCTCGAGGCTCATGATTTAATTGGAGTGACTGCCGGAATCCTGACACCTTTTCCAATTAAAAAAAAAAGTACCTAATATCTTTTATCACTTAAGAGAGAAATAGGCACCTGTAGCTAGGCGATTAAAGAAGGGACAGACCTACTAGAATAGAAATAGAAATAGAAATAGAAATAGAAATAGAAATAGAAATAGAAATAGAAATAGAATAGAATAGAAAATGGAATGGAATGGAATAGAATGGAATGGAATGGAAAATAGAATAGAATAGAATAGAATAGAAAATGGAATGGAATGGAATAGAATAGAATGGAATAGAATAGAATAGAATAGAATAGAATGGAATGGAATAGAATAGAATAGAATAGAAAATGGAATGGAATGAGAATAGAATAGAATAGAATAGAATAGAAAATGGAATGGAATGGAATAGAATAGAATAGAATAGAATACCTTTATTGTCATTGCATTCCACAAATACAATGAAATCTGAAAGCTACTCCAGCACAGTGCCCCAAGCACCACATCACAATCACACTACAGAGTTTTAAAAATTAAAATGATGATGATGATGATGATGATGATAATATAATAATAATAATAATAATAATAATAATAATAGGACCAAATCACAAATGCACTGTTTGATTCAAGACAATAACTGCCTTGGAAAAGAAACTGTTTCTCAATCTATTAGTCCTCATTTTAAGACACCTATAGCGCCTCCCTGATGGTAACAGATCAAAATATGAATGACCAGGATGAGAACAGTCTGTGGAGATTTTTAGTATTCTAAAGTGGAGTCTGGTCTTCTCAATCTCTTCCAAAGAAGAAAGAGAGCAACCGATGATTTTTTTGTGCTGTGTTTATAACTCTCTAGAGCATCTTCTTATCTACTGCAGAGCATCCAGCATACCACAGCGTTACACCTACTACTACTACTACTATTTATCGGGGTAGCACTTATTTGTATTATTTATTGGGAAGAGAAAACAATGAAGTGAGACAGTTGTTAAGTAAAGTGGGATAGTTTTGTCCCATTTTATGACCTTTCTTGCCACAGTTGTTAAGTGAACCACTGTGATTGTTAATAACACAATTGTTAAGTGAATCTGGCTTCCCCATTGAATTGTTTGTCAGAAGGTTACAAAAGGTGACCACATGACCCCGGGATATGAGTCAATTGCCAAGTATCTGAATTTTGACCATGTGACCATGGGGATGCCAAAAATGGGCCTAAGTCTGAAAAATGGGCCTAAGTCACTTTTTTCACTGTCATTTTAACTTTGAACGGTCGCTAAATGAACTGTTGTAAGTTGAGGACTACTCATACTAAGCACGGCAATGGTTAAGTGAGCCATGCCTGATTTTGTGATCATTTGTACCACATGCAAAAAGTGTTAAGCAAATTGCTGCAGTTGTTAAGTAAATCATTTGGTCATTAAGTGAATCCAGCTCTCCCCCCCCCTTGATTTTGCAGAAGGCTGGGAAGGTTGCCCTGATTCCACCCTGATGCAAGGGATTACAGGGTCATTGAAAGACAAAAAAAAAAAAGACCATGGGGATTCTGTGAGGTATGAGAACTGGTCGTAAATCACTTTTTAATTTTAGTGCTGTTGTAACTTTGAACGATTGCTAAATGAAGGGTTGCACCTGCTTTCATATATTTTAATCGGTCTAAACCACTTTTCTACCAATAAGCTTCCTCATTCCGCAGTTAGCAGGGTTGGTGGTTTTATTTTTCTCTTTAGATACATCATTTCCACACACCCAAATTCTTATTTCATGATATAATTTGGATTCTGCTGCCATTAGGTATATGAAAGGGTTAAGATGGAAAACCTACAGCTGCTTCTTCTGGAACTGTCCATGTTAATTACTCACAATATTGTTTCCAGTGGTACTGGAAAGTTTTTTTAAAAAAATAAATTTGATTAATTTTCTATTTATTACATTCCTTAGTGCTTAATAAACATGTTGTCTTTCCAGAGATACTGGAAAGTTGTATGTCTTTCAATCTAGATCAATAGATGGATAAATGGATGAATGGTCTGTAGATTCTCGTTCATTGTTTGCGAATTACTTTCTCTACTTCCCCCTGCCTTGCACAGTGGCAGATAGAACAGCACCAGAGGTGGTATTCAGCAGGTTCTGACCAGTTCTGGAGAACCGGTAGCGGAAATTTTGAGTAGTTTGGAAAACCAGCAAATACCACCTCTGACTGGAGATTTTACAGTATCCTTCCCCTGCCACACCCACCAAGCCATGCCCACAAAACCGGTAGTAAAAAAAAATTGAATCCCACCATTGGACAGCACTCCAGAGGGTTAATGTCATTACCTAATGTCATTGGTTGCCCTCTCCCCTCTTTGGAAGAGCTTTATAGCTCCCGCTGCCTTAAGAAAGTTCAAAACGTTCTCAAAGATCCATCTCATCCTGGGCACCCTTTTTTTGAACTATTACCATCTGGCAGATGGTACAGAATATTAAAAACCAAGCACAAGTAGGCTGAAAAACAGCTTCTATCCCAGAGCAGTAACTATATTGAATTCTACTGCATAGTGCAATATTATTGCAATGCCAGGGATCTTCCATTCAATTGTACAGAATGTGAGGGATGTGTGTTTTTGTTTTATTTTTATAGTTTTCTTATGTATGATATACACTGAAGATGGCATTTAATTTCGTTGTACGAGGTGCAATGACAATAAAGTAAACTAAACTTTCCTACTTTTGCTAGTCCACTGTTTTGATGATTGATAAAGAAACATCAAGTGGCATTTTTATGCCAGCTGAACTGAGTGGGCTGTGAGCTTATTCTGATCTGTATTTTGGAGATGGATTGGAAGTAAACTTTGCTGGGTGCAAAGTTAAACTGGAAATGACTATAACCAATAAAGTTAAAAACTCCGTTGAGGCCTTGGTGGGTATGTCCATGCAATTTTAGGGCAATACTGTGGAAGTGTTTTGCATTTCTTTTGAGATAGTCTTTGACCTCGCCTTCAATCTTTTGAATTATCTGATGCCTCCCATCCAAGAACTAACCAGGACTGGCCCTGCTTAGCTTCCCTTAAATA
Organism: Naja naja; assembly: GCA_009733165.1. NCBI lineage: Eukaryota > Metazoa > Chordata > Lepidosauria > Squamata > Elapidae > Naja > Naja naja. Next base: position 47,138,417 of record CM019152.1, read on the forward strand.
GTTTTGGTTTAGCCTCTGAATGTTCCGATTCGATTTCCTGTTGCTAAAGACCAGAGGGAAGCCTCTTTGCTTCCTTTCGTTCCTTTTTTTTCCAAATAGGGACCTTCCTCTCATCCAATAATTCTCTCTTCCTCTGCTATGGGTGCCAGCAATGGGAAGAAGTTGAATTATCTCCCAGTGCTTAAGAAGCGACGGATCAGTTGAGTTCTGGGAAATACATAACACTCCAGGATTAGCCAGCCATAATTTACTGTGAGCTGAGCTCTACTTCACTCTCATGTTGGTTTTCTTCCTCCAGCAACTGGATCTTAAAATGTATTCTACACATTTCCACTTTTAAAAAAAGGAATATTGCCTTGAGTGATGCTAGCAGGTAGAATACTCGAATGAGGTTTAAAAAAATATTCACACATTGAAGTTGGATGTTGGAGCTGTTTTACTTTTTTAACCTAGTTTGTAAAGAGATAGTCTGTGAGAGGCTTTGAAGCCTAAGCTTCTTTTCCAGGCATGTTTATTGACAATGAGCCCAGGAACTGGGAGAGAAGACTGAGTAAATCTAGAGGGATGGAATATTCTGTTACTGCTCAACTGAATAATTTTGCTTTTGGCTTCCGCCTTGGGAACCCTGAGACTTCCTTCCATTGAGATGAAGATGTGCTTCTGTGTTTTGTTGCAGGGTCCCCTTCCTAATAAAACTTGATATTTTCATTCCTTTTTAAAAGGAATATGCAGAAATGTAAGAGGAGAAACTTTGAACTGAATTCTTGGATGTTCAAGCACGCCCTTACAAAAATGTCCAGACAGTTCTAATGCTGGAAGTGTTTATCCTGACATTTATTTATTTATTTAAAATGTACATCCTTTGGGGGGGGGCAAGGCTTTAATGTGCCTATAACCAGATCTTCCATCCCTTATGTGTCATAGATGGAAGCAGATGAGCCTTTACAAGAGACAGGAGCTCCCTGCAAGAGCTGTTAAATTTGTCCTGCAACCCAAGAGGGTTGACTTGCATTCACAACTCCTTGGGAAAAATCTCTCTTATTTAGCAAGTACATGCTCTGTTTTTTCTAAACCCCTCAGGGTTTGATTGTCCTTTGTAGAGTAAGATTTGCTTCCCTCTTAACTTTCAGTTTCTTATTTTTGTCTATTTGGCTTAGGTCTGATGCCGAAGCTGGTCAGAGCCCTCAGTATGGGTTTGAACCTTTGCCCCAGAAGATCTGCCTTATCTGTGGTGATGAAGCTTCTGGGTGCCATTACGGTGTCCTCACCTGTGGAAGCTGCAAAGTCTTCTTCAAAAGAGCAATGGAAGGTATTCTTACAGTGGCTTTTCTTCTTCTGGTTGTGTTAATTTTAAATTGATATTTGTTGGTAGACTTGGTGATAATGTATGCCAACAGCATTTCAGCAATGGATAGTATGTGTGTCTGGATATATATGTATGGTATGTGTCTTGGTGAGTGTGTGTTTCTAAAAGGAGGTAAAGGAACTCAGGTTTAGCACCAGAGACATAGCTGCTGTTTGCAGGACAGAGTACAAACTGCTTGTGTGGATGAAGAGGAAGAGGGATAAGGAGAGGGAAGGGAAGGGAGGGGAGGAGAAATTGAAGGGGAGGGGAGGTGGTTGGTGGTTGTAATATGACCTTGGGCATATTCCCATCATGTTCAAGTAGAACATCACAAATGGGTTTGAAGTTTCAAATCTCATTGCTAGAGAACCAGAGGAACTAGAATAAGCCAAAGCAGTCATTAAGGATTAATGTGAAAACAGACTTCCAATGATGAAGAAATAGAAGAAATGGATGTCAGAACTAATCATGGAAACGGCCAAGAAGAAATGTTAAAGCCAAGAAGGCTAAAAGCAACTTAATGAAGTATTTCAGAGTGTTGTTAGAAGATACAAATAGAAGTATTGCAACAGCATTTGTGAAGACTTTGAAGATGAAAACAGATATGGAACAAAAGGAAATGTTCAAAAAGATCTTTGAAATTAGAAAGAGATTCATGCCAATGGACAAACAGCTGATTCAAAAAATATCAGAGATGGAAGAAATATACTGAAATACTCGTACAGGATATTTTAGAAGATCTTCCCTACTTACAAGAACCTCTAGTATTAGAAGATGAAGTTAAATCACTGAAGGCCACTGAAATATGGGAAGCAACAAAAGATTCTAGCTATTCCTGTAAATTTGGAGAACAATACAAAAGATTGGAGTTCAATCATAAATTCAAAAAGGAGAGTTAACAGCATATGTAAGCTATCATATAGTATTCTTTATTTCATGCACTAGCAAAATAAGATTTGGAACCATCCAACACAGATTTGAACCCAGGTAACAGATTTAAATTTGGTTCAGAAAATGCCAAGGAACATGAGACATAATTCTCAATTGAATAATCGAAAAAGCCAAAAAAAAAAAGAAATAATCACTATGTGCTTCATTGATTAGAGAAATGCCTTTGATTGTGTTATAATTATCTCAAACTGTGGAATGTACTTGGAATCATATTCTGCTTGGGAATGTATTTGGGAATCTTAAGATATCTCCTTGTCCTCGTGTAAAATCTATAAATAAATCAAGAAGCCAGAGCAGAAACAGAACATGATGGAAGAGGTTGGCTCCAGGTTGGCAAAGAAGTGAGAGACAAGGTTGTATAGTCTCCCCTTATTTATATGATGATATATATTAAGAAAAGCTGGATTGGAAGAAGATGAACAATGGTTTTAAAATTGGAGGAAGAAACATCAATAACTTGCATTGTGCTAAAGAAACTACTTTGATAACTGAAAATGCAAAGCATCTGCAATCTAGCAATACAAGTCCAAGACCAAAGTGAATAAATGGGATTAAAATTTAATGTAAAGGAGATCAAACTAATGACAACAGGCACAACAACCAGTTTGGGAATTGACAATGAGATGTGAAAGTGGTAGATATCTTCTGCTTTTTACGATTAGCTATCAACAGTAAAGGAATAAGCAGTCAAGAAATATGCTACAGACTAGCACTTGGTACAATAGTCTGGAGAAAGATATTTAGATGCTATGATATGTCTGTATGCAAAGGTACTTATTTAAAGCAGGGGTCCCTAACCCCCAGTCCATGAACTGGCACCAGTCTGTGGCATGCCGCACAAACAACAAAAACCCCATTGGCAGGATGCAGCACTGTGAAGTGGTGTATAAGTCAAAGTGCGACTGCTATTATACTATACGTAGCAAGGTTAAGAATAGGATTTATTTGTTGCTTCTACTCAAAAGTTCATAGAATCTCTTTAGGCTCCGTTCAAGATCTTTGATCACTATCACTATAGATCACTACCTTTGATTAAAGAGGACATGTGCAGTTAATATGTACCATATTGAAGAGGCAGTGCTTAATTATTTAATTATATAATTGTAAAAATAATTTAAACAATACAGTTAAAAGACGAACAGATTATTGACTGATGAGCAGGGTTGAGATTCTACTGGTTCGGACTGGTTCAGGTGAACTGGATGTTAAATTTACATCTGGTTTGCCGAACCGGTAGTTGAACCGACCAGCTGGCCCCACCTACCCCGTCCCTCCCAGCAGTCTCCACGCAGCCCATTTTGGATGCAGGTAAGTGCAGGTTCCGCGCGGAGGCTCTGGGAGGGCTTTCTGGAAGTCCGGAAACGGGCCTTTTTCCAGCTTCCGGAGGCCCTCCAGAGCCCAGGGGAGGCTGTTTTCACCCTCCTAAAAGCCAGAGGGAAGCCTCCAAACCCTGGGAAAGGCAAAAAACAGTCCAGAAATGGGCCTGTTTCCGGCTTCTGGAGGGCCTCTGGAGCTTGGGGAGGCCATTTTTGCCCTCCCAGAGGCTCAGGGGAAGCCTCTGACCCTGGGTAAGGCAAAAAATGGCCCTCCTGGAAGTTCCAGGAGGCCACGGCCACCATGCCCACCCAGCAACTGGGCAGCGAAACGGTTGCTGGGATTTTTGAATCCCACTCCTGCTGATGAGTCACTACGAAATGTTTGCATCTACCACTGTTCATCTTTCAGAGCCTTGGTGGTGCAGGCTGTTAAACACCTAGCACTTAGCTCCAGCTGCCTGCAATTAGTGCAGACTCGAATCCCACCAGGCTCAAGGTTGACTCAGCCTTCCCTCCTCCCGGGGTAGGTAAACTGAGGACCCAAGATTGTTGGGGGCAATAAGCTGACTTTGTAAAAATGCTGCTTGGGGGGTGGGGCAAAAGCCCCAGTAATAAGCAGGCATATACAATGGAATGAAGGCTATTGCTGAGCGCATTGGGTTGTGCTCCAAAGATTGTAAGCTGCCCTGAGTCTCCGGAGAAGGGCGGCATATAAATGTGAATTTTTTTAAAAAACTGTATTGTTTAAATTAAAAATATCTTTAAGAATGACTTAACATGTGCTATATTGGAAAGCCAGTGCTCAATTATTTACTTAATGATATAATTATTTGAAAACATTTCTTTAAGAGAGACTTATCTTTCTTTTCTTTCTACACAGAAGAAAAGCTTCTTTTAAAACAATGTCTGCCTTAATGCATGAATACATCGTCTGAAAATGTAGGAGGAAAAAAAAATCTTACTTCAGAAACACTGGCTTTGCCCAGCTGTAAATTTTATTTGACACGCAATTGAGTGCAGTTTTCCAAAGTATACAAATATCCATTAAGTAGCTGGCTGGCGGTATTTTCCTTCCACCGATGACTGTGAAAGAATTGGTCTGGACTGCAGTAATAGCACATATTTAGCATGCAGAAGGTCAAAGTTTCAGTCACTGACGAGCTGTGCATCAAATGATACGAAAGGTTTCACTACAAGAAAAAAACAAGCAATCCTATTCGTTTCATTTTTCTAAAGCACAGTTTCAGTTGTTTTAGAATATAATGGAAGGTTGTGCTCAAGGCTATTTGAACTCCTTTTAAAAAGTTTATCCCTTCCCCGGCTCTCTATATTTAACATTTACGAGGAGTGTGCCCCTCAAACTAAGATTTTGGATTATTTATTATTTTGCATAATTTTGGTTTTCTTAGACACGCATTCCTCCTCCATGGCTCACTCTGGTTTATTAGAATTTATACCTAAACACATCTGTTTAGCCAGGGTTACATTTTACATTCCAGTCATTTTGGTGGGAATCTACACAGCTTACTGTATGAGTGTTGTGAAGAAACTTCCTTGCTTCAGAAGGATTGTGAGGAAGACGGTGGACTTAATTTGCAAAGGGAAATGTCTTTTGTTTACAGGAGCTTCCTAAAAATATATGTGTTGCTGTCTGATGCCAAAGGAAAGCAATAGTAATGAAAGGTAGAAATTGTAATGCTGGAGACTTACTGCTGTGGGAAAATGCTTTGTGAAATATTATGAGTTTCTGAATAAATATGCTTTTGTGCTTTTAAATATGGGACTCAGAAATACTTTCAGATTTTAGCCCATAAATGTACATGTTGTAGCACTTTTTAAGATGCCCCAAATTTTTCTGTTGTCCTAATGGAAGTAATCATAGTAATAGTTAATCAGTTATAATAGTTAATTAACTTAACATAATTAACATACTATAATATTACTAAGCAACAGTTTGTTTAATAATCAAATTCGAAGTTACCATGGCATTGAAAAAAGTGACTTATGACCATTTTTCATACTTATGACCATTGTAGCATCCCCCAAGATCATGTCATCAAAATTAAGCCACTTGGTGACTGGCTCATATTTATGATGGTTGCAGAGTCCTGGGGTCATGTGATCACCTTTTTTTGCAGCCTTCAGATAAAGTCAATGGGCTTAACAGCCATGATTCGCTTAAACAACCTGTGTTACTAACTTAACAACTGCAGTGTTTATTTAACAACGGTGGGAAGAAAGGAGGAAAAACAGGGCAAAGCTCACTTAACAAATGTCTCACTTAGCAACAGAAATGTTGGGCTCCGTTGTGATCGTAAGTCAAGGCTACCTGTATTCGTCTTACTTGATGTGTTTGAAATGAGTGTCCAACTTCGTTTTCCTCTTCCCCTTCAACAGTATGATCAAAAGATAAGAATTGGGAGCCTTTGCCCTTGGGAAAGTCATTTTCTCCTAACTCAACTAACCTCAGTGTCATTGTTCTAGAGAAAATAAGAAGAGGAAGGTGTATTAGCTATGTTTGTTGCCTTGAGTTACTTGTTAAAAACAATAAAAGTGGATCCCAAAGGTGTTTTTTTAAGAGGCAACTGGACTTTCTGGTTTGTCTTTGAACACATTTTTTTTAATTCACATTTATATGCCGCCCTTCTCCGGAGACTCAGGGCGGCTTACAATCTTTGGAGCACAACCCAATGTGCTCAGCAATAGCCTTCATTCTATTGTATGTGCCTGCTTATTACTAGGGCTTTTGCCCCCAAGTGGCATTTTTACAAAGTCAGCTTATTGCCCCCCACAATCTTGGGTCCTCAATTTACCTACCCCGGGAGATGGAAGGCTGAGTCAACCTTGAGCCTGGTGGGATTTGAGCCTGCACTAATTGCAGGCAGCTGGAGCTAAGTGCTAGGTGTTTAACAGCCTGCACCACCAAGGATTTTGCTTCTCATCCAAGAAGATTGCCTCTTGAAAAAGCACCTTTGGGACAACCATTTATTTATTTATTTATTTATTTTTAGTTTAGTTTGTCAAGCATGTATGAGAAAAGTAAACATATAAACATATATATAAAACAAGTATAACTATATACATAATAAATGAGTACGAATAAATGGGACGGTAGCAGTGTTGGGATTCAGCCAGTTCGCACCACTTCGGGAGAACCGGTTTTTAAGTTTCTGAGCAGTTTGGTAAATTGGTTGTTGGAAGAAATAATTAGGGCAGAGAACTGATTGTTAAATTATTTGAATCCCACCACTGGATGATAGGCACGCTGGTGCACTTATGCACGGCCCCTTACAGACTTCTCAGGAATGGAGTGAGGCCTATGTTAGACAGTTGAAGGTTAAAGTTTTGGGGTTTGAGAATGTTACAACAGAGTCAGGTAGTGAGTTCCAAGCATTGACCACTCTGTTGCTGAAGTCGTATTTTCTACAATCGAGCTTGGAGCGGTTTACTTTGAGTTTGTATCTATTGTTTGCCTGTGTGTTATTGTGGTTGAAGCTGAAGTAGTCATTGACAGGTAGGACGTTGTAGCAGACAATTTTGTGTACTAAGCTTAGATCAGACTGTAGGCGGCGTAGTTCTAAGTTGACTAGATCCAAAATTTCAAGCCTGGTGGCATAAGGTATTCTATTGCGAGCTGGGGAGTAAAGTACTCTTCTCCTGAAATACCTCTGGACTCGTTCAATTGTATTAATATCAGTTATACAGTGTGGATTCCAGGCAGATGAGCTGTATTTGAGAATTGGTCTGGTGAAGGTTTTGTATGCCTTGGTTTGCAGTTCAATGTTACTGGAGAAGAAGCTTCGCGAAATTAACCATGACCTGGATGACTGAGAATCTTCATAGGTAAATAAAGATGGGATAATTAATAAACAAACAAACAAACAAACAAATACTGCAATGAACTGCAAACTTACTGTGTTTTTTTTAAACCAAAACTATGCTTATCAGTTTTGAAAGCCACAAAGTTGATTGTTTTCAATAAAACTTCATCAAGATAACCATGGTTGATTGCAATGATTGATAGGCTAAAGTACAATTAATTAAAAGTGTAGGGCTGATGGGTTCATTATTCTCTCTCTCGTTATTTGAATGAGAGATCAGCCATGTTTCAAGTGGCTCTGACTTATATCTTGTGCAAGCCATGGTTTTGCACACTCTTGGCTAAACTGGGGCTCTCTAGCAACTCCCAGAATTTGATCCCTTGGTCAAGCTGGGTGTAAATTTTTGAAGATGAATCGTAGAAGAATTGGAAGATACCAGACAGGCAGAAGCTGCTTTTAGCATGCCCTGTGATGGCTCCCATTATTTTGATACTGATAGTATACACCAGAGTGGTGTATTCAGCAGGTTCTGACCTGTTCTGGAGAACCTGTAGTGGAAAGTTTGAGTATTTTGGAGAACCGGCAAATACCCCCTCTGACTGGCTCTGCCCTCATCTATTCCCAACTTCCTGAGTCCCAGCCGATCTGCTGGGTCTTCTTTGGTTGCCCTGCACAGGAGAACAGAGCTGGAAAGCAGGTTAGTGGGGTGGGGAGGGAATGGGTTTTTGCAGTAACCTTCCCCCAGGAGTGGGGAGGGAATTTTTTTTTAATTCATATTTATATCCCGCCCTTCTCCGAAGACTCAGGGCGGCTTACAATTTTTGGGATACAACCCAGTGTGCTCAGCAATAGCCTTCATTCCATTGTATATGCCTGCTTATTACTAAGCGGCATTTTTACAAAGTCAGCTTATTGCCCCCAACAATCTTGGGTCCTCAGTTTACCTACCCCGAGAGGATGGAAGGCTGAGTCAACCTTGAGCCTGGTGGGATTCGAGCCTACAGTAATTGTAGGCAGCTGGAACTTAAGTGCTAGGCATTTAACAGCCTGAGCCACCAAGGCCCTTGAGATTGAGATTTTACAGTATCTTTCCCCTGCCACGGCCATCAAGCCATGCCCATCAAGCCACGCCCACAGAACCGGTAGTAAAAAAAAATTGAATCCCACCACTGGTATACACATACTGTGGTGGGGTTTTGCATCTTTTGACTGCACAAGGTTGAAAGTGAAGGTGGATCCTTGCTGACTTTGTTCCTCAAGGCTACCTTTCGATTTGTGGCACAATTAACTGCTGGTCTACAGCACCTTAGGTTGTACATTAATTTAAACAGCTTTCCTCTAGTGTCATTTTTGTGTCACATAAATGCAAGGCAGGTAGGATTGCCTTAATTGCAAGTGTCCAATTTATTTAACATCAGTTTTTTTCTTTTTAATAAATGCCATGCAGTAATGGATAAATTGCGTCTTTCCCAAAGAAAGGGCTGCGTCGATCCTGCTGTTAATTCTTGAGTCAAAACACAATCGTTGGGTTAAGAGAGTGAGATGAAGATTATAAAGGAGGTAGAAGTAGCTAAGAGTGCCAGCTGTCTGAATGAATGAGCAAATAAATGAATTTAACACATTGCTACAGAGGGGCTGGGGTCAGGGAGATTATTTGTCTTCTCAAATTGGAAGATGGTGAAGCTAAATGGGGATTCTCAGCCATCCAAGTCATGGTCGTCGCCAAAGGTGCTTTTTCAAGAGGCAACTGGACTTGTTTTTTCTTTTGAAGACGTTTCACTTCTCATCCAAGAAGTTAAACTCTTCAAAGAAAAAAAAGAAAGTCCAGTTGCCTCTTGAAAAAAGCACCTTTGGGATGGTGAAGCTATATAACATTAGTGGAGTAGACCATACATTAATCTAACTTTGGTTTCACTGCTTTAATAATCAGATACTCCTTGGACTAGCATCTTGCCTTTTTAATGAGTTGATAGGCCCAAGGAGATTAATGCAGCATTTTAGGGCAGAATACTTCCTTATCATTAACAGATTCTTAACAGAATACAGGTAGTCCTCAACTTACAACAGTTCATTTAGTGACTGTACAATGATACAACATCACTGAAAAAAGTGACTTATGACCATTTTTCACAGTTACAACCTTTGCAGCATGAACACGAGATCAAAATTCAGATGCTTGGCAATTGGTTCATATTATTTATTTATTTATTTATTTATTTATTTATTTATTTATTTATTTATTTGACTTGTATGCCTCCCCCTCTCTGAAAGGACTCGGGGCGGCTCACAGCTAAAAGTACAACAATAAATAAATTACCTAAAAACATATTAAACAAGTTACAAGCCGAATTGGAATTAAAAGTCCAAAGTTAAAATCAACAAACCCCCAGAGAGTCAGCACAGCCCGGATTGTAGAAACAGCCAGGTTTTTAACTCGTGGCGGAAGGTGCGGAGATTGGGAGCCAGCCGGAGCTCCGGCGGAAGAAGATTCCATAAAGTGGGAGCCGCTACAGAGTAGGCCCTCCCCCGGGTCACCTCCAAGCGACATTGAGTCGCGGACGGCACCCCGAGGAGACCCTGTCTGTGCGCCCGTACAGGGCGGTTGGTATTTGATTCTGGGAGGAGTCGTTCTCGTAAATATCCTGGACCCATGCCATGTAGGACTTGGAATGTTAACACCAAAACCTTGAATCTCACTTGGAGGGCAACCGGAAGCCAATGCAATTTATGACTGTTGCTCTCCTGCTTGGGGGTTGGACTAGATCAGTGGTTGCCAACCAGTGGGCCGGGGACCACTGGTGGCCTGTAAGAAAATTTTGGTGGTCCGCAGAGAAATGTCACCCCACAGCACTCCCCCCAAAGCAATTAATCCAGGCTGCGTGGGAACACAAGGCTGCACTGCCCACATGGCCCGCAGGAACACAAGGCTTGTGTCACTTGCATTGTGAACAACACGAGGTAGTGAGGGAGGGGTGAAAGGGTGGAGGGGGGGAACTTGCCCCATGCGCCCCACGTACCTGGCCTGGCTGCTTCTTTCCACTTCTTTCTTCTGCTTTTGGCTGCATGCAAGGAAAGCAGCAAAAGTCTTTCTTTCTCTCCCCCAAACTCTGCCAGAAATGAGTCTTTGGGACCCTGCAAGGCATCCTTTTCAAGAGACTGCACCAGTGCGACAAGTCTCATAAAGACTCATTTCTGGCAGAATTTGGGGGAATGAATGAAAGACTTCTGTAGCTTCTGCTGCTTTCCTTGCATGAAGCCAAAAGTCTCTCTCTCCTCCCCTGAGAATGGAGCTGGAGATGGTATCCTGTGATCCCAAATAAAGAATGATTGATCAGTAGGAAAATGGGGTGGGGAATTTTCCTGCAGACTTTTTCTGGGATTTTCCCAGGGTCTCTGGTCCGCGGGATTTAAAATTATGAGTTTGGTGGTCCCTGAGGTCCAAAAGGTTGGTGACCCCTGGGATAGATGACCTACAAGGTCCTTGCAACTCTGTTATCCTATGATCCCCTTCGGCAGCCTTCTGACAAGCAAAGTCAATGGGGAAGCCAGATTCATTTCACAACTGGGTTACAAATTTATCAACTGCAGTGACTCACTTAGCAACTGTGGCAAGAAAAGTCATAAAATGGAACAAAACTCACTTAACAAATTTCTTAGTTAACAACATACATTTTGGGCTCAATTGTGGTCATACATTGAGGACTATCTGTGCTACCAGGTTTGATCCTGTTTAACTTTTTCAAGCTCAGACACTGAAGTCCTCTTCATTTTTGGTTTCCAGGAGTGGGACATTGGAGATTGGTAGCTCTCATACCAAAATCTTGAAACTGCTATTCAAATACAGACAAGCTTTATATTTTATTTTATTATATTGTTTGGGGAAGAAATAACTTTTAATGAAATAACTTAAATAATGTTATTGCACCAGTTTACCTAAGATCTGTAATTTTATTATTCTGAATTAAACTCTCATTCAAGGTTCCTTTTTTTAATTTTATTTTTGCCATGCTAGTGACCGGGAACTTTGAGAACTTTAACTGCAGTGCCTCTGGCAAATATCCAGTAGAAAATGCCTATTTTCAGCAAGCAAACAGTATTAGGCATCCTAAACGTGTTTGTAAGGCCTTTGGTTGTCACAAATATTTATGCCCCAATGAGCTGGAATTAAATAAAAACTGAGTGAGTTACTGGATCAGCTATATAATCAGATTTATATCATATTAATCCTTGAAGTTATTTACTGGATGTGTGAACATTCAACACACCTCAAGCTACACTAGGCAGTCAATCAAAAGTTATTGTTTCATTGGTAATAGGCATGTTGAAGCCAAAAGTATTAACAGAAACTAGAATTATGCCAGTAAATTTAAAGATTATCACCCTTAAAGGCTTCTCTTTCACTCCCTAACACCTACAACAGGAAGGCAGCAAATCCATGCAGGCTGGGGACTTAAGAGAGTTGAAATTCATACATCGATCAGAAAGGTTGGCAGTTTGGCAGTTCGAATCCCTAGTGTCGTGTAATGGAGTGAGCTCCCGTTACTTGTCCCAGCTTCTGCCAACCTAGCAGTTCGAAAGCATGTAAAAATGCAAGTAGAAAAATAGGGACCTCTTTGGTGGGAAGGTAACAATATGGATGGAAACTTATCAATGATTAGATCCAACCTAGAACTAACGAGAACTTTCCTGACAGCATGAGCAATTAATCAGTGGCATGGCTTGCCTCCAACAGTGGTGGATTTTTAAAAAGAGACTGGACAGCCATTTGTCTGGAATGGTATAGGGTTTCCTGCCTGAGCCGGAACTCTCTTAGTCCAACTCTCTTATTTTGTTATTCCATTCTACATTCTGCAAAAGCCAGATTGAAAGGGGGAAAAAACCCCATAGCAACCACAGAAAAACACCTTAGCATTAGTTACTAAATCAATTGTAGCAGACTGAGTTTGCTCAGCAAAATAAATTATAAGCTATTGTCTCAAACCACAGCATGTACTGTAGGTTCATAGAACACAAGAAACCAAAACGTAAACAAACTCATGGCAGCTTGTTGTAATTTGTGATTCATGGAACTTGGCACTTCTTTCAACTTAGCACTAGCTTCACCCATAGAAAGTTGGTTTGAGGTGAATTTATTTATTTGTTGGCTTGCTTGTTCAATTTCTATCGCCACCCAACTCAACCAAGTGACTCAGGGTGGCTTAAACATCTAAAATTATAAAACAATAAAAACACATTAAAAAAAATAAACAGAACAACAGACTTGGAAGAGACCATGGAGGTCTTCTAATCCAACCCAATGCTCAAGCTGGAGACAATATACCGGGGGTGGCAAACTCAAGGCCTGGGAGCTAGATCCAGACTGTGGGGTGCTTAGATCTGGCCCAATGGGCTGCCCTGGAAACAGCAAAGGACTGGTCTGCAGTGTCTCTGCCAGCAAAAATGGAGCTTGGGAGGCTGCAATGGTCTCCTGCAACCCTCTGCCAGTGAAAACGGAGCTCAGGAGGAACCCACGTGGCCCTCCCAAGCTCCGTTTTCACTGGTAGAGAGTTGCAGGAGGCTGTCACAGCCTCCCGAGCTCTGTTTTCGCTGGCAAAGCGCTTGGGCCGCCACAGGCACCCCTGACATGAGTGACATTGAGCTGGCCCCGCCCACCCTGGCCCTGCCCACCCCAGCCCCCAGAGGTCAAACACAACCCTGATGTGGCCCCTCAATGAAATTGAGTTTGACACCCCTGCCCTCTACCATTCCTGACAAATGGCTGTCCAATCTCTTCTTAAAAACCCACCACTGTTGGAGGCAAGCCATTCCACTGATTAAAGGTTCACACTGTCAGGAAAGTTCTCCTTAGTTTTAGGCTGGATCTAATCATTGATAAGTTTCTGTTACGGGGTTGTGTTTGCTTTTAGTCTTCTATCTCTATGTGCCTCAGTGAGGCATTTCCGGTTCCTGTGTGTATTTGTATATATGTCTTTAAGATGCTTTTAAGCCTTTGTCTCTGTTGCATTTTCTCATTAAACATATCTGAAACATGGTGTCAGAAATGGTTCTGCCCTCAAAGCCAAGCGTTTGAAGCAAGAATTATAGCACCATGGCAGTAGCTAATAGCATACCACCCCCGGAGCCCATGAGGGTGAGTGGGGATTGTGATAATAATTGGGATACATTTAGGGCAGAGTTTGAAGATTATTCTCTGGCTACAGGCCTAAATGATAAGTCGGGCCGCGGTACAGGCTGCCACATTAAGAAGATTGATGGGTGCAGAATGCCTTCATGTTTATAAACACACTTTAACCCTTACGGAGGAACAGAAGAGTGATACTAAGGCTATTTTGGATGCATTGGAAGCTTTTTTTTAGACCTCATAAGAATGTTATATATGAAAGATATCTTTTTGGCAGCTGCAAGCAAGAAGAAGGAGAGGCAATAGATACCTTTGTTACACGGTTAAAGGAAAGGGTAGCAAGCTGTGATTATGGTCCCCTGAGAGATGAACTTATTTGGGATAAAATAGTTTTAGGCATTGCCAGTGAAAGCACACGCCGCACAGCAATAGAAATATGTCAGACTACAGAACTTACAGATAAATGGTTGAGGGCTTTGGAGCAAGATAAACAGACCAGCTGTGTTAATGTAGCTTCCACGCTGAGGAGTTGCCGGCAACAGCACCAGCCTAAATTCAAGCCTCATAATTTGTTAGAAGATAACCACACACCATATAAGTACTGTGGCAATGTGCATGCATGTGGGAGAGATCAGTCCCCAGCATATGGCAAGAACTGTAGAGTGTGTGGGAGGCTGAATCATTTTGCTGGGGTGTGTTCGTCACGGAAAGTAGCAGTAAGGAAGCTGCATATGAGGGAGCAAACGTTTGATTCAGAGGATGCATCGTTGTTTACCACTGATGTGGTTTATATGAAAGAATGTGTTGGTGTGGTACACGCAAAAGGCAAAAAGTGGTTTGTCAATCTTAAATTTAATGATATAGTTCAACCCTGTCAGTTGGACTCAGGGCAACATGTGATGTGATGAGTCTAAAGGATAAAAGGAAATTGGCACCCGAGATAACCCTTCAGCCTGGCAGTACCAAACTGAAGTTATATTCTGGAGAACTGATGGACTCTTTGGGCCTATTTCAAACAGAGTGTAGCAAACGTGGAGGCACTCATAAATTGAAATTTGAGATTGTGGACATTGATCAGAAGCCATTATTGTCAGGCTCAACGTGTGAGCACTTGGGACTAATGCGATTTACCATTCCAAGGGAGTTACATACTGTTGAAACTCATTTCTCCAAATCCCTGGAGAGGCCATTGATGAAGCAAGTAGCCAAGGCCAAATACGATGAATCAGCGAGGGATTTGCCAGAGCTGAAGGTGGGGGAATGAATTCGGATGAGACCACTGCCTGGAGATCGGACAGGCCATTGGGAAATGGGTAGCTGCCTACAACAAGTGGCACTGTATTCCTATTTGGTGGATGTTGGAGGAACGCGCTACCGGCGCAATTGTGTGGATTTGCATGTGGCTGAGCAACTGGGCTTCTCATACCCAGTGGGTGGGTTAGAGCCAGTCGCCAAACCAAACCCACTTATGGACAATAAAGAATGCACAGTCGACATTGATGAAAGTCCTGAGGAAGTCAGTGTGCCTGGCAGTAGCCAAAGGCTAGATGTCTCAGGAAATGGCGAGCTGGACTCAGAGGTTTTAGTGAGGTCGGAGAAGCTCTCAGTGTGAAGAGACCCTGTTCATATGAGAGAGCCAGTCATCACCCGGAGTGGCAGATGTTCACGCCCCCCTGACAGGCTCAACCTATAGAAAGTGTTGGTCATACCAAGAAAGGGGAGATGTTACGGGGCCGTGTTTGCTTTTAGTCTTCTATCTCTATGTGCCTCAGTGAGGCATTTCCGGTTCCTGTGTATATTTGTATATATGTCTTTAAGATGCCTTTGTCTCTATTGCATTTTACTCATTAAACATATCTGAAACAGTTTCCATCCATTACTTCTTGGACTTTTATATATTATACTTATAATTTATTTTTTTATATTTATATGATGACTTATGACTGTAATTCCGAGCTCAATTACAGTTGTAACAGTGGTGGGATTCAAATTTTTTTACTATCGGCTCTGTGTCACTTGGTGGGCGTGGCAGTGGAAGGATACTGCAAAATCCCCATTTCCTCCCCACCCCACTAACCTGCTTTCCAGCTCCGTTCTCCTGTGCAGGGCAACAAAAGAAAACCCAGCCAATCAGCTGGGACTCAGGAGGCAAAGAATAGATGGGGCGGGGCCAGTCAGAGGTGGTATTTGCCGGTTCTCTGAACTACTCAAAATTTCTGCTACCGGTTCTCCAGAACTGGTCAGAACCTGCTGAATACCACCTCTGAGTTGTAAGTCAAGGGCTACCTGTAGCCATTGATCAATCTTGCGCATGAACTTGGAGGAATTTTGGCCCATTCCCCTTTATGCAACAGCTTCATCTCAGGGATGTTGGAAGGTTAGGCCTGCTAGCTTTATTTATTATTTATTTTATTATTTGGTCTTATATGCGCCCTCTCTCCTGAGGGACTCAAGGCAGCTCACATAAAAACAACCATACAAATTACAAAAGTTAAAAAGGAATTAAACCAAATCGACCAAATAATCATTAAAACCCACTAACAAACATTTAAAATATTAAAACAACCCCCCCTCAGTCCAGGCTGCCCTGTTTGAATAACCAAGTCTTTAGGCCACGGCGAAAGGAGCGAAGGTTGGGGGCCAGTCGCAGCTCCAGGGGAAGCTGGTTCCACAAAGTGGGCACCCCCACAGAGAAGGCCCTCCCCCTAGGGACTGCCAGCTGACATTGTCTAGCCAACGGTACCCCAAGGAGGCCCTGTCCGTGGGCGCGCACTGGGCGATTGGTATTCGATGCTGGCAGGAGACGTTTCCGCAAGTACCCCAGCCCTAAGCCATGGAGAGCTTAGGTCTTTCCATGTTAGAGTAACACTTTTTTTCATCCTGTGTTTCCTTGCTGACTCTTTATTGGGTCTGTTTTTCATGACTACATTTTCTTTGAAATGAATCCAGTGTGTCCTAGTGAGTCAGAACACTGAACCACCTAGCCACAGGCCTTATCCTTGCTGGCTTGCAGTAAAACTCTTCTGGGTGTTACCTAAACAATTTTTCCAGATCAAAGTTGGCACAGATTATCTCCTTCAGATTGGTGTGAGAAGCTTCTTAGGGCCTTCACCACTGCTTTTGAAGGCTCGCTACATTGCTGACTAGATAATCATGAGAAACAATTTGTAAGAGTTATTGGTGGGCTTAGAGAGTTGCGACACCAAGGTTTTAAAAAAATAGCATTGGTTCTCTCTTTAGCACAGGGGTCTTCAAACTTGGCAACTTTAAGCCTTGTGGACTTAACTCCCAGAATTCCCTGGCACTAGTGCATTCCTTCTCATGTTTAACCCCATTGTGGCCTGCTTACTCTCTTGTAATCCCTTCCTCTGCAATCTCTCTGCACTAGGGAGTGGGAAGAAGAAAAAAAACACTAGGCATGGCTGCCTGAGGAATTCTGGAAGTTGAAGTCCATGAGTCTTAAAGCTGCCAACTTTGGAGACCTCTGCTTTAGTACTTGAATCTCAAGCTCATGCTATCAAATAGCAATAGCAAAAGCATTTAGACATATGTTCTGCTTCATAGTGCTTTACAGCACTCCCTGAGTGGTTTATAATGTCAGCCCCTAAACAATCGATTCAAATGCAATGAAATGTCTGCACCTACAAAGATCAGAATTGTGCCAACTCTGGTATTTCTTGTGACACTCTTTGGAAATGAATGGTAGACTTTGAAGAAGCAGGACAGGAGTATTAATGCTTTTGGACTTTTGTGTCATACAAATTCAAGGGCAGTTTTAAAAAAAAAATCCAATGTAGCAGTTGGGGGTGGGAGATAAATCATTTCTAAATCACACACCACTGATCAATAGTAAGGGATAATTGGTCAAGCTTTCAGTTCACAATTCTGAAGTGATAAAACAAGACAGAGATTTTAAAACATGAAGAACACTAATCAGAAAATAAAAATTCACTTCAAAATAAGGACAGTACAGGTTGAATTGGCTCCTTTTCCATTGTGATTATGTGTCACCAAATCCTTTTTGACAACTAGCACCACACAGAAAACGTTTCTCCATGAAAATCTATCCCTAATCTGGTCTTTCAGGTTTTCCAAAAGTAAACTTATTGCCACTATAACGGACTGCATCCACTTGCTGCTGATCATTCCCTTCTTCCCTTTCCTCGCACCTTTCCTATTAGAGTCTTTTCCAGCCTTTTCCAGAAAACTCAGTCTTCCCATAATGCGTCTGAAAGTA
The DNA here is from genome assembly GCA_009733165.1 of Naja naja. Classification (NCBI taxonomy): domain Eukaryota; kingdom Metazoa; phylum Chordata; class Lepidosauria; order Squamata; family Elapidae; genus Naja; species Naja naja. The sequence continues at coordinate 47,156,208 of CM019152.1, forward strand.
CTATAGCAGGGGTGTCAAACTGGATTTCTTTGAGGGCTGGATCAGCATTGCTGCATCTTGCTGAAGTTCTCTTCTGGCCAGCCCTGGGGGGAGTCAGGACAAATGCCTCCTGAAGCACTTTGCTGGCCAAAATGAAGTGGCAAAGTACGGGAAAGGAGCCGTTCAGGCTGAAAATGGAGCTTGTGGGGGTTCCATCTGGCCCTCATGTCCCGTTTCAGCCAGCAAAGTGCTGCAGGAGGCCGGCCAGGCTGAAAATGGGGTGCGCGGAGCCTGCACGTGGCCTCACTGTGCCCCGTTTTGTCTAGCAAAGTGCTGCAGGAGGCCATCCAGGTCGAAAATGGGGCACGTGGGGGGCGTACATGCGCCCCCCCCCCATGCCCTGTTTTGGCTGCCAAGGGCACCGCAGGCAATCTCTTTCCTATTTCCAGGCTGCCTGCACAGGCCAGATTTAAGCACCTCATGGGCCGGATGTGGCCCACGGGCCTTGAGTTTGACGCCTCTGGCTTAGAGGGAAAAGAATAGTTTTCTTTGATTCACTAGATTGAAATGGGATCATCAAATGAATGTATCATTTCCAAAAGAATAAGCTGCAGGCAGAGGTGGTACTCAGCAGGTTCTGACCAGTTCTGGAGAACTGGTAGTGGAAATTCTGAGTAGTTCAGAGAATCGGCAAATCCCACCTCTGACTGGAGATTTTACGGTATCCTTCGCCTGCCATGCCCACCAAGCCACGCCCACAGGACCGGTAGTAAAAAAATTTGAATCCCACCACTGGCTTCAGGGCAGTTATAAAATACAGGTTTTTCAGTGTTTAGATACCCAGTGTTTGTCTGCATATTACATGTAGGTTATCAGAACAGATATGTCGCTCAATTCCATAACTAGCTTCACTATTTCAGTTGTGATTCATGGTAAAAACGTCTACCATTTTTGGGGAATTATATGATATATTAACTTTTTGAGTGTTGCTCTCATATATCTCTTAGAATTGATTGGTTGAAATGGCCCATAAATTCATAAAATAAAATTGTATAATTAACATGCTCCTTTAGTCTTTTTCACTTAGCTGGCTCTGTAGAGTATCTTTCTGGAGAAGCTCAAATGATGGTTTAATCACTTGTTACAGGAATATGTAAAGCACTAAAATAGAGTCTGAAATGATGGTTTTGTAATGGTTGACACATAAATTGGGCAACAGATTGATGGTTTATTTAACCTAATCAGTCTAATCTTCCTCAATTTACACACTGAATAAATTACCTAGTTACAGTACAGAACATTTTTTTTATTCATATTTATATGCCGCCCTTCTCCGGAGACTCAGGGTGGCTTACAATTTTTGGAGCGCAACCCAATGCGCTCAGCAATAGTCTTCATTCCATTGTATATGCCTGCTTATTACTAAGTGGCATTTTTACAAAGTCAGCTTATTGCCCCCAACAATCTTGGGTCCTCAATTTACCTACCCCGAGAGGATGGAAGGCTGAGTCAACCTTGAGCCTGGTGGGATTCAAGCCTGCACTAATTGCAGCAGCTGGAGCTAAGTGCTAGGTGTTTAACAGCCTGCACCACCAAGGCTCTTCATTATGAAATGAACTTGTCCTTCTCTTGATTTCTTTTACTGGCACTTAGACTATTTTCTCGCTATATAGAAAAAAATATTGAAAAGATTGTAAATCAGAAAAAGTACTAATCCAAGACCCTTAGATTTTGGCCAAAAAAACCTGTTAAATATATGGCTAATAATAAATGGCCCTGTGCCAATTCAGTGTAATTCTCCAAATTTGGAGTTAGGCCAGCATCTAGTATATTTTTCTCTCTAATAGTTATATATTTTATTCTTCAGAGACGCACAGGAATTTTCATGCAAAGGTCAAACAAATGGTAACATTTCCTAACTTCAGCAGTCAGTAAACACAAATATTTAGCCTGCGATGATGACTATAAGTTTCACCAAAATCCATTCAAGTTGTCCCATAAGACATCTGTTCAGACCAAAGTAAACAGTAACAAATGACTGAATGTTTAGATGTAAAGTATGAGTGAAAAAAACAGAGTCCTAATCAAGTGGGTCAATTTAAGTTTCAGTAAAATCAACCTGAATCTTAATTAAATGTTTCGGTCAATGCAGTGGTGGGATTCAAATATTTTTACTACCAGTTCTGTGGGCCTGGTTTGGTGGGCGTGACGTGGCTTGGTGGGCATGGTAGGGGAAGGATACTGTAAAATCTCCATTCCCTCCTCACTCCAGGGGGAAGGTTACTGCAAAATAACCATTCCCTCCCCACCCCACTAACCTGCTTTCCAGCTCCATTCTCCTGCGCAGGGCAACAAAAGAAGACCCAGCCAATCAGCTGGGGGCGAGGCCAGTCAGAGGTGGTATTTGCCAGTTCTCCAAACTATTCAAAATTTCTGCTACTGGTTCTCCAGAACTGGTCAGAACCTGCTGAATGCCACCTCTGGGTCAATGGAATAAAAACCGTGCTGGATTCAATTGTTCCCACAATGGCAAACCAGATGCTAGTGCAAAGATTACAAACGGAACATTACTATGGTAGTTAGCAATAGATTTATCCTTCATTGTTGATTCATTGATGGTTCAGCATCTGAAAGGCCCCAATTTTGGGTAGAAGACCTTAGAATAACTAGTATATGTGCTTCATGGAGCTGCATGCTAAACTCTAATGTGTAAATAGTTCTCCCCCTGAAATTGTGCTATGTTTACCCAAGCCTCTTAAATCATGGAGGTTGTGATATGGTGGGTAAGCTACAGTAGGCTTAGAGGGGAAAGAATAGGCTTTCTTTGATTCACTAGATGCTCAGTTGAAATGGATGTCTCATTTCCAAAAGAATAAGCTTCAGGGCAATTATAAAATAGAGTTTGTTCAGCGTTTAAATATCCAGTGTTGAATTCAACCCCGCCTCTACCACCACAATGCGGATCAAATATCCAATAGTTGCATTTCCTTAATGCCAGCTTGTTTAATAGATTTTATGTGAAATGGGCTTTCAGTTGTGATGAGTTGGCCAAGAAGTCTTTGTTTGGCAAGCTTATTAACAAATTCAACAGTGAAAGGTATAGCTAACATGATTATGCAGTATATGAAACAACTGTAATATTTACTGCAAACTGGTTTCTGCGCTAAAACAGCTTCGGGTGTTTGAAGACCATAAAAATAAAAGTTCTGTGTATTTGTGTAGAAAGGATTTCTTTATATAAAGAATTTAAAGAATTTTTCTTAATAGAAAACAACCTATTTTTATATGTGATTGATGCTTTGTATGTTCGGAATTTATTTCCATCCTTCCTTCCTTCCTTCCTTCCTTCCTTCCTTCCTTCCTTCCTTCCTTCCTTCCTTCCTTCCTTCCTTCCCAGCAAAAGATATTATAAAGATATTATTGATGGAGAAAAATGAGTTGAATAAAGAGATTCTTGATGGAACTGAGGACAAAATTGCAATTGGTACTTCATATATGGGTTCACACTTTAGGGAGATGCCTATTATCAGGACCTAATATAATAGGAGATAATAGGATATCAGATAATTTGGAGTTCTTTTATGTTCATTTATTCCCCCATTCAAAATGATTTTGTCTGAGAAAGATGAATTAGAACCCTGCCACTGCTCATTACTGTTATGCTTATGAAAGTTTCTCTCTCTGTATATGCTATCTCTTTCTGTCTCTGTGTATAGCATCTGTTTTATCTATATCCATCCATCTATCCATCCATCCATTCATATCTACCTACCTACCTAGCTACCTATCATCCATCCATCCATCCATCCATCCATCTACCTCTACCTCTACCTACCTACCTACCTACCTATCTCAGCTATCTGTCATCTATCATCTATCTCTATTTTTCTCCCTTCCTCCATATACCTAGCTCTATCTATTATCTCACATCTCAAAAGAGATACAGGGAAACCAGTGGTGTCCATGGGTGTGTATGTCAAAATGGCAGTAATGTTGTAGTCCAATCCTTTCTCTTTACTTTAGTTTACTTTATCTGTCAACACTGAGTGTTTTCTATATGTTTCAACATTGCATACGGAGAGAGAGAGAGAGAATTTACCATATTTCAGATTTTAATTGGCCTCCCAGTACACTCCTCTGAGGGGAACATTTGATACCCCATTTGCAGTCTGAATTGGCAGATTCTAGTAACTTCTTAATATTCAGGAGACTGTCATTCCTAGTCCTGTCACAAAACCAACTGGGTTTGGAATAGTCACTTGGATGAGCCATTCACTCTTAGCTCTAGGAAGAAGAAGGCAAATAATTTCTGAAAATTCCAGAAAACTGCAGGGACTAGCAGTCACCAGGAATCAACACAGACTCAAAGCACACACACACACACAACACATACAAAGCAACATATTGTGGAATAGGCTATTGCTTGATTTGGGTAGGTGAAGGAAAAGAGATGCGGAATGTGTGTTTGTTTTTCACTTGCTTTCAGTTTTGATTAGGAAAGCTTCAAATGAACATAGATGTAAATAATCTGCTGGAGAAGGATTATTTATAAACAAGCCCAGCTGAAGGGTGGTACTAACCCATTTGTTTCTTTGTGTATCATAGGCTGTTGAAACTGGTTGAGTTTAATTTCATGGGCTGACAAAGGTCAAAGTTATATGAGGTCTTAGATGTTGACTATAAACAGCCCTTGGAGAATTGCATGGTAGTGCTTTTGAAATATTATAACGACCAGAGAACTCAGGTTTCTTTGAGAAGGAACCTCATTAATCATAGTATTTGTTATTATTATCTTTTTTCCAAACTGGGCCTCCAACCAGTTACATTCTGTCTGGCGATGATAGAGATTATTATGATTGTTACATTAGGAAGGTAGCAGAGGTAGTATTCAGCAGGTTCTGACCAGTGGTGGGATTCAAATATTTTTGCCACCGGTTCGGTGGGCGTAGCTTGGTGGGTGCACTTTGCACACGTGCACTCACTTTGCATACATGTGCACACCAAACACACACTTTGCACAGGCGCAGAGGCGTTTGTGTAGGCACTGAGGCATTGTAACTCACCTCCTGCAAGCCTGCATGATCCCAGTTGCTTCAGCAGCTGCCGTGCGGCACTATTCTGTGCCGCGCAAAGCAGCTGCACTTCAAATTCAGCAGATAAAGTGATATGGGACCCCGGTCGGGCGGATGGGCCCAACAGCAGAGCGGCAGTGAGAACCGTTTTGGTCTTGGCTGCTCATCGCTCCTACCGGCTCGCCAGAACCGGGCTGAACTGGTCGAATACCACCACTGGCTCTGACCAGTTCTGGAGAACTGGTAGCGGAAATTTTGAGTAGTTCAGAGAACCGGCAAATACCACCTCTGACTGGCCCCGCCCCCATCTACTCTCAGCCTCCCGAGTCCCAGCTGATCGGCTGGGTCTTCTTTTGTTGCCCTGCACAGGAGAACGGAGCTGGAAAGCAGGTTAGTGGGGTGTGGAGGGAATGGGATTTTGCAGTATCCTTCCCCCAGGAGTGGGGTAGGAATGGAGATTTTGCAGTATCCTTCCCCTGCCATGCCCACTAAGCCACACCCACCAAGCCACACCATGCCCACCAAGCCACACCATACCCACCAAGTCACGCCCACAGAACCAGTAGTAAAAAATGTTGAATCCCACCACTGGAAGGTAGGCTTTATTTCTGCTTGGTCTCCTGCTTGAGCAAGGTGTTGGAAAAGAAGGCCTCCATAGGTCCCTTCCAACTCTGTGATTCTGTCAAGCCTGATGGCTCAATCCACTGTTGAAAAGTCCTAAATGTCCTTCACTGTGAATGGAAATTTGAACCTAGGTTTCCTAATTCCATAGCAAGGCTTTAAAGTATTGACAACTCGAAGGTGAAAACTTGTCTTTTCCTGCCTCTGATAAGGCACTGTATTGAAAGGTACAAAATGTATGCTTGGGCATATATTTTTGAGCATAGAATCTGTTATAAAATATATGTTTTGTAGTTCATGTCTACGACCAAGCAGTTCACCAATAACAACTGACTGATCATAATAATTCACTTGTAATGTCACAGTGACCCATTGCATTGTTAAAATCCATAAGATGCTAGGTCTTCCATCTGTTGAGTCATGCTAAGCAGGAACAGTTTGGTTTGTCCCTATGACCCAAAGCAAGGGAGGAAAAGCAGCAAAATGTGGTTTCTAAGAGGCCATGCACTTAGCCTCCAAGTATTCAAGTATTTCTTCCATTAAACTTCCCACTAAAACAGAGAAGTACCCACAGTAGGTAATGAAGTTATTTCCAAGTTACATTTAATTAATGCTAAAAGGAAGGAATAGTCAAAGAGAGATTAAATAACAGATGAGCTTAATACTTGTTATCTTGCCAGAATAAAATATGCTCTGCAATTTTTGAAGTCATAACGGTCATTCATTCTGGCTGAAGGCCATTTTATAGGCTGCTCATCTTTTATTTATTTATTTATTTATTTATTTATTTATTTATTTATTTATTTATTTATTTTTGGGACTTGTATGCCGCCCCATCTCCGAAGACTCAAGGCGCTCACAGCTAAAACAATAAATACAACAACAGTGAATTAAGAAAAGATTAAACTAAACAAGCCCAAAAGACAATTAATACTAAAAAGAAAACCCCCCCCCCAAAAGGGTCACAGCCTGGATTGGTCGAACAACCAGGTCTTCAAATCATGGTGGAAGGTGCAGAGGTCAGGGGCCAGGCAGAGCCCCAAGGGGAGTTGGTTCCAGAGGTCAGGGGCCGTGACAGAGTAGGCTCGTCGTCGGGGGACCGCCAGCCGGCACTGGCTGGCCAACAGGACCCCAAGGAGTCCTTGCCTATGTGCACGCACAGGGCGGTTGGCATTCGATGTTGGCAGGAGTCGCTCCCTTAGATATTGAGGACCCTGCAAAAGGTTCTAAAAGGATGAAAATGAAATTGAGTTTTTTAAAAAAATTACATTTATATGCCGCCCTTCTCCAAAGACTCAAGAAGGCTTACAATTTTTGGGATACAACCCAATGCGCTCAGCAATAGCCTTCATTCCATTGTATATGCCTGCTTATTACTAAGCAGCATTTTTACAAAGTCAGCTTATTGCTCCCAACAATCTTGGGTCCTCAATTTACCTACCCCGAGAGGATGGAAGGCTGAGTCAACCTTGAGCCTGGTGGGATTCGAGCCTACACTAATTGCAGGCAGCTGGAACTAAGTGCTAGGCATTTAACAGCCTGCACCACCAAGGCCCTAATTTTGATTTCAGGCTGTATTTTAAAGTGGGCATTATTGCTTTTCTCTTACTTACAATCTGGTGTGCAGATTGATGCGGTGGCTCAGTGGCTAAGACGCTGAGCTTGTCGATCAGAAAGGTCAGCAGTTTGGCAGTTCGAATCCCTAGTGCCACATAACAGAGTGAGCTCCTGTTACTTGTCCCAGCTTCTGACAACCCAGCAGTTTGAAAGCATGTAAAAAATGCAAGTAGAAAAATAGGGACCACTTTGGTGGGAAGGTAACAGCATTCTATGCCTTCAGCATTTAGTCATGCCGTTACATGACCATGGAGATGTCTTTGGCCAGCGCTGGCTCTTTGGCTTTGTAACGGAGATGAGCACCGCCCCCTAGAGCGGGAAACGACTAGCACGTATGTGAGGAACCTTACCTTTAAAGTATAGTGAAAATGCCTCTGCCTCTACCCTGATTAGAGCTGGTGTCCTTTTATTCTGTCTGGAAACTTGGCTGAATTAGGGGAGAGTACTTTGACTGAACCACCGTACTGTATAAAACATGGTGAACTTTTGAGAAGCAGCAGATAAAGTAGCTTAACTTTTCCCTTTTCTATTTTCATTTCATGCTGGTTGCTTTGATGGTATAACAGCAGAACTAGATTGCTGCCATTTGTCTTTTCTTGGCCCAACTGGAGCAACTGTCGCTTGGGGCAGCATAAAGTCAGCCCACAAGTAAACAACAGTGTTAAAAACAACCACTAAATCTAATCAGCAGTCAGGCTTTCAAATCTATAGTACATTCATCCAGATGCAAACTCCAGCCAACTTGGTCCCAATACCCAAGGAAAAAAACCACATAGCCAAGGATATATATTACAGCACTGGCTTAATATATGCAGGAGAAGTCTGTGGTCTGACAGTTCAAGTCCTAGCTCCCATCACTTGCCTCAGATCCTGCCCATCTAATAGTTCAAAAGCATGTAAAAATGCGAGTAGATAAATAGGTACCACTTCAGTCAGAAGGCCACCGCCTTCCATATTTCACTGTGTGCTCTGTGCTGCAGTGTAATGTCATGCTGGCCACATGACCATGGAATTGTCTTTGAGCAGTGCTGGCTTAATGACTTACAGATATGGAGATGAGCACTGGGCCCCTTAAAGTTGGGAATGATTAGCATAGTAAAGCCTGTAGGGACACCTCTATCTATACTTGAGGTAATATTACCACTCTATAAGAGCTCCGTGTCTGCCTCTTCATGCAAACTTAACACTGGCGACGAGGGTGGAATTTTCCCTGAAGAGAAGGCAACGCGGAACAGAAGAAGAGCGAGATGGCTGCACTGAACACCCCCCCAGCCCCGTTCGATCCGACGGCAGAAGACTGGAATGTATGCAGATCGTTTCCAAATGTATCTGGAGGAAACGATCTTGCCGACATTTCCGAGAAGCGGAAGAGGGCGGTCTTTCTTACGTACTGCGGTCCGGCAGTTTTCAAGATGGCGAAGGCATTGGCGGGAGCCACAGACGTGAAGGTAATGGACTGGCCTGACTTAGAAAAGCTGTTAAGAGCCCATTACGTGCCACAAGTATCGTACCTCATTAAGAGACACGAGTTTTACCGTCGTGATCAGGGGGAAAACGAAAATGTAAACGACTTCGTGGCAAGTTTAAGAGACATTGGGGGTGCATGAGAATTTAACAGTTTAGAAGAGGCCATGCGTGATCGATTTGTTCTGGGCCTTAAAGACAAGGTATTACAGAGCAAGTTATTAATGAAACCTAAGATCACGTTAAAAGAAGCCATAGAAGAAGCCTCTTCAGCAGAAGCTACCATGTCCTCAGCAGCAGCCATGAGGAAGATGAGGGCCACAAACCATTCTGATGGGGAAAAGTCTACCACAAACCATTGTGATGACCTAGATTCTGAATCAGATTGCAGTGAGGTGGAAGAGGGAATTTACAGACTCAGAATGGAGCGGAAAAAGAAAGACCTGGAAAGAAAGAGGCAAGATTTCTACTGCAGAGGTTGTGGGGGAAGCCACCCCCGAACTGAATGCAAAATTTTAGACACCATTTGCCTCCATTGTGAAAAAAGAGGACACCTAGCAAGAGTCTGCAAATCATCCAGAGCCCACCGACCACTCCAGGTGGGAGACACCCATAGTCACACCAGTCAAGGCTGATGGGTCTGTGAGAATCTGCGGAGACTACAAGGGGACATTGAACCATGCACTACAACAGAGCGCATATCCAGTTCCAGTGGTGCATCATTTATTACATTCTCTTGGCGGGGGCACAGTCTTTGCCAAATTGGATCTGGCCCAGGCATATCAACAGTTAACAGTTGATGATGCCACTGCAGAGGCCCAAACCATTGTGACTCATAGAGGTGCTTTCAAATGCAAAAGGTTGCAATTTGGAATAAGTGTGGCACCAGGCATCTTCCAAAGCCTTATGGAAAGAATGCTCCAAGGACTGCCAGGGGTAGTGCCTTATTTTGATGATGTGTTAATCTCTGCTGAAAATGACACTCAGTTACACGAGAGACTCAGAGAAGTCCTAACCAGATTCAAGAAAGAGGGGTTAAAAGTCAAAGAAGAAAAATGCACACTTAGAACTGACAAGGTAGAGTTCTTGGGCTATATGATTGACAAACATGGTATCCACCCCACAGAGGCAAAGGTTCAGGCAATCAAAGAAGCCCCCAGGCCTAAATGCAAAACAGACTTGCAAGCTTTCCTGGGACTCATTAACTTCTATCACATGTTTCTACCTCAGAAGGCAACCAGTGCAGAACCACTACACAGATTACTAGACAAAAAGTCTGCATGGGTTTGGGGCAGGAAAGAACAAGCTGCCTTTAACACTATTAAGAGACAACTCACTTCTGATTCTGTACTGATACAGTTCTCTGAGAATTTGCCAGTTGTACTGACTTGTGATGCATCCCCTTTGGAGTGGGGGTGTTGAGCCACATGCTTCCCAGTGGGAGGAAGCCCCTATTGCATTTTACTCTCGCACCTTGACTAAAGCAGAGAGAAATTACAGCCAACTGGACAAGGAAGCCTTGGCAATTGTTGCAGCTGTCAAGAAATTCCATGAGTATCTATATGGGAGAACATTTACTGTTGTCACAGATCACAAACCTCTTTTAGGCATTGTGGCAGGGGACAAACCAACTCCCACGATCCTGTCACCAAGAATGCTGAGATGGACTGAATTTCTTGCTGCTTATTCATACAAACTCCTCCACAGGCCTGGAAAAGACATTGGGCATGCAGATGCTTTGAGTCACTGCCCACTTCATTCACACACTGAGGATCCTGCTCCTGAGACTTACACTTTTTTTCTAGAAATTGTTGCCAAGCTTCCAGTACACGCTGCTGAAATTGCCAGAGAGACTGCCAAAGACACTTTATTGGCTCCTGTTATAGGCTGGATTAAGAAAGGTTGGCCACTTCAAGATCTACCTCAACTCGCCCAACCTTTCAAATCCAGGCAAACTGAATTATCTGTATTAAGAGGATGTATTTTGTGGGGTAACAGGGTGGTTATTCCTGCAAAACTACAAAAAGAGGTTTTGGAAATGTTACATGAGGGTCATCCGGGAATTGTCAGAATGAAGGGATTGGCCAGGAGTTATGTATGGTGACCAGGTATTGACAAAATGGTTGAACACTGGGTTGCATCCTGTCCCAACTGTCAGGAAGTCAGGCCTGCCCCACTTCTCGCCCCCAAACAGGAATGGGAATGTCCTAGGGGCCCATGGTCCAGGATTCACATTGACTTTGCTGGCCCTACCAGAGGGCACACTTTCCTTATTATAGTAGATGCATATGCCAAATGGCATCCACCACAGCTGAAGCTGTCATCAGGCAGCTTAAGAGGCTTTTTGTAACTCATGGGTTACCTGATGTGCTTGTTTCTGACAATGGTCCTCAATTTACATCCAACCTTTTTGAATCATATCTAGCACAGCAGGGTATCAGACATGCCCTGATAGCCCCTGGACACCCTTCGGCTAACGGCCGGGCTGAATGCATGGTACACTTTACCAAGGAAAAACTTCAGCAATTGGGTCCTGGGGACATCACTGAGAAAGTTGAAAAACTACTCAGTGTCCAGCATATCACTCCTAACCCATCAACTAACTTATCCCCAGCAGAGTTGTTGATGGGTAGGAAACTCAGGTCTCCCCTTGACCGCCTTCATCCCACTTACGCACCCAACGCACCACTAAATTCCACTAGCAAAATTCGCACATTCACTGTGGGTGATTCTGTTTATGCTAAGAACCTTATGGGTGAACCATTATGGATTCCTGCTGAGATAACCCAAATCACAGACCCTAGGTCTTACAGGGTACAAACAGAGGATGGTGTCCTCTGGAGCAGGCACATTGATCAGCTTAGATCCAGATTACCTCAGGAGCATCGCAATTGCTCCTCTCTGGTTCCCATACCTAGTACCTCATCTAGGGGGGAAGGGGAGGATCATGAGGATAATCAGGAAGCAAGAATCAACCCCATGTGTAACGAGCCAACACGACAGGAACCATCCCAAAACCTGTCACAATGCCAAAATCCATTCTTACAAGTGGAAGACTGTACATCACTACCTGACTTAGGTGCTGAAATTGGGTTGGAGATGGATTGGGAGGAGAGACCAGGATGTAGCAACCAAACAGGTTCTACTATTACTAGAAGTCCAAGTATGGAAATGTCAGCAGACACATTTCCTCTCTCACTGGGTCATTTCCTCTCTCACTGGGTCATCTTAAAGCATCTGAACCACGTAGGTCTCAAAGTACACGTAAGAGCCCCACCTATTTAAAAGAATACATTAGATAGATGAGGTTTGAGTATGGACTGAACCTAGTGGGGAGGGGTGTTATGTATGCAGGTTTGAAGTCTTTGGTTTAGTTTGAACTGTTCTTGTAAAATGTTAGAAATGATTGGTTTAAAAAGTGCGGGAAAACCCTGCACTCTGATTGGCTGTCAACTGCGGCTGCTGGCTATAAGTAGCAGCCGCAGCCCAGCCAAAGCGGGTCTGTTCTGAGCTGAAAGTCACAATAAACTTAAGAGCTGAAGCACTCCGTGTCTGCCTCTTCATGCAAACTTAACAGATTTGACCTGGAAATAAGGAGAAATTTTCTGACAATGACAGTAATGAAGCCAATGGAACAGCTTGCCTTCAGAAGTTGTGGGAGCTTCATCACTAGAAGCTTTCAAGAAGAGACTGGACTGCCATCTGTCAGAAATGGTGTAGGGGCTGCTGCTTGGGTGGGGGGTTGGACTACATGACCCACCCAAGGCCACTTCCAACTCCGTTAATCTGACTCTTTTATATATTACAACCATTATGGCATCTTTTCTACGGTACAAGTTGTGTCCTGCATAAGTTTGCATTAGCTTTCTTTGCATCTTATTGATTTGATGGGAGAGCCAAGTATGTGTGTATGTGACTTGTTTCCTCTTCAAATTGATGGGATTTGGAAGTTGCTCCTCTTGGGTGGATGATACCGCAATTCTGAGCATCTCTTAAAGCTGTGCTTCAGATAACTTCATTGCATTGTGTGTTTTTTTCCCCTTTCTTTCCTTGCAGGTCAACATAATTATCTATGTGCAGGGCGGAATGACTGCATAGTGGATAAAATTCGTCGGAAAAACTGCCCCGCGTGTCGCTTGAGGAAGTGCTGTCAAGCTGGCATGATACTTGGAGGTAGGCACTTGAAAACATTCAATTCATGAAGCGATATCCTCACAAAACTGAAGGCACCACTTAACTGGATCGGGATGCTTAGTCTAGAACAGGGGTCTCCAACCTTTGGACTTCAACTGGGAGTTGAAGTCCACAAGTCTTAAAGTTGCCAAGGTTGGATACCCCTGGTCTAGAACAGGGCTGTCAAACTCATGGCCTGCAGGCCGGATGCATCACACACTGGCCCCACCCATGCCCCATTTAATGAAGGGGGGAAAAGTCACGATATGTCATGTGACAACGCCATGACACCCCTGGTCTAGAAGAAGGCTTTAGGCCTTGCTTGCTGACCCATTCTGTTGTCTCTAACTCTTAGTTCTTGTGATTCACTTGAATCTTGTGGAATACAGGTAGTCCTTAACTTACAACAGTTCATTGAGTGGCCGTTCAAAGTTACAAACAGCCCTGAAAAAAAAGTGACTCATGACCATTTTTCAAACTTACGACTGTTGCCGTATCCCCATAGTTCACCTGATCAGAATTCAGATCCTTGGCAACTGTCTTGTATTTATGAGAGTTACACCATCCTGGGATCACATGATCCCCTTTTGTGATCTTCTGGCAGGCAATGTCAATGGGGAAGCCAGATTCACTTAGCAACTGTGTTATTAACTGAACAGTGGCAGTGTTTCACTTAACAGTTAAGACTGTTAGTTAAGTGCCAGTTAAGTGGCGCAGTGGTTAGAATGCAGTACTGCAGACTACTTCTGCTGCCTACCAGCTCCTTCAATTTGGCAGTTCGAATCTCACCAGGCTGAAGGTTGACTCAGCCTTCCATCCTTCCAAGGTCAGTAAAATGAGGACCCAGACTGTTGGGGCAATATGCTGACTCTCACGCTTAGAGAGGACTGTAAAATCACTGTGAAGCGGTATATAAGTCTAAGGGCTATTGCTTACGCTAACAACTGTGGCGAGCAAAGTTGCAAAGTGGGGTAAAAAACTCACTTAACAAATGTTTCGCTAAACAACAGAAATTTTGGGTTCCATTGTGGTTGTAAGTTGAGGCCTATCTGTACGTGCTGCAGTACCATTTGCTTTGCATAAAAGTCCCACCCAGAGGCATGCATCATAGATTAGGATGATATCATGCAAAAACTGTAATCATGTACTTGCATAATTTTATTTATTTAATTTATTACATTTATAAGGCCACCCATCACCAACTCTGGGCAGCTTCCAATCGTGGCACGGAATGCAAGTGTATCATGCACAATATTTGGGGGATGACATCGTTATCTATGTATTATCTTCCCACCTGCCCTACTTGAGATGCCCCTGATCCTGTAACACGTATTCGGATGCCCCATTATATATTACAGTCAGTGAAAACTGACATGCAAAAGGGAAAGGCGGCACATTGAAACGTCTCGTCTGTCGGCACTTAAATTTTTTATATTCTGTATCCGCACGCACTTAACTAATGAAAAACTCAGAATCTCAATGATATATTTGGTCTACGGATTATAAACCCAACGTTTATGTGGGTGGGTGAGTAGGCTTAGCTGGGGAAAGTGTTTAATCAATTTTACAAATCAAATTTAATTCCAATTAAATTAGAAGTCATTGCATTTCCAGTTTAAAAAAAGCTTTATACATCAGAATGGTAGTCGTAAACAAACAGAATCTACAATAAATGCAGTGGTTTATTTCTTGGATTCATACTCTGCTTTCCTGCTCTGTTAGAGGGACACTCTTCAAGTGCTGGCCAGCCATTTTGCAAAAAAAAAAAATTCATTCTCCTCCATTGGTTCTCATCCCCTCTTCAAACAGATTAAGCCTACTAAGTTTATTAAGCATGCTCAGTTTTCATTAGACTGGAATATTTTCCCTTCCAAGTTCTTTTTATTTTATTTATTTATTTTATTATTTGGATTTATATGCTGCCCCATCTCCGGGGGGACTCGGGGCGGCTTACACAAAAACTTATATACAATATATAAAATTATTCCAAAATTTACCAATCCAAATAGTTATATAAAATTTTAAAATATCCCAATGTTAAAATCCCCAACCCTGCTCAATCCAGGCCGGCCTGTGAAAACTGCCAGGTCTTTAGATCGTGACGGAAGGAGCGCAGGTCAGGGGCCAGACATAGCTCCAGGGGTAGCTGGTTCCAAAGGGTGGGTGCCCCCACAGAGAAGGCCCTCCCCCGGGGGACCACCCACCAACATTGCCTGGCCGATGGCACCCCCAGGAGGGCCTGCCTATGGGAGTATACTGGGCAATTGGACTTCGATGCTGGTAGGAGGCACTCCTGCGAGTACCCCGGACCCAAGCCATGCAGGGTTTGGGTCCGGGGTACTTTTTTTACATACCTTTTTTACATATTTAAACAATGCTGCAGGTCTTCTGGGCATAGACTCAGGAGTGGGCTTCAAAATTTTTAGCAAAGGCTTCTCTGCCCAGTTGCTGGGTGAGCATGGCCATGGTGGGCGTGGCCTAGTCGGCCTCCTGCACCATAGCAGGTGTGGGAGCTCTTTACTCTCCCCGGGCTCTGGAGGCTTTCCTCTGGAAGCCGGAAACAGGCCCATTTTCAACCTTCCCAAACTTCCAGGGTGCCTGTTTTTTGCCCCCCTGAGCCTCTGCACTTACCTGCATTCAAAACGGGCCACGTGGGGATTCCTGGGAGGGGCAGGGTGGGGTGGGCAGGGCCAGCCAGGACTCGGATTTGGCGGTTTTCCAAACTGCACAGAATCTTAGGTAGGAGCTCTCCCGGACCCCTGCAAACCCCCAGAAGTCCACACCTACATATACTGACACTTCCTTGTTCACGGATGATCTTGTTTTGACTGCAGAAGAAATAAGTTCTCGGAAAATAAAATCTAGTCCAGGTAGTCCTCAAAGTTACAGCGTCACTGACATACGACTGTCTTTCAGACTTATAACATTGCAGCATCCCCACAGTCACCTAATCAAAATTCAGACGCTTGGCAACTGACTCATATTTATGATGGTTGCCATGTCCATGTGTTCACTTTTTACGACCTTCTGATTATTAAAGTCAGTGAGGAAACCAGATTTACTTAACCATCTTGTTACTAATTCACCAACTGCAGTGATTCACTTAAATGGAGCAAAACTCGCTTAGCAAATGTTTCACTTAGCAACAGAAATTTTGGGCTCAATTGTGGTCGTAAGTTGAGGACTACCTTTCTACCTTTTCCATATCAGAGGCATCATTCTTGACATGCATCATTTGTCTATCTCAAGGATTGATCAATTTGTTATTTCTGAACTTCTTTTTTATGGGCTCCGTAGAAACTGCTGAAGCTTGCCAACAAAGGCATTGTGTAATTTCCCAGTGAGCAAGTTTAACAACTGAAATTAAAATTTAAAAAGTCCCACAGGTCACTCTCCCCCAAAAGTGAGGCCCTGCCAATTTCTGGCTGTACCTAATCCCAGAAACAATGTTTAGAGAAAAGATCTATTTCAAGGCAGTCCTATGGCAGCAGTGATTATAAAGTGGACTTTCCCATCCATTCTCTTCTTTCTCCCCTTGAGGCCTTGAATTAATAGTCCTAAATGTCTGTAATATTATAGGAAGGTATGTGGTGGGATTCAACCGGTGTAACAACTGGTTCAATGAGCATGCCTAAAACTTGCCTTTTGATGCAGCCTGGTGAGTAGAACAGCTGAGGTGAGCAATCCGCTAGGCTGCGAATCAGCTGGGCTGCAAAACATATATAGGACGAAAGAAAAAGAAAGAAATATAGGACAGCCTAGGGCAGGGGAAGGTGGGTGTGGCCAACTAATCACCAGAACTACCGGTTCACGTGAATGGATCCAAACTGGCTGAATCCCACCCCTGGTGATTCTCCAAGAGAAACTAGAATCATGAATACAACCAGCTTGGAAACTGCTGAACAGGAGACTATATACATCTTCAAATTGCTACCTTTTGCTACCTTGATCACAGTTAGAACCATCATATTGTCTAAAAAGATTAACATTGCTTTGGCAATGCCTATATTGTTCTCCTACAGAGGGAAAAACAAGAACAAACAGTAATGTAGAGCTTTTCTTTTGAAGGTGGTTTGTAAATTCATTTGGTGCAGAACACACAGCTTCGCTGCTGTTGGGAAAACAAGTCAGATATAGACTATATTTCTGTACCACATGCCAATTGGTTCCATGCCCGATTCGAAGCTCTGAATAATGTAGCATAATGGTCAATACTTGGAATGCCCTACCCAACTCCATTGTTACAGCCTCATCCCCTCACAGCTTCAACCTTAAACTGTCTATAGTGGACCTCACCCCATTCTTAAGAGGTCCTTAAAAGGGGTGTGCAAAAGTACACGAGTGTGCCTACCGTCCCTGTTTTACTGTCCCCATTTATCTGTATTTACTTCCTTTGTTCTTGTTTATGTTCATACTGATACTTGTTATCTTGTACATGTTTGACAAACAAATAAATAAATAAAAATAAATATTGTTTGTTCTCATCAGAGTTACCCAAACACTAAGATCTAGTGTAGAGATGGCTATTTTCTTCTGCAGAATACTGTGAATATTGTGTCTAGTTGTGGGCCCCAAACTTTAAGAAGGATTCTGACCAATGGAAAATAAAAGTGATAAGGATAGTCAGAAGAATTGGATCTTACAAAGAGGGCTTCAAGTACTAAATATGTTTTGTTTTGAGAAGAGAAGAAAACCAAGCAGATATCTGTGGAGATTTTCAGTCATCCAGGTCATGGTTGTCCCAAAAGTGCTTCTGCAAGAGGCAAGTGGACTTTCTGGTTTTTCTGATGTTTAGCTTCTCATCCAAAAAGCTTCTTCAATTTTGGGATGATCAAGCAGATTTTTATGGTAGCAATCTTCATCTGAATAATGGTCACACAGAAGCAGAGCTGGTATTTAGCCAGTTCTGACAGGTTCTGGAGAACCGGTAGCGGACATTTTGAGTACTTTGGAGAATGGTAAATACCACCTCTGGTTGGCCCTGTCCCCATCTATTCACTGCCTCCCGAGTCCCAGCTGATCAGAGTCCCAGCTAATCGGCTGGGTCTTCTTTGGTTACCCTGCACAGGAGAACGGAGCTGGAAAGCAGGTTAGTGGGGTGGGGAGGGAATGGGGATTTTAGAGTATCCTTCCCCTGGACTGGGCTGGAAATGGAGATTTTACAGTATCCTTCCCCTGCCATGCCCACTAAGCCATGCCTACCAAGCCACACCATGCCCACCAAGCCACGCCCACAGAACCAATAGTAAAAAATTTGAATACCACCACTGCACAGAGGACTACCATAGTTTGTTCTCTATAACTCCAGACTTTAGGAGCTTGAATCAAAGGCAAAGAAAGTTCCTAACTATAAAAGTTGTCTATGAGTGTGATCTATTGAGGAAACATTGAGGAGATATCTCTAAATAGAAATTGTATTTTGTGTGGTGTTCTAATTTAGATTCTGGCACTGGACAGTGGGTTGAAATGGAAGGCATCAGTGGTTCTTTTCTAAACTGTAATTCTGCTCTTGCAAGGTATTGGACACAAGACACTGGATTTCTTTCTTAACAGCTTTTGGGTTGTAGTTAGGCCTTTCCATTAAAACCCAAAGGCTGAGATATTACAAAATCCGGAGCAGATTTTAAACATCATTACTATGGATTGTCTGCCCCTTTAATATGAAGTTGTTGACTGTCTCTTGAAATGTTTTATTGCGTATTTATCAAAATCCTGGCTTTTTTTCATACTGTTTGGAATCGCTGGCCTCTGTTTAAAATAACAAGCGTGCTGCTTTCTTAAAATGTCTGGATTAGCTTGTTTCTGAAGTATTATATGTTTTACGATTACCCAAACTGTCTTCTGAGGCCCATGCCTCAGTCTACAAGTAAGTAAATAACTCAGTCTGATCTGCTAGCTTGAAAGCTGAGCAGGCCATTTTGTGGACTGGAAAAGGAAAACAGCAGTGGTGGGATTCAAAAGTTTTTACTACTGGTTCTGTGGTTGTGTCTTGGTGAACATGGCGTGGCTTGGTGGGAATGGCTTGGTGGGTGTGGCAGGGGAAGGTTACTGCAAAACCCCACTCCCTCCCCACCCCACTAACTGTTGTGGTTCACCGGCAGCAGATGCGGACGGCTGAGGTCTCGAAGAGCGAGGACTCAGACGAGGGGCCTGAGCGTGATGCAGGGCTGGAGCCAGGACTATCGGAAAGTGGAGTGCTGCCTTTGGAGCTTGTAGGGTCTGGCAGCAGTGATACCCCCCCGAGGAACCTGTGCCCAGTGCACATGTGCGCAGGGCTGCTCAAAGGAAAGAGCAGCTGCAGCAGCACGGGTAACTCAGGAGTAAGGCTGCAAAGTGATGGCCCCTCCCATAAGGGATAAAAGCCAGCCCTCAGGGGTTGGGTTCTTGGCAGGAAGCAAAGAAGTTCTTTCAACTCCAAGTTCTTGTGGAAGTCCTGTCTATTCTGGTTTGTTTTCGGAGACTTTTGGTTTTGGATATTTTGCTGTAATTAATCTTGTGTTCTTGGCAGCCTTTCACAATCTTGACAGGGCTTGCTCTTATCTACAAGGTGACCAACAATCCTCCTTTAGGGAGCACAGTCCTCCTTTTGTAAGTTCTGTCCTCTCTCGAAAAGTGTCCTTTACATGTCCTCCTTTTTGATACTTGAAGACTAATCTGTAAATCTCCATATTTAATCGATGCCAAATACGTGTGTGATGTGACGTATTTGTATTTGACATGACGATTCATCAAGGCTTGGTACAGTGCAGTGAGTCGCGATTATGAGACGCATGTGCTCCGCACAGGAGAATTGTTTTGAGAGAGTGTGCTGTGCGCAAGAGTGCACTGCACGCAAGAGTACGCTGCATGCAAGTGGCTTTGTTTTTTTCCTTCAATTTATTTGTGTCCTCCTTTTCATTTTAAAAAAGTTGGTCACCTTATTATCTGAGACAATTAGTTTTAATGACTCTTTGCTGTGAATGAACAGAATTCACAGAGACGCATCATAAAGGTTTGCTTTTATATATACTTTGTGTTTATTTGATTTGAACGAGGCTTGGATCAGAACACTAACCTACTTTCCAGCTCTGTTCTCCTGTGCAGGGCAACCAAAGAAGACCCAGCCGATCAGCTGGGACTCAGGAGGCAGAGAAGAGATTGGGGCAGGGCCAGTCAGAGGTGGGATTTGCCAGTTCTCCGAACTACTCAAAATTTCCGCTACCGGTTCTCCAGAACTGGTCAGAACCTGCTGAATACCACCTCTGGAAAGCAGGCTTTCTTTTAATGATTTTAAAGCCAAAAACAGCAACATTTTCTCTGTCTGGTACAATCTGGCTGCGATTTCCCCCCCCCGAACTCAAATTGTTTGGGACTAATCATTCAATTTCTGCATGAAGGTAGCCCTCGACTTATGACTGCGATGAAGCCCAACATTTCTGTTGCTAAGTGAGTCATTGGTTAAGTGACCTTTGCCCCATTTTATGATCTTTCTTGCCATGGTTGTTAATTTTGATTCTGAATTTTGATCATGTGACCATGGAGATGCTGCAAGAGCCGTAAGTGTACAAACAGTCATAAGTCACTTTGTTTACTTCTGTTGTAACTTTGAACGGTCATTTAAAATGAATTGTTTATCTGTATTGAAATGAGCAATGCTTTGTTTTTCTTCCCTATTTTGGGACAGAAAATTAAACAAGTACAGGAAGAGTAAGATTTTCTAGACAAATTTAAAATTGGGAGGTAAGACTTTAATATATGGACAGAGAGCTCAGGATATCTATCTATCTATCTATCTATCTATCTATCTATCTATCTATCTATCTATCTATCTATCTCTACCTACCTACCTACCTACCTACCTATCTTTCTATCTGGTATCTTCCTATCTACGGTATCTCTCTCTCTCTCTTTCTATCTACGGTATCTTCCTGTCTGTCTGTCTGTCTGTCTGTCTGTCTGTCTGTCTCTCTCTCTCTCTCTCTCTTCTATCTATGGTATCTTCCTATCTATAGTATATCTATCTATCTATCTATCTATCTATCTATATCTATCTATCTATCTATCTATCATCTATCATCTATCTCTATCTATCTATCTATCATCTATCTATCTATCTCTATCTATCTATCTATCTATCTATCATCTCTCTCTCTCTCTCTCTCTCTATCTACAGTATCTATCTGTTTGTCTGTCTGTCTGTCTTGTCTGTCTGTATCTATCTATCTATCTATCTATCTATCTATCTATCTCTATATCTCTACACACACACACACACACACACTCAAACACATATAAATGGTTTGCTTGTAGATAGATGAAGCTCTGATTTTATATTCTGTAGTCATCAGTTTCTTGATTGCTCAAGTGACCGATGTAACTTTGGACAGTCACAATAACTTTCCAATAAACTTTTCAAGACTGGAAACAGAAGAGGAAGACCAAAAAATACATACTCACTTCTTTCTGTGTTGCAAATTGACCACCATGGAAAGTGAGAAAAAAAATGAACATCACACCTGTTCCTCAACAGGTATGTTTGTGTGTGTGTATGTACGCACACATACAAACACACACATAAATTGTATATGACACTTCAATAAAAATTCTTTTCTTTTTTAACTTCCAGGGTATGGAAAAAAATGATTATTGGAGCCATTTCTTTGTGAAAATTATAGAGAGAAAATTATTTTGTCAAAATAATACAATAACAATCCAAAATCTTTTTCTTGGCTTTTCTCCAGTGATATTTAAAAATAAATAAAGAAAAGCCAGAGGTGATTACTAAGCATAGTTTAATGGCATAATGCATTTAAATTATAACATGAGTTCATTTGTTCTTACTCTTTTACATTTATCCACTTAATCTCAATTAAATGAACTTCCTTATTATTGCTCGTATTTAATAAATGTATATGCTAGCTCAGTCATAAGCTAGCTTTTGGCTTTAAAAAGGAACAACAAAAACTTCAATATAACACTTATCGTCAATATCACCATCATTAGCAATAGTCAATAGCGCATCATGGAAAAACAATATATAAAGTGCAAAAACAGGCAAGACAAAACTCCAATCTCCAAGTTTAATGTTCCTCAAAATAAATTTATGTAAGGTGTTCTATATTATCTTCTATTAATTTTAGTAACTAAGCTAAGCACACCCAAATGAAATAACTGCAAATTCTTCTTTTGTTTATACTGATCAATCCTCATTTATTCTTCTTTAAATTATGGTTTGAATTTTAGATTGTAAAATCTGGGGGTACATTCTTATATCTTCTATTTGATGCTATGAATAGTAGCAACATTGTCCTTTTTTAATTAACAACTAACATAATCAACATGCTGCAAGGATATCAGACTTAAATCATTTGAACATTGAAAGGTAAAGACAAGTTTTAATGAACTTTTGAACTATTATCATCTGGCAGATGGTACAGGATAATAAAAACAAGGACAAATAGATTGAAAACCAACTTCTATCCCAGGGCAGTAACTCTATTGAATTCTACTGTATAGTGCAATATTAATGCAATATCAGGGATCTTCAATTCAATTGTATAGAATGCGAAGGATGTGAGTTTGTGGTTTTTTTTAATAATTACAATGTACACTGAAGATGGCATTTAATTTCATTGTACGAGGTGCAATGACAATTAAGTAAAGTAAACTAAACATTTATATGACTGAATAACAGCACCCGATTTTACTGATTTTATTGTATTTGATTCAGATATTTGTCTGATTTGTTTTAACTAAGATTCGTATTCCTGCCATGTTTTGGGGCCTGTAAATATTTCTTTTAGTAGTTCATAAAGAGAGGTGGTGGCACAGTGGTTAGAATGTAGTACTGCAGGCTACTTCTGCTGACTGCCAGCTGACTGAAATTTGGCAGATCAAATCTCACCAGGCTCAAGGTTGACTCAGCCTTCCATCCTTCCAAGGTGGGTAAAATGAGGACCCAGACTGTTGGGGACAATAGGCTGACTCTGTAAACCACTTAGAGAGGGTTGTGAAGCAGTGTAAAGTGGTATATAAGTATAAGTGCTATTGCTGTTGCTAATATTATTAACTTTGATCTCAGTTGTGAGTAAAATTCTGCTTTAAAATAGCATATGAAAGAGAATCCTACTTTTCCCCCATATCATTAGTGTCTAGAAGAAAGACAAAGTGCTTTAAAAAATAAATGATTAAATCAGTGAATAATATCCTGGATTGGAGAGGTAGATCACAGAGGAAAAACATGACTAGCTTCCTATAGACATTATAGACATCCCCAGTGGTGCGTTTCAAAATAGTTTACCACCAGTTTGTTGGGCATGGCTTGGTGGGCACGTTTCCTATTTATGATGGTCACAATATCCCAGGGCCATGTGATCCCCTTTCGCAACCTTCTGACAAACAAATTCAATGGGAAGCCAGATTCACTTAACAACTGTGTTATTAAGTTAACAACTGCACTGGTTCGCTTTACAACTGTGGCAAGAAAGGTTATATTATTGTTGTATTTTAGCTGTGAGCGCCAGTCCTTTTGGAGAGGGCATATAAGTCAAATTAATAAATAATAAATAAATAAATAAATAAAATGGGAGAAAACTTAAAACATAACAACTGCCTCGCAATTTTAGAAATTTTGGACTCAGTTGTGGTTGTAAGTCATAAGTGAAGGATGACCTGTAGGTTAGAAACAAGGCCTTAGGCATGAAAAACAGCTGGGGTACCTTGAGTGAATCCTTCTTAGCCCTAGGAAGGAAACTGTCAGCGTTGCAAGTAACACATCCACAAAATTCAGAACTCTGAGGCAGGTTAGAAAGAACATGTTTATTAGATACATCATATCAGCACAGCCAGTGAAACCAACTCTAAAAGTTCCCGCCATGGCTTTTCCCTAATTAAAAGAGCAAATATTTCCCTCCCCAGATGTCCCTGGTCACATTGTCCAATGAAAGTAGCTGGCAGGCTGCTTGGTCATTCCTCTCCTCCTTCAACTGCCACCTGTTGGGATGACCTTGGTTCCCACAAGAAAACTTTTTGTTTTGACTATTAGCCAGCCTATCTAGTCCCCCTCCCTTCCCACTCTCAGAGTTTGTGGCAACTATGAGGCAGCACAAGATGGCTTCATACAGGTTCGCTTCAGAGTTGACAGAAACAATGGCAAACCTCTTCTGAAAAATCTTGCCAAGAAAATTGCAAGGATTTGTGCCAGGAGTCAACATTGTTTTGAAAACACATACACACACACATCCCAATGCTGTTTTAACATGTTTTGTTATTCTCGGGATCCTACTAGGATTTTCAGTCTGGGGACTTCAGGGGAACACATAGCCAGTGAGGCTGGGATGTCAAGAACAGGCAGAATGAAAATTTTGAATCCTTATTTGCATTTCTGGGATTCTGCACAAGCGTCTCTGCCGCTCACACAACTGGAGCACGCATGCACCCATCCACCCGCTGCTCATGCAAGTAAGGATGCAAGTAAGGTGCTTGTGTGCACGCATGCTCACCAGCTGTTTCCATGGTCCAGTTGCAAACCCCTCACGGCCCACTACTGGGTGGGGGCTCAGAAGTTGGGGACCCCTGTTTTAAAGGACAAATCTGGCATTTTAATTGGACTAATATTTATGCTTGCAGAGTTTAAGACTCTCCAATTTCCTGTTTACCTCTTCCAAAATATTAAAAGGGGAAAAAAAGCAAAAACAAAAAAGAAATTCAGGATTGCAAACTGTATGTTTACATGTTTATAAATCCACAGAATTTGTGAATTGGTGCGAAAGCCAATTCTCACACATGCACAGGCTAACAGTGTGATACCTGACTAGCCCCTCACTTTGTTCTTTTCTACTTTGGATTATATTTGTGGTAGCATCATTTTCAAATGCAGCAAATCTCAAATGGTTGATTTTGAAAATTAGTCTTCTGTTTATAATTTGTTCTGAAGATGCTTTAAAAGATATAGATAGCTTCTCCAAGAGATAAATGATTTCCAGCTAATCCATGAGACAAATATATAATTTCAAAAGTTAATTAAGTATGAATGTAATTACCAAGCAATGGAATGTATAACATTAGAAAAGCAATTTCAGTAACCTGATTTAAAACTCTTGATTAATGTATTTCTATATATACATATATTTAAACTGCAATTCAGTGACAACATTCACAAATCACATTGTGTGCAATGAGATAAAACCTGTTTTATAGATGAATGGTTAAAAGTCTGCTCAATAGAGTTAAAATATGAGCTAATAATGCAAGAAACTGGCTGTAAGCTTAAATCATTATTAAACAAAATTACAGCAGTTGTGAACAGAGTGTGGGAAAGTTTAATATGTTTAAAATATCATTGGTTCAAATAAGTTATTTAATACATTTCTCAGCAAGTGGGATGTGAAAGGAATGTATCACTTTTCCTTATTCCAGATTTTAGAAAGCAGAAACAGGAAATGCTAATGCAAAAGATACATTTCAAATGAGAAATAAAATTGGTTTCTAATTCTAACCAAATAAATTATAGTCTATGCCCTGATGGCGAACCTATGGCAGGTGTGCCGGAAGTAGCATGCAGAGCCATTTCTGCTGGCATGCGAGCCATCGCCCCAGATCAGGTGCACTGCACATGCCAGATGATTGTTGGGTATCTGCCGTGCATGTGGGGGCAGGGGTGTGCACGAGACACGCATAGTAGGCTTTCTTTGATTCACTAGATGCTAAATTGAAATGGGATCATCTGTCATGCCTGTGGTGGACACTGACTCTGAGGGAGAGGAGGAACAGCCGACAGGAAGTGGAAGTGTGGCTCCAGAGGTTGTGGAGGAGGCTGGGCAGAGGCGGCTGGGCAGTCAGAGAAGGACCCAGGCCCATCCCTCTCCATCCTAGGGCACGCAGGGAGGAGAGGATCAGGAGAGATGTGATCTACTTGGGAGGAAGGGCCTTGATCCTCTTCATGGGCTGCAGCTGTGACAACTGAACAAGAGGACGGACATGTGTAGGCGGCTGGAAACAAAGCGTGGAAATATCTCTAGTTTATGGTTCCTCTCTGAGTTTGGTGTCCTTCCCAGTGTGTGTTATCTGTGGATGTCCTCCAGCCCTTATCTTGCCTGGTTTGTGTTGCTTTTTCCTTCTTCTTGTAACTGTTTGTGTGGGAGTTTTTTGTCTTCCGTCTAGAATATTCGGAGCTTGGAAGCAAAGTGAAGAAATAAAAGGGGCTTCACCTGTTTTCTGTGACTGTGTTTGTTTTGTATCCCACCCTGGGTCATCAGTCACTTTGGTGGGAAGATAACAGCGTTCCATGTCCCTCAGCATATAGTCATGACCCTGGAAATGTCTTTAGACAACACTGGCTCTCTCGGCTAAGAAATGGAAATCAGCACCATTCCCTAGAGTTAGACACATCTGGTCAGGTGAAACCTTTACCTTTTTATTAGTGCCTTAAGTGAAAATGCTGGGTTTATTTGCTTGATGATACGTTTTCTCAGCTATCCATGGTATTCTCAGAAGTCTTCTCCAGCACCAAAGTTCAAAAGCGTTCAATGCCCTTCCTTATCTTGCTTATTCAAAGTCCTTAACACCCTTTGCTACACGCAACCAGCATAATTTAAATTTCTGTTTTAAAACATGCTTCAGAAATTACATATCTTCATTCAGGGCATAAGTAGGACATCCCAAATCCATTGTTGTTTTTGTTATTTTACAGTGATGTTTATTTTTATTAATGGCAATGTTATTGATCATTAGTATTCATTATACATGTTAATTCTTCATATTACTTTATTTTGCATATGTATTTTCAATAATAGGTTGTGCATTTTGGAATAACAAGTCTGCAAGATTTTGATTCCTATGTACATACAGAGCCTTTTATATATACTAGAGGTGGCAAATGTATATATACTAGAGGTGGCAAATGTATATATACTAGAGGTGGCAAATGTACCTTGACATTTGACATTTATTTGCTTATCAAAACAATATGAAATTGGTTAGTTCTCTGTATGTGGGAGTCTAAAATTCAGGGAAAACCTTTGGTCAGTTCAGTCCAACCTTTCTGCCTGTAACTGAGCAGAGAACTGCCAGCCAATCTGTCATCGCTGCTGTCATTCACAATGGCCAATGAGAATGTGTCTTGGGCTGCTCCTCTGTTTCTATTGGACCTCAGCAAACTGGTGTTCCCTCTCTTCTTTGACGGTGTATTTCTGCATTTGTTTGCCCTTGTTTCGCCAAGAATGATTAGAGTTATTTCGAGTGGGAAAAGAGAACCAGGAGATTGATTGTTAGAACATTTTTGAGAAGACATCAACACCCTTGCCAAATATTCTCACAGCAATCCCCCATTCCTGCATAACCCCAGCAAATGGTTATCATAAGGTCATAATGTGATATATTTAGAGAAATTGGGGCTGAATATTGTACTGCAAGATGTCCAAATTTCCTGGGAAAAGTCTTTTCCTCCTTCCTGTTTCGGAAGGGTTCTTCACTTTTTCTGTCTCTTGCCCAGAGCTATTTGCTAGTAACTCCTATTTCTTTTGCTTAGGTACCAATTCCATCCTTTTCCCACCCATTAAGATTGCTAAGGAGAAAATTGGCTGATTTACATGGGTGTGTCCTGATTGGGGTTTCCTCAAGAGCTGCAGACATCTCTCTGCAAGCAGCCCCTCCCATTGTCCCTGTCTGAATTGTGGTTGGGGTGAAGCATGTTAAAGTCTTTGCTTTTTTTGCTCCCAGTGGAGCTTCCAGCAATCTCTTTGCCCCCTTTTCTCTCATTCAGGGCATGGCTGTTACCTATTCACAACAGTCACAACATTCTGTGTTGTGGGAACATCATCACTTGAGATGTTCAAGAAGAGGCTGGAGTGCCATTTGTCAGAAATGGTGAAGGGTTTCCTGCTTGGTTGGGGAGTTGGACTAGATGACCTACAAGGTCCCTTCCAACTCTGACTATCTGTTATCTGCCTTGATGTCTTACACCACCAATTAGCAAAAGCAATAGCACTTAGACTTACCAGCATATACCACTTCATAGTGCTTTACAGCACTCGCTGAGCGGTTTGCAGAGTCAGCATATTTCCCCCAACAATCTGGATCCTCAGTTTACCATCCTTGGAAGGATGGAATATTGAGTCAACCTCAATATCAGAATTGAACTCCAGACTATGAGCAGAGTTAGCCTGCAGCACTGCATTCAACCACTGACCAACTCATGTGTCTGGGTCTTTCAACTCTTCCCCACCAGAAAGAAGACTCTAGAAAGAGTACAGAGAAAGTGACAAAGATGATTAGGGGACTGGAGACTAAAAAATATATATAATGAAGGGTTAAAGGAACTGAATAATGTCTAGTTTAATGAAAAGAAGGACTAGGGGTGACATGATAGCAGTCTTCCAATATTTGAGGGGCTGTCACAGAGAGGAAGGGTCAACCTATTCTCCAAAGCCAAGATCAGGACAAGTACAAAAGATTAACAAAAAAGAGAGATCCAGCCCAGAACTAATGTTCCTCACAGTGAGAACAATTAACCAGTGGAATGGCTTGCCTCCAGAAATTGTGGGTGATCCATCACTGGAGATGTTTATGAAGTGATTTCATAGCCATTTGTCCAGAATGGTATAGAATCTCTTGCTTGTGAGCGGGTTGGATTAGAAGACATCTAAGGGCCCTAACAACTTTGTAATTCCTTCAATTCTTTACAGCTCAAACTGCAACTCAGAGAAAACCCCAATACTTGTCTACTAGATTTGGCCAAACTGCACTTCAAAGCCATCCTGAACTTATTCTCTCCACACCCCCAAATTTCTGTTGACTCATACCAGCTCAGCCAGACCATAAAACACACATGCCACACCTAGCATGCAAAGTATTCCACAATCTGGCACTTTTCCATAACCCAGCATGAAGTTATTGCAGGAACCAGAAGGTGAGAAGTGAAATGAAACAAAGCAAAAAATCCTCACCAATGGAAATACTATGCTCATATATTTCCATTTCTGAAGTCTTTTACAGGTCACAATTGCATTGGCCCAATTGTGTAATCAGTGGCAATGCCGGAAATATTTGCTCAATATAAAGAGTGCACCATTGTCTTCAGGAGTCCTAACAATACTCCCCAGTGAACTCAAGGTAGTTTCTTCAAATACATAGAGATCTTTAGATCAGTGTTTCTCAACCTTGACAACTTAATGTGGGAACTTCGACTCCCAGAATTTTCCAGAGAGAATGATTTTAGATCACCAAGATCTGATGCAGAACAAATATTCTTCTTTGTTCCTGGATTGTAGAATGAATTGCAGTTCTGCTTTTGCAATATCGCAGTGGGTTGAAAATGGTCCAGAACCTCTGTGAGTCCAATTGAAATGGCCAGATTTGTTGACTTGATGTTGCCTTGCCTTTTCTGGGTTTTAAAGCCCAACTCCAGAATGGTGGTTTTAATATTTTATTATGGCTGCCCAGCATCTGAATTCAAAGAGATTCAAAACATGAATGGGTGGGTACATATAGTTTGACAGGAATATTCTAAAGCAGCTGCATCTCTTCTGGACTTCCAGGATTTCTCAGCCACACATCTCAAATTGCCAAGTTTCAAAAACACTGGTTTAGATATTCTCTGAAGTGAACATCTGTACTAGTGTTTTTCAAACTTGGCAATTTTGAGATGATGGCATCCATTCCCACCACTAGAGCTTGAGGTATCAAATAAGCTCTTCAAATCACAGGTTGCCATTACTTTTAATTTAATGGTTCCTTCTTTCCACACATATAAACCTTGAGTTGATCCTTTTAGGATTTTCTCTGAGAATCCTCATCAAATGAGTTATGTTACATGGCTCTCAAAAATGCCTTTTTGTGCCTGGTGCCTTATTTATTAAAAAAATCTTTGTGGAAACTTGGACTATTTTGGAGTTTTGCCATTCTAGATGCGGATTTTTGACCTTTAAGGGCTTTAAAAGAAATGATTAAATTGAAAAAAATCTGTGCCATAGTGGATGTTGCTTGAAAGTTTGAAGATATTCTTTTTCCATTGCAGTTAGCTTATGTTGAATCAAACATTCTTGTTTACATTACTTGATATTTTTTATTGTTGTAAGCCACAATATTGGGGAAATGTCAGGTTGACTTATGACCACTGCTAAGCACAGCAGTTGTTAAATGAATTGTGCTCAATTTCATGACATTTCTGCCACGGTTATTAAATGAATCACTGCAGTTGTTAAATGAATTATGTGGCCATAAGCAAATCCAGTTTCTTCTATTGACTTTGCTTTTCATAAGCCAGCTGCAAAGGTTGCAAAATGGCAATCTTATGACCGGAATGCTGGAATGGTGGTAAACAAATGCCAGTTGTCAGGGTCCCAAATTTTGATCACATGACTGTGAGGATGCTGCAACGGTTGTACCTACTGCTTGGTAAGGGGTTGGACTAGATGACCTACAAGGGCCCTTCCAACTCTGTTAATCTGAATCTAAGGTGAGCACTGAGCGTAAGTCATGTTTTTCAGTGCTGTTGTAACTTCAAACATTTGCTAACCAAGTGGCTGTAAGGACCAAATGCATGCAATTTTTTTAAATGGTGTTAAGAGATGGATTTGTTTTCCTTCATACCTTGTTTTGAGATTTAATTGCATTTTTGCACGACATTCTGAATGAAAGCAGAGATTTCTTCA
>CM019152.1:47787763-48132763 GCA_009733165.1 Naja naja
ATTATATTTTATATATCATATATATAAATAATAATAAATAATATAATACTGGTATGTAAATATAAGCAATATAAATAAATAAGAGCAAATTATTCATACATATATAAGGTATACTTATATCTTATTATGATTATTATTCTGTTGCCTTGCATGTACATTGAAAGCTTTTGCACTGAAGACAAATTCCTTATGTGTCTAATCACACTTGACCAATGAAGAATTCTGTTCTGATCTGTTCTGTTCTATTCTACTTTATAATATGGACAGTAATGCAATTTTACTTCAAGTCTAACTTACCATGGTTACCTTCACATGGTTTTGATAAAAGGACCATAGGAAACACATTACAAGGGCTTATTTTAAGATTTATGAAAATGGGAGAGGGTGAAAATTGTTTGCTGAAGTTGGGTGAGAAGGTTCAAAAACCATTGAAATAACATAAATCCTTTCTGAATCTCAGATCTCTTCCGTGTGATGGATGGAGAAAAAGGGGGGGTGAGGTGGGGAATCAAACATACCCTCCTGTTTGAAGGTCTCTGAGAATGGCTCAGGGTTTGTTGGTGGGTAATAGGGCTGCGGTGACCCATGCCAATCCGGAGAGGAGATGATTCCCATGGCAGGGTAACTTGGTCGTTGCCTGTTCTTTGTGTTAATGGCAGAGGAGGAGTAAGATGAACTGGCAGATCTGAGTCTTAAAAGAGCAGCGTATGTGGCATGGATTCCTGGAATAGCTGCAGAACATTCTGGTAGGTTGGAAACAAAAAAAGAAACAAAAATGTAGTTCGAATTGGAGATAAGAACGCTAAACCTTTAATGGATCCAGCTTTTAGGCAATACAAATGGGTCTTCCCCATCAGAATATGCATACCTTTCATAACCAGAACTTCTAGGAAGGTTCTTGGGTAGAAATGGGATTCTGATATTTGCTGGAAAGAGGGACCCAGGTAAACATTTCAGTGTGTATCCTCCACCTGCTCTGGGGAGGCCAGAGAAAGAAACTGGGGTCTTATGTAAGATAGCAACCTTCTCTTGTGTCAGTACTGATCTGAAATGTATACAGGTAGTCGTCAACTTATTGTTGTATTAGAGCTCTCCCATCATGGTTATAAAGTCATGATGGTAAGTTTTAACTGACCTGCCAAAACTACTAGATCCAGGGGTGGGATGCAAATTGTTATGTTTGCATGAAGAGTCAGACGCGAAGAGCTTCAGTGAAGAGTTTATTAAGTGACTACAGCTCGAATGGACCCGAATTGGCTGGGCTACGGCTGCTTCTTATAGCCAGCAGCCGTAGTTGCCAGCCAATGGGAGTGCAGGGTTTTTCCCGCACTATTTAAACCAATCCTATTTGACATTTTACAAGAACAATTCAAACTAAACCAATAACATTCAAACCTACATACATAACACAAATATTTTTACTACTGGTTCTATAGGTGTGGCTAGGTGGGCATGGCTAGGTGGGCATGGCCATGTGACTGGTTGGGTGTGGCTTTTTTTGCAGCACCCCCATCCACTCTGTTTTTTTGCCTCCTGGGCCTCAGGGAAGCCTCCTGGGTGAAGCAGTAAGACAGCGAGGGGATCCCAGCACAGTTGATCATTGGAACAGCTGATCGTCAGGAGGGGGAAAAAATACCATTTCGGCCAATACTGACTAGATCAGGGGTGTCAAACCGATTTCTTTGATGGTCGGGTCAGCAATGTACTTCTCCACCAGCCAGGTGGGGCTATGCCTCCTGCAGGACCCTGCCAGTCAACACCGTGAAAACACAAGTTTGATAGCCCTGACCTACAGTAATCTAATCAAGCCATACTTGATTATGCAACTGTATAATACAAAAAATATATGTGTTGGATGCATAGAACTATTTTGTAGTTGTAGCTAACATGGCTAAGATTGTCTAAAATCAAACACTGTGCAATAGTGGAAAACATCTGTAGGTCGAGTCTAGGATGAGGGTGAAGTTTCACTCACTTAGCTTGTGGGTTGGTTTCCAAATGTTTCATTACTAGGCTAGATAACATCTTCAGCAGAGTTTAGGGAATGTCCATGTTCTTCTGTTTATAAGAGTTTCAGGTGTGGGTGTGTCAAGTGAGGGTCTTGTGATAGGTCAACTGTGAGTTATCAGTGATTCTAGGGATGGGTCTTGTGATAAGGGGGTTACATCAGGTCAATGGTGGGGTTCAAATTTCTTTACTACCGGTTCTGTGGGCATGGCTTGGTGGGCATGGCAGGGGAAGGATACTGTAAAATCTCCAGTCAGAGGTGGTATTTGCTGGTTCTCTGAACTACTCAAAATTTCCATTACCGGTTCTCCAGAACTGTTCAGAACCTGCTGAACACCACCTCTGCATCAGGTCAGGGTCATTGGGAGGTGAACTGTTTTTGTTAAGCTTTAGAGTGCTTGGTTTGCGTTGAGCTTCAGATGCCTTTAAAACCACAAAGATGCTTCCTTAGTTTGAGTTGATTTATTGAGCATTTTGTGTGCACTATGGGAATGTTCTTGTTTAGTGTTAACATTATGAATACAGTCAAGAAGCATCAGTCATTCTTGTTTGCTTGTTAATTTATTTTGATTTTGCAGCTGGTAGCTACTTCTATGTGGAAGTATCAAAGGAAGGCTAAAATGATTAGTTGCTACCTTTGTCCTGTATTTTCTTGGCTGAACCACAGATAGTTTATTTATCAAAACTATAACAACTTCTATTGATTCTTTCAACTGGGAAATGGGAAGGCTTTTTGATAATAGTTTTTGATTTAAAGAGATTTTGTAGTGGATAACTGCAGGATTGGGGTCCCAATGTTTTCGGCAGGCATTTATTTTAATGTTTTAAAATTATTTTACAAGCCACCCACTAAACCGAACTATCTACTTTTTGCTTTAAAATAACTCAATATTTTTATTTTTGTGTTATCACCATCATCTAAGCAATCCTCTTAACTGCCAATTTCTTGACTCTTATCC
Organism: Naja naja; assembly: GCA_009733165.1. Lineage (NCBI taxonomy): Eukaryota > Metazoa > Chordata > Lepidosauria > Squamata > Elapidae > Naja > Naja naja. The sequence continues at coordinate 47,790,730 of CM019152.1, forward strand.
CTTTCTCACATCTTTGAAAACCAGTTTTGTTCGATAAACAGGAGACAAAATAACAGCAGAGGAGGCTGCTTAAAGCCAAAGTTTTTTCTTAGGAATGAGCATTCCCAGAACTTCCATCACAAATAAAACTTTTCACTTATGAACTGGAAAAAAACAGTTGCTGCTTCTAGAGTTCATCTTAAGGTTTAAGGTACGCTAAAAATTTCAGAAATATGTCATCAGCAACAAAATTATTTTCACCATTTTTTATTTATTTATTTTATTTATTTTATTCATATTTATATGCCGCCCTTCTCCGGAGACTCAGGGCAGCTTACAATGTTTGGAGCACAACCCAATGTGCTCAGCAATAGCCTTCATTCCATTGTATATGCCTGCTTATTACTAAGCGGCATTTTTACAAAGTCAGCTTATTGCCCCCAACAATCTTGGGTCCTCAAGATTAAGTACCATGGTTAAGTACAGACCCAAATTTAACTTAAAGAGAAATATAGTCATGTATAAAACTTACAACATATAAGGAAAAAATACATGTATGAAAAACTGCACCAAAGAGAGAAAACTTGATGACTTTTTCTAAAAGCAGAGCAAATGATGATCAACTGTTCCTTCCTACCTTCATTTCCATACATTAGAGACTTGAAAAAAGAGCTTGTTGGGCTGCATTTAAAACCTTTCTGAAGTTTATAGCACAAAGCATCAATTGACTCTCAAATAAGCATTTTACAAATTCCAAATTTAAAACCTAGACTGTATCCAGTTTTGGTCACCACACTATTAAAAAGGATGTTGAGACTCTAGAAAAAGTGCAGGGAACAGCAACCAGGATGATTAAGGGACTGGAGATTAAAACATACAATGAATGGTTGCTGGAACTGGGCATGGTTAGACTAGTGAAGAGAAGGACTGAGGAGACATGATAGCAGTGTTCTAATATTCTAATATTTGAGGGGCTGTCACAGAGAGGAAGTGGTCAAGCTATTTACTAAGGCATCTGAAGGCCAGATAAGGGATGAATGGAAACTGACCAAGGAGAGATTCAACCTAGAAATAAGGAGAAATTTTCTGATAATGAGAGCAATCAACCAATGGAACAGCTTGCCTTTGGAAGTTGTGGGAGCTTCATAACTGGAGGCTTTCAAAAAGATATTCGACTGCCATTTGTTAGAAATGGTGTAGGGTCTCCTGCTTGGGCAGGGGGTTGGACTAGATGACCTACAAGATCCCTTCCAATTCTGTTAATCTGTTAAACTAACACCTTAAATTGACCAATGTAATTGGTCAACAAAGGCAAATATGTTATCACATAGCAACCCTATTACTGTGTATCCATCATCTGAAGTTGTTGAATCTTCTTCAGAGGTAGTTTCCATATACACAGCACTGCAAAACTCTCACTCATGTTGCTACTAATGTATTTGAAGTATATATCTGTACATTTGCCATATAGGTAAACTGCATACTCCTGATAAACTAGTCTGTTGTTGCATTTGATCAGTTCAAGAATTGTCCAAGAACATTAAGCATACTTAATTAAACTTGCTCCTTGCTAAAGCAACCATCATTTTTATTTTGCTTGTCCTTCTACCAAAAACCTATATTCTGGCTGGAAAGAGGCAAAGCATAACAGAACCCTATACAGGGATTGTGTGTCCCATTGAGTTAACTACTTTCTTAGATGCAAAAAACCAGAGGTAGAATGTTCCAATTTCTCAAGGCTGACCAATTATTCTGCAGTGTTTTCTACCAGCTCCCACTGAACTTGATGAAAGACAAATTGCTTTAGGATTGTCTCAAAAGAAAAAGAAATCCACATTGGTGAAGTATGGTTGTCTTGCACTTGTTTATCTACAAAGTGATATAGTCTTGCAGTTGTTTATTTACAAAGTGATATAGTGAGAATTACAGTCATGCACTATCATCCATTATACAAACATTTTCTAGATGTTCCATGGCTTTTCAAGGACCAACAATAGTTAGAGAGAAGCCATTTGCACACAGTTCTTCTTGGAAAGGAATAATCAAAATTAAAGGATAGACAAGCTTTGGTGTCTAAACAGACAGCCTGTGCTGCTTTGTATCATTGTTTCAATGGTATTTCCTTACCTAAACAGAGATGAGTGGAGGGGGGGGGAAGCAGTGGGAACAGGAACAATTTTCAACTTCCTGTTGGCTTCCCTATTGAGTTTCCTTGTGGGAAGCTGGCAAGGAAGCATCAAAACCAACCTTCCTTCCTTCCTTCCTTCCTTCCTTCCTTCCTTCCTTCCTTCCTTCCTTCCTTCCTTCCTTCTTTCCTCTGAAGCAGCTATATCTTCCCCAGATTTCATTCAATTGAGAGTTTTTGGGTCCCAAATTCTTTAACTTAGTCCATTTGAGGTACCCCATTTTTGGTTCCAAAAATGTTGCCCTTTGTTTTACCATTTCATTCAGTTAAAGGTCAAGAGAAAAAGAGTTTTAGTAGTATATATAGAGATGATCATATTTTACATTCTGAAGGAACAAAAATTATATTTGGTGATTTTTTGCTGGGAGGAAGAATTTAGGAACCTCAGGTTTTGTTCCCCACCTTTTCAATACCATGAGTTATGAGGGAGGCGTGGACACACAATCCAGAGACCTCTTGAGGCCCACTCATGCATTAGAACTGGTTTTGCAATACTGGGACAAACAAAGACGCCTTCCCTCCTCCCCCCTCAAGATGATATAAAAGAAGCTTTGATCTGCTATCTTTGTGAGTTTACCATTAAAAATAGAAATGCAGCCTCTTCTGCAGATCAAAAATAGCTTCTCCCTTAGCATTGGACTGATATGGGAATATCAAAGTGAATCAAGAGTAACTACTTTTTCAAAAACCCAAATTTGGAATCTTATCCTTTTACGAGCTCCTATGTGATGACCACTCAGCCTTGAAATTACATCCTATTTTTCTATATAGCTTTCATCTTCAGCTTTGTTTGCTTCCCAGCAAAATGAATTATTTAGTCTTGTAATGTAATAGTGTTGGACCAAGAAAAAGAACAAAAAAAGAAAGAAAGAAAATAAAAATAGTCCACTATGTTAAGCTAAAAATTAAAACGAAGCATGCAACATCTAGTAGACCTAATGAAATTCTCTACCCAGCAATGTAATGTGATTTTCTTTATAACATTATCCTCCATTGTCTCTTGATAGCTCTCTTATCATATTTTGACAAGATATACAGAGTTCTAGAAAGTAGTGACAGTAGATTTATAGTAATTTCTATTTGGGATTGGAAACTAAGCAAACATTTACTCCCAAATGACCCTGTTTCATTTTCTGTTTGCACATTAACACTTTCAGGGCAAAAACAGCTCATACTCATATTGTGCAACAAAGACTATATTGTACATTTTATGCTGAGTTCAAAGACACTTATATTATTCCAAGTTCTATTCCTCCAGAAAGTCAGAAGTAGTATAAGAAGATAAATTCCCTGGATAACAGGGAAACTGATCTTCAGTGCAATTTATTTATTATATTTATTTATTTATATTTCATGTTTCTAGATTGCCCTTCTCACTCATGGAGGGACTTTGGGTAGTCAAATATCTCCCTGATTTACTGGGTTATAAGAAAGGTGGGGGTGGAGTTGCAAAGGCTGTTATTATAGCCCATCTCAATCAAGTGTAGTTCTAATTGAGACAGTGCAAACTAGGGTTTAGGCTTTGCTAGGCCGGAAGGCCCGAAAACTTTCGCTCATATTGTGGATCTACTTACTGTGCATAAAAACAGCTTTGCCAGCCCCATGTATATTTTTATCTTGCTGACCCAGACAGATGTATCCTGTTGTTCCTCCCTATGTCTGGCCATATATCACATGTTCCTCCCTAACATAACTTTATCTATACTAAGCATGTTTCAGTTCCCTTTATGACCATATTTGTTAAAGTTAACACCCCTGTTCAGATGTATAACCAAGATATGAATGTAACCTTATAAAAGTATGCTACTTGGAATCCTACAGGGTTCAGACCTTTTTGCTTTCTTAGCTGTTTGAACCTGCGCAATAAAAGATTTTCCTACATCGAAGAGCTTGGCCTGGGTCTCCTTCATTTTTCCTACAAAAGGTGGCGACCACGAAGGGACCCCTAAAGGTCAAGGCGATATTTCGCTGAGGGCCATTCTACCCCTCGGGCCCACTGGGCAGTCGCTCCTGAACATTCTCCAGGCGCCATGGGAGACCTGCCTCCGGGAGATGGTAGTGGCAGCCTTGTGGTACTGACGGTGCGCTGGACGAGTCCAAGAACCCTGCTGTGTAGGAAAAGTGGTCTGAACAATTCCTGGCCAGGATCGGGACGCTTGACTGCACAACTCAGGTGAGTATCTGTTAAACTCTGGGGTACCTGTCTCATTTGAAGACAGAAGAGGGGGACTGATCACTTTCCTGGACTCGGGGCGGCAACCTTAAAGTAGTCCATGTCAGGTTGTGTGGGTGGTTAAGCCGTTGCAGTTCTCATCAGTGACCGTGAGTTCCGGGACTGCGAGTCAGCGGCAGGGTGTTAGGATGGGGGGGCGCGTCAGAGCGTGCCCAGCACTCCGTTGGCATGCATGTTACAAGGCTTCGATTCATACTTCAGTAACCCCTCATACCCCAAGGGAACTAGAGCACGACTGAAATTCTTGTGTGAGCAAGTGTGGCCGAGGATGGGTACTGGCTGGCCACCGCAGGGTTCCTTCAAGTCCGAGACCACTGATGCACTGTGGGACTTGATTGCTGGTAACGTAAGTCAGTATCCTGATCAATTCCCCTATATAGACCAGTGGGCAACTGCGTTAGTAGAAAAGGCTGACGATTTGTTACAATGTCAGGCAGAAATGATCAGGCTATGTTTAGCCCGCCCAGGCGGCCACAGGGCCCGGGCAATGGCAAGGCAGGGAAAACAAGTACAGGGTAAACAAAAATATGGCAAGAAGAAAAGGATCTTGCCTGAGGTCTCAGAGGACGATTTGTGGCCCTTGCCCCCACCATGTGCACCCCATTGCCCCCAATGCCACCGTACCAAGCAGCAGGCGATGGAGGGGTCCAGGGACAGGCCAGTGGTGGAGCCAGACCCCAAATAAAAACTAGCAGTGGCCATAGTGAGGAGGAAAGCCAGGAGGCAACAGAGAGAGACCAGACTCTAGGCCCTCAGACGCAGGCTAGGGCCCGAGCAGAAGCCGCTAGAGCAGAGGAGGCTAAAGCAGAACTGTTGGCTGCTGCGACAAGTAAACCAACCAATCATGAATCAACAAGGGGAGGTGGAATACTGGCCCCTTTTTCAGTATGTCCCATTTACAACAACTGATCTTTTGAATTGGATGCAACATTATCTACTAAGCCCACGGCCATTATCTACTAAGCCCACGGAAATGGCAGATTTATTCCAGACTATTATGTGCACTCATGACCCAACATGGTTGGATGTGCAACAGTTAATGAATGCTTTGTTGACGCCAGAGGAGAAGGAAAAATGGAAGGTAGCTGTGAGGAAGTGTGTTAAAGCCAGATTCCCAAATGTGGAAGATATTACTGCAGAATTGACAGAGAGAGCACCTGAAAGGGATCCCGGCTGGGAACCCACGAGGGATGAGGATTGGACCAGGTTGAGGGAGTATCAAAATTTGGTGGTAGAAGCTATGCGTGGAGCGGGAAAGCCTCCTGTGAACATGTCAAAGCCATCTTTAGTGACACAGAAGGCAGATGAGAGTCCTGAAAGTTTTCTTCAGCGTTTGATTGAGGTGTATGAGTTGTATACGCAGGTGGACCCCAGGCTGCCAGATAACGTCCGAATGTTGAATGAGAGATTCATAGCACAGAGTTATGAAGACATTCAAAAGAAACTGCAGCGAGTGGAAGGGGCTTTGGGAAAGAATACTAGTGAATTGTTGGGAATAGCAAGGAAAGTGTATGTGAACAAAGATAAAGTAGAAAAGAAGGAGAAAGATGCCAGAATGCAGAAAAAGACTGAGTTGTTGTTGGTGGCCTTGCAAGAAGGAATGGCCATAGGCCCTCCTACCAGTGGACCTAGGCTAGGCCCCAACCAATGTGCCTACTGCAAGGGCGAGGGACATCGGAGTAGAGAATGTCCAAAGAAAATGATGCGAGGCAGGGGACTGGTACGGCGACCAGCTGTGCGATCTGGTTTTGAGATGAATGGAGAAAGGACATAGGACAGGTTTTCTGGATGGGATGAAGGAAGAGGAAGGCGTGGTGTTGGTCAGGGGGATTTCCACCTTAGCTGTTTGAACCTGCGCAATAAAAGATTTTCCTACATTGCAGAGCTTGGCCTGGGTCTCCTTCATTTTTCCTACAAAATAATGGCCATCAAATTGGTCTGGTCTGATCTGTCTAATGGGACTGACATATCTCTATCTTCTTCATGAATTTAACCCAGTTTTGTTCTTCTTCTTTTTTTAGCAAAAAAGAATGAAAATAAGTTTTAGTGATACAGTTCTGTACAGTTCAAATATAAGAAGTTTGTAACTATGAAATATATAATGTTGTTCACATTGTTCAATCTGTATAGCTGCTCATCTTATTTAAACAACCCTTAGTGACATATAACAGGTGAAACAAGTTCAAAACTATCTACAACCAATTTAAAACAGAAAATCATGATCGGCAGCAGAATTCATCTTACACCAGCTCAATGCAACCATTGTAAGAGCTCCCCATTTTTAATCTTCATTTAAAGTCTGGTAATAATTCTCACTATACTGACTTTTCCAGCTGCTGAAGTGCTCTTCTATTTGAAAGGAATTAATGTTAAAATGCCATTTAATTGAACAGGGTTTGTTTTATTTATTTTATTTTCATGTATTTATTATATTTGTTTGCCACCCATTTCTGGGCAGCTAACAACATTAAAGTAAAACCATAAATATATATACAAATGTATAAAATCACAATAAAATCATAATCTTAATTGTTAATTATTTTACAATTCACTCATGAGGATACTGTGTTTCTAGTGATATTGATTCTCTTCAAAAATGGCTTTAGAAATGTTCAAGAAATGAGGTAAAAGAAATTTTTAGGTTTTAATAGTTTTAGAGTCTGCATTGAACATCAACAAAGAATACAACCTGGATTTTCCCCTAAGCAAACTAATTTCCTTTTCTCTTTCTCTAAACCATTCTAGAATTCATAACTTGATTTTCTTTCCCTAAAAATCTAATGCCACATTTATAAAATACTTCTTAGTGGTCTAGTTTCATTTAATTATATACTTTCTTTAAATTTGCATGTGGGAGTCCCACTCAGGGCTAATAACCAAGTTCTTTTGGAGTTCCAAAAGACCTGATTTAATTTTGCTTTTACAAGTCATTTAACTAATATTAAATCAGGTCTTTTGGAATAAACAAACTTATCATTTATTCTCCTTTCTTAGAATTTGACAGCTTTTTCCCCCTGAGCATTTGTGTGTTTATGAATAAGCTGTGTTAAGATAGCTAAAGGATTCCTTATCACAAACCCTGCACAGGAGAGTGACTTCTTTCACTGAGATACAAATCCTAAGGTCTCTGTGCTATTTCCCCAAGCCCAGGCAGCCACCCACTCCTTCTACCAATTCTTTTTCCAGGGTGACTCTTTTTCTCCCCAGCTGAATGAAAATCCTTGAGCTGGCAGGAAACTAAGCAAGCATGATGATCCCTGTCCTACTATGGGCAGATTGTTGGCAAATAGAGTTACTTGATAATTTATTTAAGGCAGTATCAAATATACTAAGAACAGGGATTAGTGAATTCCCCTGGGGTTTTTCTCCCTGCTCCACTGAATATCACCAGGCAATGGAAAATATCCAGCAATAGTGCTAGGGTTGGGAAAAAAAGTGGAATTTTGACAACTCACAGGTTTAGATTTCTGCCAAAACTCAGTCTGGCTTTGCCTAAAGGGTGTTCAAAGGTATTGTTATTATTATATTGGTTAACAGGTCTTTTGGGAGAGAGGTTTAGTAATATCCCAGATAGAGGTGGTATTCAGCAGGTTCTGACCAGTTCTGGAGAACTGGTAGTGGAAATTTCAAGTAGTTCGGAGAACCGGCAAATACCAGTTCTGACTGGCCCTGCCCCCATCTATTCTGTGCCTCCCGAGTCCCAGCTGATTGGCTGGGTCTTCTTTGGTTGCCCTGCATAGGAGAATGGAGCTGGAAAGCAGGTTAGTGGGGTGCGGAAGGAATGGGATTTTGCAGTAACCTTCCCCCAGGAGTGGGGTGGGAATGGAGATTTTACATTATCCTTCACCTGCCACGCCCACCAAGGCACACCAACAAGCCACGCCACACCCACAGAACTGGTAGTAAATTTTTTGAATCCCACCACTGATCCCAGAATAGTGCTACATCCATATTCAAAAGCAACTCAAATAAACCCAAGCTGGTGCAGAAGCATTGTGCCTCACCAAACTTGACAATACCGTACACTTGAATAAAGAACTTCTGATTTTCTAACTGCAAAATAGGACTTTTAAGGAATAGTTGGTCAGTGGCTAGGATTCTGTGACATTTACTGGATCTCTAATTAGAAAGGACTTTTGCTTATAATACTTGCAAATGTGACCTTCACTTGATACAGGCATTTTCTCCATATCTCTCTCCCATGCACACACTTTACTCCTAGCGTGTTGAGCTAAATGTCACTAAAAGTTTTTCTCCATGTTGCAACTTTTAATTATATTGTTTTCCAAGGAAGTGTCTATAGTGTCCTTGCTGTTTCAGAACAATCAACTTGACGTGAGAAAGCATAGAGCTGCAAATCCTCACCAGTTCCAAAATAGATATTGTATGCAAAGGTTCAACAGGGTACCTGGCTTCACAGGTGGTATTCAGCAAGTGGTATTCTAGAGAACCGGTAGCAGAAATTTTAAGTAGTTTGGAGAACCAGCAAATACCACCTCTGACTGGAGATTTTACAGTATTCTTCCCCTGCCACACCCACCAGGCTACACCCACAGAACTGGTAATAAAAAAATTTGAATTCCACCACTGCCTGGCTTGGACCAAGATTTATGCAAAGTCTTTCTTTTCTCAGTTCAAATTTTTTATTAGTTTATTGAAGTATAAAATACAAAGAAAAAAAAACATGGAAAAGTAAGAAGAGCGGAAGGGGAAAAGAGGGGGTATAGCATAATGAGAGAAAAAAAGAAAAAGACACCAACTTCTGACTCTCTTTGGCACAGTCGAACAGAACAACAATACAACTACAACTTTTTGCTTTTACACAACAGTATGTACAAGCCATTTGTATAATAATAAGCCTGTCTAATTTACAAAAACAGAATCAAAGTTTCATTTTTTTCTCCTCACTGCAAACACAAAATCTGGAAGCAATTTCAAACTAGAGACCAAATTAAATATAACCTCTTATTTGGATACGAGAATCATTTTAACCATCTCCGCCTTGCTATCATTCATTCTCATATATTCAAATCTAGTTCATAATATTTTACCAACCTTCAGAATATTGTTCAGCATTACTCAAAGAAGGCAAAGCATTTCTTCAAATTTTGTTAGCAAAGCAGAATGTGCTCCCTATCCCAGTTTGTAAAAGCACAATTGTCACATTGCTTTGAGAAGAACTAGGGGTGACATGATTGTGGTCTTCTAATATTTGAGGGGCTGTCACAGTGAAGAGGGGGTTGACCTATTCTGCAGAGCACCTGAGGGCAAAGCAAGAAATAACAAATTGGAAACTTATCAAGGAGAGATCCCATCTAGAATTAAGGAAAAAATTCCCGAAAGTGAGAACAATTAATCAATACTTGCTTGTGTTCAGAAGTTTTGGGTGCTCCATCACTGGAGGTTTTTAAGAAGAGATTGGACAGCCATTTGTCTGGAATGGTATAGGGTCTCCTGCTTGAACAGGGGGTTGGACTAGAAGACCTCCAAGGGTCCTTACCACTCTATTATTCCGTTATTCTGCTTTGCTAGGTGCTATTCTTAGGACTTGCCAGATGTTCCTGTAGCAGTGAGCAGTTACTGCATGTGTCTTTTCCACTCCACTAGTGGAAATGAAAGATGACACTCTGGAGTGATGCAAAATATCTCATTGTGGGTAAAAAAGGTGTAGCCTCGTTGATATAAAACACCTCCTTAAAAATTAAGAGGAGAATTACAACGCATCATCTGAGCCCCTTTGGGATCATACATATTATTTTCACAATATTCTTTCCACTGGACCTGCAGACAAATTCTTGCCTCTTGTCTCATGTCGCTCACTCTCCCTGTTTTTGCCTGCTCTTTCCCCCACCTGGGTAGTTATCTCTGATATTTGTTGTAAGCTGAACAGAGAGGTGTGGATTTTGTCCAGATCTGGATATTGTCTTGATTTAGGAGCATCCTGGATGCAAACTTGACTGGATATCCCTCACCACAATTTTCCAATATTTCTAGCATCCAATACTGAACTTTAAGAAATATTTTAGATTACTCAAATAATATTGTGTCATTGTATTTTTGCTCCTAGGCAAATGTCTTTGGACACTCTTTTTCCCTCAGTTTTAAAAGGGTTTTGAATAGCTTGGATTCTTTTGGCAACTTGCACAGAGATTACGCATAGAACCACAGTATATTATACAAATAAGCAACAATTATTATGCAAAGTCATCGCATTTAGTTTTAAAAATGAAAAAGCAATAAATACACTTTATGAACCACTTAGGTAATTCGCTAGTGATACAGCAAAAATTAAAATGGAAGAGATGATTTCATATACATTTAGCTACATATTTGTGTATGCCTTTGTCAGGTATGTATCTTCTTTTATTGTTACCAGGAGATTTGCATGATAAAAATGAAATTCAAATCCTCCTGTTTGTACATATGATGAGGCTATAATTTTGCTTCTGGTTTTTTTAATAGCAAAGAAAATTACCCACATGCATTTCTTAAGGATTATATTGAAGCATTTAGATGTGTTGTTGATTCTTAAAAAAATGTTTGAGCGGACATAAAAATTGTTGGACCTTTTTTAGACTCATCTAAATAATTTATTCTACTGTGCAGGCTTCTCTCTCTCTCTCTCTCTCTCTCATCTATCATCTATCTATCTATCTATCTATCTATCTATCTATCTATCTATCTATCCTTTAAAACTCTAAGTTTGGAGCATTTGAGGCTCATAAGTGATAAGAAATGAGAGAACTAAAACAATTTGACAGCCATTGGACATAGAAGAGGCAACACCAGAGATGTTAAATTGGTTGTTGGAATTAATTATGAAAGTAATAACTCCAGTTCACAAAGAATTAATCACTGGGCATGTCCTGAGTTAATGAACAAGAAAAGAATGGTTAGGTTACCATGCCATGACTGAGGAAATCGAGGTTTAAATCTTTCCCCACTATGAAGCTTTGATGACCTTGGACCTGTGGGAAGGCTATTTATCCACTAATGACTTACAGCATCTTTTAATGTCACTAGGCCATCCTTGAAGTGATATAATGCTTATTATTATTTTGGCAAATAATAACTGCAGCAGACACCATAAGTCACTGGTGGGAATCCTGCTTAGTGGACTGTACCTTATAGGTTGATGGAAAAGTAAATTGTGGATTGTTCTGATTTAATAGCCCATATCTGAAGCTGCTTCTCTTGAAGCAACTCCTGGATATAGACTGCCTAGTCACTGACTCAACAAGAACATAGAATAATAGAGCTGGAAGGGACCTCAGAGATATTCTAGTCCAACCCCCCTCCTCAAAGCAGGAGAACTTAAACTATCGAAGTCAAATGGTTGCCCAGTCTTTTCTTGAGAACCTCCAGAGATGGAGAATCCACAACTCGGGGAGGCAGGATGTTCCACTTCCATTAATTGTTTTCACTTTCAGAATATTTCTCCTTACTTCTAGGGCTAAGCTGATCTCTCTTCTACAAGCTTCCACCCATTACTTCTTATCCTGCCCTCTAGTGCTTTGTAGAATAAACCAATCTTCTTTTCACTGTGAAAGCTCCTCAAGGATTGGAAGACATGTTCCTTATCACGTTCTTCCTGATCCTTTCTTCCATAGGCTAGGCATGCCTAGTTCCTTCAACCATTCATCATACGATTTAGTCTCCAGATCCCTTATTTATTTATTTTACTCTTTTTATGCCCAGATAACTGCAGTTTTATAAAATTCATTGTAAATATTAGAAAACACAATTTTCCCTAAATTAGTTTCCATTCTGTTCTAATATCCAGATGTGATTTCAACTGCACACATGGGATTTTTGGAGGCATCAGGTTTCTTCTCCTGGGCATCCACAATTGCCCTCCATATAATACTAAAGAAAATATGTAATCTCTATAATGTGTTCCTGACTGGAGCTATAAGCACACCCATGGAAGACTAGTCCTTGCCCCCAGTCCTTCTGTTCAATAGGCTAGGCATACCTAACTCTCTCAATTATTCATCATATGATTTAGCCTCCAAATCCTTTACCATCTTTGTGGCTTTTCTCTGCACTTTTTAGGTTCTCTGCAACTTTTTTTTTTTTGGTAACCTGGTGACCAGAACTGCATCTCTAGTGCAATATAAAGTGGCATAAAATGGTATAAAGTGGCATGATCACTTCCTGTGATCTTGATGTTGCCCCCCGTGGATAGGGCGAGAAACCTGGGTGTCCTCCTGGACTCACAGCTCGGTTTGGAGGAGCATGTGGGAGCTGTGGCCAGGGGGGCTTTTGCCCAGGTTGGCTGGTTAGCTTGCCCTTATTTGGACCGAGATGCCCTTGAGCGGTCACTCATGCACTTGTCACCTCTAGGATTGACTACTGCAATGCTCTCTACATGGGGCTTCCCTTGCGGACGATCCGGAGGCTCCAGCTGGTGCAGAATGCGGCGCGGTTGTGATGGGGTATCCCGATACTCCCATGTTACACCCTCCTCGCGGCTTGCATTGGTTGCCGGTTGCCTCCCGTGCCTTCAAGGTATTAGTTACAACTTATAAAGCCCTTAATGGCCTGGGTCCAGGGTACTTGCGGAGCGCCTCCTGCCAGCATCAATCTCCGATCGCCCTGTTCGCTCTCATAGGAGGGGCCTCCTGGGGTGCCGTCAGTCAGATATTGTAGGCTGGCGGTCCCCAGGGCCTTCTCTGTGGGAGCACCTGCCCTCTGGAATCAGCTCCCGTCGATCTCCGTTTGGCCCCTGACCTCCGCTCCTTCCGCCGGGACCTGAAGACTTGGTTGTTTCAGCGGGCGGCCTTGAATGACCGGGGTTGGGTTTATTTTAATTTATTTGGCTTGTTCATTGTTTAATCTTGTTTTATTGTAAATTTTCTCTGTTTTAATGTTAAGCGCCCTGAGTCCTTAGGAATAGGGCATACAAGTCGAATAAATAAATAAATAAATAAATAAATAAATGTTATCTCTCTATTGATGCAGTCCAGGACTGCATTGTTTTTTTGGGCTGCTGCAGCACATGGGCACAAGTAACCCTGGGCTTTCTCTCCATCCCTAAGAAAGAGGTGATAGCAAACCACTTTTGAAAACCATTTTTGAAAACCATTGTCAAGAGAAGTGCAGAGACTAATCCAGACAATTGCCAGAAGCCAAAAACTGACTTGAAGACACAAACACACATACCCACAAAGTTGATTCCTTAATATCAAAGGCAATAAATTAAGCGTGTGTAAATTATTGGTGACTGAGATAATGCAAGCATTATGCGTGAAATGAAATATCCAGATGAGATGAAACAATTCACCTTCTCTGATTTAGTCTCTTTCTCTCCCTTTAAGACTGTGTTCTTTTACTCTAAACACATTCCCCTGTACAGCCTGGACTTTAAGTAACTTTCCATGCTGTGGTTTGGTGTGTGCTAAATATTTCACCATGTTCCATTCACCTTGGTGTGTATTGTTAAGACCTTTCTGTGGCTTAGTCTTTCCCCCAGGAATCCTATAAATTAATCATTGGATGTGTTGTCAGCACTGTGGGAGATGCTTGTAAACAGCTTTTGCTAACACTTAATTAAACTAACCTTTTACTTGTGAAGGTTGAAATCCATTCCAGTCCATGGAACCAACATATCAACCCAGTCTGTTCATTTCAGGTATTTATATAGATCTTATTTCTTTAGGGCCTGGACAACTTCCAAATCATGCAGCTTTGTGGCTTTAAGAACATTGTCTGAGAGTGCTCTACTAAAATTATAGCAAAGGTGATATGATTATTTTTTCTTTTCTAGTAGGGCTGCATGAGGAATTTAATATATAAGAATCAAAGTGACACCAAATGGATAGAAGACAGAAGATGATTGAGAGAGTCACATACAGGCACAAGAGCCAGGAAGCTGATATCAGTTGAAGCCAGACAAGGCCAAATGACAGTTGATAAGCAATGAAAGAATGACCACGCAGCAAGTTTTACTTAACTCAGTCATGGCAACAGCCAGTGAACATATAGGACATGATAACTGAAGTATTGGATGATGGAGGGCTTCTGGCACAAACTAAATGAAGGTCTGTAGAAGAACCTGTCAGAAGATATCATCTATGCACACACCATTTTAACAAGTGTTCTGTCTTTTCCAAGATTCCTTACATTACCTGGTCAGCACCCTAGCGGAACTTGGTGACTAAGAATACAAGAGTATGTTTAGTAATTGCTATCAGTAAAGATAAGAAGTTAACAAAGACTGTGTTTTTGAGTTTTTCCTTATTGTATAAGATCCCAAAGCTCAAACCTGTGACAAGAACAAAGCTGTTCATTGTAGTTGAAAGACACCTCTGAACAATTTGTGTCTTAACTGATGGATACTCCTGCCTGTCTGTTGGACTCTCAGGCCCATACTAAATCATTGTACTATTCTTGCATCTTCTATTCTCTCTCCAGCTACAAAATTGCTGTTGTTCTATCATTTTATCTTCACAGGGTTTTCAGAATTGCTTTATGAAACCTTCCTATCATTCTAACTCTGATTCTGAGCCCTCATGGCAGATCTGATAGGCAGAAGTTGATTCTGTTCATATATTGTTCATCATGTGCAAATTTGTTTCTGAATCTTCTTTTTTTATTATTATTATTTTTTTTGTTTTTTTTTTTTTTTTTTGATTTTGATTTTGATTTTTATTTTATTTTTATTTTTTTTGTTTCTGAATCTTCTGATCATCTATTGAACCTGATGGTCGGGCTTTCAAGGTAGCAGGAAGAAGCCTACCAGGTTGAATTCAATTCACCTCACCTGGCTATTCACATCATAGGAATCTGGTACAGAGTTATCTTTTTTACAGTGAGATACATACATACATACATACATACATACATACATACATACATACATACATACATACGCACACACGCACACACACTCATATACATATATACACAGTCTTTTAACAGAGGATGGCTGATTAAAACTAAAACTGTAAAAGAAATACTGATTTTTATTTCTTCATTGATTTTAACCAATAAAATATAAGGTGTGCTGCTAGAGTTCTGTTGACTTAAAAAAAGAAACAAAATCTAAATGATTTTGGTGCAATTGGCTCACCAAATAGAATTGTGCAAAGACCCTCCTAGCCATAGTTCCTACCTCCTTGGGTAGGAACCATGAATCTAGGAAGACTGCCAGATTGCTGGTAAATTCTGACTGGGACACTACATTCCTATTGGGAAGTAAGATGGAACATCTCTGGGATATGGTGGCCCTCAAATTTAAAACCACTTGGTCTTGTGAGGACATTGGTGGCAAACAGTGATATTACAAATCTTGTAATTTCAACTTAATTGTAGAATGCTTAACTTACAAAAATACAGATCTGTTTTTGCCTAAATTCCTTTACTGACTAAAGAGCTTAGGCCAACTCTCTCATAAAGGCATGAGATCATGCTCCAAATCCGTGTCATCTCTTAGCTTGACTTTATTTCACAAAAAACATCCAGCCATTGCAAGGTGGTCTAATTCTACTGAAGGTGGAAACAGGTATTCTTTGAAGCTATTTAAAACTAGCTTTAGAAAGCAGTTTGGAGTATCAGTTAAAGCTTGAAAGCAGGAGACCATGAGTTCTCATCTTGTCTTGGGCATGAAACTAGTTGGGTGACTTTGGACCGGCCACTCTCCCTCAGCCCTAGGAAAAAGTCAATGGCAAACCATATTCACAAATATTGCCTAGAAAACTTCAAGAATTTGCCTTTATTGTTCCTAGGAGTCATGACTGACTCTAAATCCCTACTTTGACATGATGACATATCTGCTGGTTCCTAGTTTTTAAAAAGCCAATATTCCATATTCATAAATCTTTTCTTTTTGAATATTTAAATAGCAACAGTATTTAGACTTATAGACTGCTTCCCAATGCTTTATAGCATTCTCTAAGCCATGGCTTTCAAACTCGCCACATCACATTTCTGTCATGTGAGGTTTTGTGATGTTTTTCTTATTTGTAGAGCTGGGGTGGGCGTGGCTCGTTTGTGATGCATCCGGCCTGTGGGCCGCCAGTTTGACACCCCTGTTCTAAACAGTTTACAAATGTCAGTATATTACCTCCAACAACTTGGTTTTCATTTTACCAATCTTGGGAAGATGGAAGGCTGAGTCAACCTTGAGCCGATCAGGATTGAACTCCTGGGAGTGGGCAGTTAGCCTTCAATACTACATTCTAACCACTGTGCCACTAGGCCTCTATAAAATTACATTGTCTTACTGTGAAAGAGTTAATATGCCAGTTCCTTACAATGAGATTTTTAAAAGATAGAAAGGGGACAGAGGAAGCTTGAAGTTTTTTTTTTTAATTACATTTATATGCCTCCCTTCTCCAAAGACTCAGGGCGGCTTACAATTTTTGGGATACAACCCAGTGTGCTCAGCAATAGCCTTCATTCCATTGTATATGCCTGCTTATTACTAAGCGGCATTTTTACAAGGTCAGCTAATTGCCCCCAACAATCTTGGGTCCTCAATTCACCTACCCCGAGAGGATGGAAGGCTGAGTCAACCATGAGCCTGGTGGGATTCGAGCCTACAGTAATTGTAGACAGCTGGATCTTAAGAGCAGGCATTTACAGCCTGAGCCACCAAGTTATTGATGAAAGACCTGAAATTTACTTATGCTGCTAGGTAAATGTTCAAGCAGCCTTGCAACAGAAAGGACATTGAATAAATAGCTTTTTCTCTGTTTGTTTTAGGAGACAACTCAAGTTCCACAAACAATCTCAAGAGGTAAGAAAAAGGCCTTATTAAATACTTATTTTTGTTGTATCATGGACCATGAATTTCTATTCATTAAAAAAAGGAACCAGTGGAAATATACGAGTACATGAAGGAGGCTGAGTTCATGCTTAAACCAAGATATGCTTTGTTAAATCAATAAATGATGACTGCCAGAACCAGATACAAGCTTCAAGCAATCAATAGCCCCATTTTAAAATGGCTGCCATAGGGAGGGTGATCTGTTCAAAATGGTTGCCTTGGAGGGTGCAGCCAGTCATACAAGGAAAATCAATGGGGTTGCTCACTGTAATTTACATTTTTCTCCCAGGGTATTGTTAACCACCCTAGTTTAACATTTTCTTTCCCTAAAAATTGGAATAATCCCAAGCAAAACACTGGGCTATAGCCAACATTTCTGCACTTTTCTTTTTTTTAATCTATAGTATATACTACCAAAGCTCTCATGTATGTTCAATACTTTGTAACCTTCAATTAGATAAAACGATGCATCCTACAGCAACCTCTTTTGAATCAATGTACTTCAAATGAGATGACTTACAGGATGCTTCCAAAATCTGGGACACATAGGACTGAAATTTGGAAAACTTGTAGCCACTTCGGTGCCACCATACCTTCCACCAACTGTACTTCCCAGAAACCCATAGGTTGCATGGTGCAAGAGAATATGGGAAGGATATATTTTTATTTTATTCATATTTATATATATCCCAGTGGTGGGATTCAAAATTTTTACTACTGGTTCTGTGGGCATGGCTTGGTGGGCATGGCAGGGGAAGGATACTGTAAAATCTCCAATCAGAGGTGGTATTTGCTGGTTCTCTGAACTACTCAAAATTTCCACTACCAGTTCTTCAGAACCTGCTGAATACCACCTCTGACATATCCCCATCATCTTTCCCATCTTCCTCTGTCTCCTGTGCCCAATGGGCTGGCATCAAGGCCAAGTGGCAAGCAGCCATTGGATGCTTTGGAACTGAGGCCAAAATTTGAACTTTCTTAATGGTGGTGGCCAGTGAGAGAAGAAGGAGGGAGTGACTCAGATGCCTGATGGCAAGGTAGGATTAGTTGGGGGATGCTGGTAGTCAAAGGATGGGCCCTCTTCCTCCTTGGAGGAAAGGAGCCCCTGGGGAAAAGCTGGAATGGGGTGAAGGGTACAGGTCTCCCATTGTTCCAGTTCCTATTCCATTGGTTAAGAGGGGAAGGAGATGGTGGTGCTGGAGGCTTCATCAGGATTCTCCTTAGGGTTATGAGGCAACCTCTATTATATGCAAGCCTATATTATATGCAGGAAGAAGAATGACTCAATGGGTCCAGAGTTGTCTAGGACATTTCATGAACAATTTTAATTTGAGAGCAACATGATGGCATATATATTTAATTAATTAATTAAATTCTAAAACTGAAAAACTGGTGAATCACCAAGGCAAAGCATCATAGCCATCCAAGGGATTCCCTTTCCACTCATCACCCATTGATTCATTCCCAAGTAGAATGGAAGAGAAAGGGATACTTAAGGAGACATCATACAAGTTGTATTCATTTTGCAACTCCTTAACTCATATGAGCAAATCTTATCACTTAGTCTTCTGGCAAAGAAAGAATCAGAATGTCAAGAACAACTTTCATTGACTTAATGAGGCAGCTGGGTTGACTCTGAATGTGACCAACTAATTTGGTAAATTCTTTGGAAGGTCAGATTAGTAGAATAATGTTTCTGGTGAAAGGGGTTACATTGGGTAGAATGTCTCTCTTGGCACAATGTGGTTTTTAACCATTTTTCACAGACTTTAAGAGGTTTTGAAGACCACACATTGGGCACTTGGAGGAACATATAAGCTGTCAACTCATAAAATACTTCTGTGGTCTTTTAGAGTTGCCAGCAGAATGGGAGGAGGAAGCAATGGGCAGCTTGCATTCCATAAATGTTTTCAAAGATAGTTTCTAGGTGACTGATGTTTCTACCACACAAAATTCTTACTGGAGAATATGATTGATGATTCTTGGCTATGGATGTGTCCCATTGGAGAATATGAATTATGATAAACCCAGGGGGTGGGGGAAAACCAGGGTCAAGGGTGACAATGAATTATGTGTCTTAGAGTCGGCTACATCCAGGCAATGCCACATCTTTTAACACCCAATAAATCTTTTTGGAGTTTGGCTAGAGACTCATGATTTAAATGGGGTTAAGTTTCAGAATCCTGACATAAGCTTCAAGTTGCCACCCCAAAACACAAACAAGCAATCAAACTTTAAATGTTTAGGTCCTTCAGTTGGTTGGCATAAATATTCTGACTTTTTCTCAGTTACCCGATGAGGTCAGAATAAAGGTCTATTAGGAAGACAGAGAAAGAAAAATAGTTTGGCAGATAAAAAGAACAAGAGAGAAAATGAGAAAAAAGGAATAATATATTTAATAGGACTATGAGAAGACAGAAAAGGGAGGTCAGTTATCTATCCCAGAGTGCCTAGCTGGAATAGAAATATGAAAGGAAGGGAGAAAGAGAAGAACAGGAAGTAGTAACAGTTAATAAAATAATAGATAATTTACTAATTTAATCCAAACTATTCTTCATGGGATAAAGAGTGTATACATTATTCATTCTTGTGAAAAAGAAAAATGCCAGAGAAAAGACTTTAAGGATTAGAAAAGTTCAACATAACAGTACTGAAGCAGTTTTGGTTCAAACTCTCTCTTAAAGAAGCTGAACAGCACAACTGGATTTAAATGACTGCAAGGATGTAAAATATAAAAAGCTCATTAATCTCATCCAAGAAACTGGTGGTAATTATTCATAATTCCAATGTCTTAACTTTCATAAGGTATATTTTTATGGAATAATGCCAGTCAGAAAAATGTGCAATAGCTAGGATAAGAGCATCAAACTCTTTCATTGCTACCCATTGTCTTTAGCTCTGCAGGAAATAAAGACATTCTCCAATTATGACTTTCCACACCCTTTCTTGTTCTTCCCAACTAAGCAGAAGGACTCTGTGAATGATGCTATACCACCAGGCCTCTTCCTTTTAAAAGGGAATGCTTATTGTAGGGGCCATGGGTTATTTCTCACGTTAAAGCTTGTAACAATGTTTTGGCCAACTTGTATGTTGCACTAGTCTTCATGCTGTATGTGCAATTTTAAAATTTTCATGGACAAATTTGAAAAGATATGAAAAAGGAAAGTAATATTTAAGATTGTCAAATCAGAATAGTGTACATAGTCTTAATTTTGGCTGTTGTGTTTAAAATTGATCTGTAAGATCCCTAATGCCATTCCAATTCAGTTTTGGAGAAGAAGGCCAAACTGCTTTTTGGAGGACTGACAGAAAGGCTAACATATTATAGTTTATGTGAAATAACACACATCTGAAAAATGACATGATGAACACATGTGTTCAATAAAGCTAGAATCTAAAATTACCTGAATGCAACGTATTTAGAAATGTTTTATCTTTTCTCTCAATTCTTGGACTTCCCTTTCAATTCAAAACAGAACTAGTAAAAAATGTATTAAGCTTGCTTTCTTACCCTTCCTAATTGATCAAACACCTAATTTTATCCTGGTTCTTCATCCATGGACTGTGTCCTTACTGCAATCAAAACTCAACCCTGTGCTTGTATGTGTTGATGCACATAAAAAATGATGAGACTGCAATCATATGGCCATGACCATTAACTTCATTCAGAACTATATTTTCATAGCCATGCAAAAACTGACTTGACAGTCTACATATTTGAGGGCAAGCTGCTTCAAGCAAGGAGGGCCATGACTGAGAAGTCTCTGTCAGCCTTGGAAGCCATTTTTCTCTTGGTAGCTTCGAGGCTGCTACATTCAGTGCCTGGGAATTTGGGAGGGGGGATTTCATAGTAAGGTAGAAGATTAGACATAACAACATTCTTTCTCAGAGAGTCAAGGACATGTTGCTCTGCACCTGGAGGGGAGTGACTGAAGGGATGTCTCCAGTTGGGATGAAGATTTGATTGGGCCATGTGGTGGACTGATGGATGCAGGAAGGTGGATCTTTGATTCTCTTTTGGGAAGGGAAAACCCAAAACTCTCAGATTCAATATGATAACTCTAATAAAATGGAACTTTGAGGAAATGTTTGTCTCAGAGCTTATTGGTTTGGAGTTAGTTAGTTGGAACGCTGACAGTCTCATTACGTAGTTCTTGCAGCTAGAATTATTTTTGGGAAGGTAACCTTCAGGAGGTCTTCTCTCTAAGGTCTCAACAAATAAACAGATTCAACTTTATTTATTTATCATATATAGGGACCTGCCATCTCTCTCATAGAGTGACTCTGGGCAATGTACAAATAGCCAGAAAAACATAAAAGCTATATATAAACATTGTAAGAAAAGCAATTAAAAACAATAATTAAATAATTTTAAAAAATCAGATTTAAAATGTGCTGTCCATCCTCCTAAAGTGAGTTTGATGTAAGTTGGTGATTCCATCAATCATATTCTGGACATTCTGAAACATTTCTTGGTTTACTTGAATGATTTAATGTTAGGGACAACCAATATATCCCCCACATTTCTCCTGTAGTTCGATAATGTATTTTTCTTGGTATATGCAAGAAGTTTATTCTGAACAAATCTGGCTCAACCTGATGCTTCTTTATGCTAAAAGGAAGAATTTTCAGTGGGGTGTTTTGGAGTGATATTAAAGCAAAACACCTACTGGTTCGTTTAAACCCAGAAAATAAATCCTAGCTTAGAATGGGAGATTTTTAGATATGTAGGCCTATGGGATATGTTCATGTTTTATTTTTATTTTCTTATTCATTTTCCCTTCTTTTTCCCCTGGGACTTGATAAAAAAAATATTATTGGGCTCATATACTGGATCCTGAACTTTGTCAGAAGTAGTAAAAGTTTGATTTCCATATCTGTTAAGAGGATCCTTCTTTTTTACTATCTTCTTTTTCTTTCTATCATTGCAGGGGTCTAACTTATTAATGCTGCATAGCATGAAAAATTCAGTGATCAAAGCAGCACCTCAGATTTGTTTTCACTTGGGGCCTTTTCTCCTTTACCTATTCTATAGAGACACATCTTGTTCTCTGTGTGTCCTGAGGAGGCACCTTCTTTTGAAAACCTGCACTTGAGAGAACAGGAAAAGCCTTAAAAAAAACTAGCCGTTTTGATGTCTTGGATGCAGGTTATGATTCTGTCAGTCTTTGCAGCCCTCATACTGAGTATGTTAAAATCAAACAAGCCATTGTACTGATTGGTCTTAGAAGGCCACCTTAAAAAAAGTTAATAAAAATAATAGAGTGGCAATTTTGAAGGGAATCAGATAAGCCAATGGGCTTCAGTAATAGTTATGGCATAGAGATGTAAAGGAGGATAAACACTTAAAAGGACACATTATTAGGGGAAGTTTGAATTCTACAAAGAGAATAATAAGCCCAACAATTTCACCTATAGCTTCTTCCCCAAAGGCTGTTCATGTACAACAAGAAAAATGTAATTACATATGCAGATATGATTCATTCAAGATACCATGAACAGATTGAAAATACAGCAAAAACCATTCAGTGAAGCCTGGATCGTAACTTTGCTCATGTATTTACAAATAGCCAGAAAGGAAAAAAGAAATAGATCTCAAGAAGGAAGGAAGGACGTTAAGAAAATACAACAAAATAGATTTTGAAATGCTCATACAAAGCAACACCATCCATTACGCTGCACATATAAACTTTATTTAGATAGGATATAGAGAGAGAACAAATAAAGCATTTGATGATAAAATGGATGCAAAACTTTAAGGAAAAGTCCCAACACACCAGTGAGAAGAATTATAGATTAAATCTATAAAATTTATCCCAATTAATAATCTAAAGAAAAATGTTTTACAAAATGTTTTACAGATGGTATACTACTCCATCAATAATATCTAAGAAAGACAAATTATACAGTAATAAATCTTGGAATTGTCATGAAACAGAAGGAATATTTTACCTCATGTGGTGAACATCTAACAGAGCCTTGGTGGCTCAGGCTGTTAATTGCCTGCACTTAAGTTCCAGCTGCCTACAACTGCTGTAGGCTCGAATCCCACCAGGCTCAAGGTTGACTCAGCCTTCCATCCTCTTGGGGTAGGTAAATTGAGGACCCAAGATTGTTGGGGGCAATAAGCTGACCTTGTAAAAATGCCGCTTAGTAATAAGCAGGCACATACAATGGAATGAAGGCTATCGCCGAGCACACTGGGTTGCATCCCAAAAATTGTAAGCCGCCCTGAGTCTCCGGAGAAGGGTGGCATATAAATGTAATTAAAAAAAAAGAAAGAAAAGAAAATGCTTTAAAGTATTGGAAAGACATTCGTACACAGTATAATGCAGGAAATCTTGGACTTTAAATTTGAAATAAATATACAACTTTTCCTACCAGGTGTAATCTCAGAAAAAAAAATCATGATAAATGCTTATGGCAAGAGAATAATATTTGCTCAACACTGGAAGAAAGACACAATTCCAGCAACGTGATTGGGAACTTAAACTTGAAGACTATGCAACAATGGCAAAACTAATCGAGTTTATACACTATTGAAGTATAACTACATTTAAGCAGGAATATATCCCATCCACACAAAACATCACACAGAATGGCAAAATGTGACCACTTATATTCTGGTTTCTAAGGAGACCTAAACAGGTAGAAATATTGTGAATCAGTAGATACTTAAAAAAGGGAAGTAAAAAACTCAGTAATCCTTTTATTTTTATTTTCCTTTTCCCTTCCTCCTCCTCCTCCTCCTCCTCCTCCTCCTCCTCCTCCTCCTCCTCCTCCTCCTCCTCCTCCTCCTCCATGAATTTATACACACTACATGTTTCAAGATATGCCCCATGCAGAGAATAGGGATCTACAAGGTAGGTATTCTCCCTGAAAAATTTATGCCCAGATTTTTAATAAATTATCTTGACGTACATTTGTTGAAATGCACAGATCAGGGATTTTACTTACAGCTGAAAATGTGTAAGTTAGTTGGGGCTGCTGATTTTTCTTTTCATAGCAAAAGGATCCCTCATGCTCACTGCGATTCGGAATTCTCCTTTGTAGCCATTTCTGGAATTATCATGTCATGCAATGTTGTATAATAACACAGTTGTCTCAGAGAAATTCTGCAAAGACCCATTAGATTCTACGAAGCATCCTTAACAGCTCTTAGCATGGGGATGGCATGTTTGCCACAAAAGTTTCAAGGTGCTAGTAACAACTTATAAAGCCCTAAATGGCTTGGGTCCAGGGTACTTGTGGGAACGCCTCCTGCCAGCATCACACTCTGATTGCCCTATTCGTGCCCATAGGAGGGGCCTCCTTGGGATACCGTCGGTTAGGCATTGTCGGCTGGCAGTCCCCTAGGGCCTTCTCCGTGGGAGCGCCCGCCCTTTGGAACCAGCTCCCTGTGGATCTCCATTTGGCCCCTGATCTCCGCTCCTTCCGCTGGGACCTGAAGTCCTGGCTGTTTCAGAGGCTGGCCTGGAATGACCTGGGAGTGGAGGTTTTTAACTGTTACTTTTAACCGATATTCTGACTTGTTATGTTTAATCTGTTTTTTTATTGTAAATGTGTGGTGTTTTAATGTTCGCTGCCCTGAGTCCTTAGGGAGAAGGGCGGCATACAAGTCAAATAAATTTTTATTATTATTAATAATAACAAAAAGTCAGCAGCACCAGTTATCTTATACCTTTTGAAAACTGAAACCTTCCTTTTCCTGGAGAAGATTGAACACTCATCAAATTCCATACCGATTAGCATTTGTTCCACCATGGATCTTCTGGGAATGAAAACTATAAAGTGTTCTCAGGAGCACCTGTGAAAAATCATTTTACTTTCCTAGAATAGGAAGGGAATAGGCATTCATACCAAGAATGAAGAGCATCAGCAGTTTCATAATTGTATGGTTAAGTCTGTGAAGATGTGGATTTCCTCCTTAAGTAATATAATCCACAGTCATCATTCAGTTAAATTGATCTTCCCAACTGATTGCACCATATACTTTTATTGTATATCTGTGACTATAAAACAGAGCTGGGCAAAAAGGAGACTGCATTCCATAAATTTGAAGATCATTCTGAAACGTGTAAAGCAATCTGTGCAATGTCCTCTATTCCTCCAAAAAAGCTTTGAATATATCAGAGCTATTATGAGTAAGAATGAAACAAAATGCAAGAAGCATTTCAAAACGTTCACTGGCCATGAATAAAAGAAATAGCTTCATTATTACTCCTGGGCTCATACTGACTGTGATATGGTGCCATTTAAAGCATTATCTTGACTGCTGGTAATTGCACAACAAAAACTTGACTTTAAAACCCACAACAGTAATCCAATACATCACATAGCTAATGTTTATATTTCCCAAGTGAAATTCAGCTGTGGTGGGGAACAAAATATGTATTTAAACTGTGTCCTTGGTTCACATTATCCTCCAAAATTATATGATTTTTTTTAGCTCTGTGCCTGCATTTCACAGTCCTACTGTCAAGATTCTAGAGAAACTATAATCAATGAATGGAAGAGGTTATTGAGATTATACATACTTCTCATTTGAATCCTTTGTATATAATGGGTCATCCACTATGGCCCCTTTACGACCTGTTGACTCCCAGATTTCCTGAGCCAGCATGGATTCCTATTTTCCTTCAGACTATCTCCCCTTTGGTTTGCAAGCCTGATGGTTGTATAAAACTTCTTTTAATAAACCAGTCCTTTAGAATTTTTAGATGTTTGTACCCACAATTTTCAGATAAATTGTCTTTGAATCTGAAACGTACTTGGTTGTGGGTGGCTGCACATTGTCCAGTCTAGGCATAAGAGGAAGAAGTAAGAAACCCGCATCAACATTTCAGATGTTGATACAACAAAACACAAAGATGTGGTTTTGGTAGTAGGGCAGAAACCCCTTCCATGAAACTCTGCCACATAATAGGATAGTTATGGGAAAAAAAACAAAACTTTCTAATTCTTTGGGATCAGATCAGAAATGATCTCCATACAGTAACTGAAATGAAATATAATGAATATATTTACTTTCAACTATGATAACAATTTATCTCCCATTCTGGTACATTGAACATTTCTAGCAACTTTTGGAAGCCTTTGATGATTGCACTATCGTTTAAAGCAAGGGTCTTCAAACTTGACAGCTTGTGGACTTCAACTCCCAGAATCCCTCCTCCAATCATGTTAGCTCAGGAATTCTGGGAGTTGAAGTCTACAAGTCTTTAAACTTGCCAAGTTTGAAGACCCTTGGTTAAAGGATATCTTCTAATAAGCTCAGTAGCTTTAGATACTAAAATAACCTATTAAATGATTATATAAATCTTCATCAAGGGCATATGAGTGAGTCTTGCTCTCCATTGTTTGTAAGATTAACTCCTGTAGGGTTAATTTTACAATTCAATATTTTGCCAGTAGTTTAACCAGGAACCTGAATTTAATGAGCTTGGAATTCTAGCTATAAAACTTATATAGATCTAAGAAAGATTCTCCCCATATTTAGCATATTCACAAAGGCAGTCATCAACTTTCAACTTTATTGACTGTTCTAAGTTACGATGACACTGAAAAATTTGATTTATGAATGGTCCTCGCACTTACAACTGTCACAGAGTTCCTGCTATCACATGATCATGATTTGGGCACTGTGTATGCATTTATAGTTGTTGCAGTATCCTAAGCTGACATGATCACCATTTGAGACCTTCCCAGGTAGTGTCCCTCAAGCAACTTCAGTAGGGAAGCTGGATTCATTCAATAGTGGTATGATTTGATTAACAACCATGGCAAAAAAGGTTGTAAAATCGGGTTCAACTCACTTAATGACACTATCTCTTAATGACAGAAATTTCAGTCCTAATGGTAGTTATAGGTTGAGAACTACCTTATACAAGGGGTAAGACAATGCTAGTAAATTTTGATCTAGCCATCAATGGTTTTGCAGAGATACATGGAAAACTTGAGACTCTGCTATGAGATATCCATCGATAAATAAGCCTTCTTATTAGTGGTTCAGAATTGCTGAAAAACACAGTAAATATCCACCTTCCCAATGCTAGTGTCTTTTCTATGTGTTGGGAAACAATAATTCTAGAAATTTGTTAAATCATGTGTTGGGGTGGCTGATATACAGGGTACTTCCCCCTCCCAAAATCATTAGAAATATATTCTCTTGAAAAGTACAGTCTCAAGGTATTAACTTTTAGGAATCAGTCAAGGGAAGCTTTAGTTGATGAAGGCTGACATCCTTATAACAAAGCAAGCCTTTATTATTTGGTTATTTTTCCCCATCGAAAACTCATGTTTAAAACTCATTTTAGTTAAAACTTAAAACAAGATTATTCATCTTTCTTCCCCATGGCACATTTTCCAATACAGGAAACACTTTAGTTCTGTCTGTCAGAACAAGACATATTAAAGAAAATTAAGTTTTGCTTTTTTAACGTGTCCCAGGGATTTTGTGCTAAGCTATTAATATCAGCTTCGGAAATGACTGTACTAACAATAGCCACAATTAAATAACTAAAAATAGATATTCCCTGTAAATACTGTATGTTGATGATGATGATGATGATGATGATGATGATGATGATGATGATGGTGATGATTCTGTAAAAATAAAAAACTTGTTTTTTATTAGCATTGATTGAAGAGCATTAAAAGGGAAAAAAGTGATAGCTTGTGAAGACAGTAAAAGAAAAACATTGTAAAATAATTGCCATTTCTTTTTCTGAAGCTTTTATAAACAGCTATAAAGTGAAATTATTTTTTCAAGTCCTACAGTTTTATGAGAGCATGAAGTAACCATATTTGTTTCAGTATTGAAATATGTTTCTCCATTACTGCTAACAAGTCATAATAATTAAATATGTGTTTTAGAGGTAGGCTACATACTATAGTTGATTCAGATTATCTTTTTACAGCACTGAAAAAAGTGACTTTTAACTGCTTTTCACACTTACAATCATGGCAGCATTCCCATAGTCATGTGATCAAAATTTGGAAGCTTGGCAACTGGCACGTATTTATGATGGTTGCAGTATCCGGGATCATGCAATCTACCTTTTGTGACCTTCTGACAAGCACAGTCATTGGGGTAGCCAGATTCACTTCACAAATGTGTTACTAACTGAACAACTGCAGCTATTCACTGAATAACTATGGTAAGAAAGGTCATAAAATAGGGCAAAATTCATTGAACAACTTTTGCTTAGCAACAGCAAAATTTTGGGCCCATTTTGTGATTGTAAGTTGAGGTCTACCTGCATCCTGTTTTATTTGCAGCACAATCTTGTGTTTTCCCATTTCAAATACCAAGTACTATCTTAGTTGCAAAAATAAATGCTTCTCCTCTTTTATAGAATAGGAATTCCTCTGTTTATTTTCAGGTGCAAGACAACATTTTCACATCACAAGGAAAATGATAGCAGACTCCTGGCCATTTCAGTCCACCCTACTCAATATTAATTGGTTAGGCCACACTTGGAATACTGCATCCAGTTTTGATCGCCACAATGTAAAAAAGATGTTGTGGCTCTAGAAAGACTGCAAAGTGCAGAGAAGAGCAACAAAGATGGTTAGGGGACTGGAGGCTAAAATATATAAAGAATGGTTGCTGGAATTGCATATGTCTAGTTTAATGAAAAGAAGGACTAGGGGTGACATAATAGCAGGGTTCCGATATCTATGGGGCTCCAACAAAGAAGAGGGATCCATCTATTCTCCAAAGCACCTGAGGGCAGGACAAGAAGCAATGGATGGAAACTAATCAAGGAGAGAAGCAACCTAAGGAGAAATTTCCTGACAGTGAGAACAATTAATCAGCGGAACAACTTGCCTTCAGAAGTTGTGGATGCTCCAACACTGGAAGTTTTTAAGAAGAGATTGGACAGCCATTTGTGTGAAATGGTATAGGGTTTCCTGCCTAAGCAGGGGATTGGACTAGAAGACCTCCAAGGTCCCTTCCAACTCTGCTATTCTATTCTATTCTATTCTATTCTATTCTATTCTATTCTATTCCTATTCTATTCTATTCCTATTCCTATTCCTATTCCTATTCCTATTCCTATTCCACTCTACTTTACTCTACTCATTCATAGGTAAATGTGCAGGTCTTTTCTTTACAAATATGCACATACACAAGCACACACTTGCTGAGGTAAATGTTCCAAGAAGGGCAAAGAAAAAAGGCTGCCTATTACCTCTGCAGATCAGGCAAGATCACAGGTGTCTGACTAACAGCATCAGCTTTTTAAAAGGAAGGACAGCAGTGCTGAGTCCCAGAATGAGTGCGGGGGAATATCTGTGAAAACCAATCAAGAACCAGAGGCCCAGCTGCAAGTTTTGCGGTCTCAGCTTTCAGTAGAGGTGACTAAGCTGGCAGGTGAAAAGGGAAACAAAAGACTTGTCGAACAGCACATTAGAGAAAAAAAGAAGTTCTTGGCTTGTCAGCATACTTTTTTTTTTGCATGAATGAACAAGCCATTTATTATGGTCCAAGTCCAGATCAAAGAAGTTAGAACAATCTATGACAATTTAAAAGCGCAATCTGAAAATGCAACACAAATCACATTAATTTAGTGAATAGCCTACTTCCTTAATCTGAATGCAACACAGCCTGATAGCTTGTAGAAGTAATTTCTCTTTTGCAAGTATTTTAAATATTCTATATTGGTCAGAACGGCTAAGTATTTTCCACTGGTAATTCTATTACTTTTAGGCTTTTTCATCTTTGAGAGCAAGAAGGGCTGCATAATGCAAATGGAGTTCTTTCCTCATTTTTCAATCTCAACATTTTATATCATATTTTGAATTACACCTGATAACACATGGGAAAACCTGAACATGTGCTTAGGTGCATTCATCTGCGTGCACACATCTTCGGTTGTGTGTAATTTTCCCAAATGCAATGCTTTTCTGTGAATTGTTTCCCCTAGTGCAAACTCACACATTTCTGCCTGCCATTCTCCTTATACATACATTGGCATATGTTCATGTACTTTCTTTCCCTTCCCTTCCTTGTTTTGGTGCTCGTCGGACTAATTTTGAACAATAAGTTTATTGATGGGGAATAGTGAGAACTTGGGAAATTCAACACTCTTTGGAGAAACAATTGGCAATTACTACAAGTTTCCCAGGTAATTCTGTATGTCACAATAATTTCCACAAAATGATTTTTATTTATGTACTGACACAAGGAAATATTCCTGCAGTGATCTTTCTCAAAACCAAATAATAGTCTTAAGAGCCACAATATGCTGATTGGACCCCTCCAAGGTTGTGGGTCCAGTAAAGTTGTCTGATCCCTTATTCTGTGCGGTATAAAGTTTGCTATTCCTGATTTGAAAGCCATTGCCAAATAATTCTTCCTTATCTAATTTAGTGTTTTTCCTTTTTGTTGTGGTTTGCCCAAACACTACCAACCAAAAATCCTAACATTTTTCCACATTAATATCCTGAAGGAGGTGGGGTGGTGGTAGACTAAGACAGCAGTCACAACTGTGCAAATGGCAATCTCTTGTGCATCTGTTTACCAACTCTGTTGAAATCCATCCTTTCTGATCCAAAGATATTATGGAAAGTGGCTTGAAGCTTAACAAAACATATGGAATTGTAAAACCTCAAACACAATGTAAAATATTACTGAGATTCCGAAGTAACTCATCTTCTAAGCTACAATAACAGTGACTTCTGAAATCAACACAATAGATAATCTTTTGCTGTTTGCCTCTGAAACAAATTCATGTGTATTCAGGCCTCTCCTGGTGATTTTAAATCTAGGCAGATTCTTAAAAAGGTGTATTGCCCCTCAGTTTTTCATATATGGCTTTTTAGTTGATATGAATACCTTAAGCCCAGAAAGGAATTGGCAATTATTACAAGTGTGTCAAGTGAAAGTCATCCCAGGATATGTATTAAGTGGTAGTTGAACTATCACATATTCTTGCTACACACTTTTAAAATTCTAATAGGTTAGCAATATGTTATTATTTTGTGCTTAGAGATTGTGATGGAATCTGGGGTTGAGTTGAGGGAAGGAGTGAAACAGTTGTGTAACCTTGAGTACCTTGTGCGTGAGGAAGGGCCTGAAGGGAGATCTTCCCTAACACTTAGTAGTTATGCAATGTGTGTTTGAGCCTGGCAAGATTCCTGTCAGTAGGCAAGCAACAATAAACATACCACTCTAATCAGCTCATAACCTTGGTTCCTTGCATCTGACAGAGATGCATAGTTTCCATAATTTCTTCACCAAAATCTCCGCAAAGAAGTCTAAACTCATATTGCTGCAATATAATTCCTAAAATGGTGCTTCAAAATTTTGAATATAGGAGAGCCAAGATATTTTTTGACTGCAGCCTACTTACACCATGAAGATGAGAAAGGTCTTTTGAGACCATCAGTTGTTGGAATCCAAATTAAAGCATATTTAACAGATGACTGTCTATAAAGAGAAACAGAACTGGTGAAATGAATGTGAAATTGCTTTCACTATTATGAAGGGTTTTTTTCTCCCTCACATTCACCTATAACCTGATAGCATTTTTCTACATCCTTCATTCAGAGACAGTACAGAATAGATTATGATGTTCCTAAGATTAGGCCTGCAATTCTTCCCCCATCTTAGCTAAAAATATAAAGTTCTCTCAGCCTTTCAGGATCATCAGATAAGTCCTGAGAACATCCTCCCT
The DNA here is from genome assembly GCA_009733165.1 of Naja naja. Taxonomy (NCBI): domain Eukaryota; kingdom Metazoa; phylum Chordata; class Lepidosauria; order Squamata; family Elapidae; genus Naja; species Naja naja. The sequence goes on from CM019152.1 coordinate 47,822,583, forward strand.
GGTGTTCTTTGATTTAGTTGTACTTTGTCTGAATCTTTTTTTAAATGTGCACTCAAAGTACTTCAGTTGGCTTATTCAGGATTTTAAAAAAATGGGGAAGGGGATGAGGAGCCAATAGTGAACAGTTTTGTTGATGTGTCTTCAAAAGAGACCCTATCCTCTCTTTTATCACAGCTGTTTTCCATTTCCCTCATAATAATATTATAGGGTTTGTTGTGGAATGGAACGGAATGGAAAAAGTGGAGGGGAGAGGAGGGGAGGGGAAAGGAAGGGAAAGGAAAGGAAAGGAAAGGAAAGGAAAGGAAAGGAAAGGAAAGGAAAGGAAAGGAAACCCAGAGTTGTTAAGTGAACTTCTGGAGCTGAAGATGAACTTAAACCTGTGACTCTTCAGTTCTAGTCTAATATTTTATGCACTACACACACTGGCTTTCCATCAGGGTTTACCTTTGCTCAGTCAAGTTTCTGCAGGAGTTCCTGATATGGATCTTTGAGCAGCTATAACAAACCAATGATCTGTGCAATTGCACTGTACTGCCTACCTATCTTAAAAGTAGGCTGTCATTTAAGATAGAGTAAGGACACACTCACCCTTTAAATTCCACTAATGATATGTTTCAGCTCTTATTTATATCTTTGGGAATTATTGTACCATAGAAGGGGGGAGGTTATATTTTTGCCCAGTTCCTGATATCTGTGCTGAAACATCAGAATAAAAAAGTAGAAGAAATAAAGTATATGTTTAAGGAAGGGGAGAGACTTGTAAACTGCTTTTGAATGGACCTCCCTCTTTATCATCTCTGACTGCAGTGGTATTTCAGAAGAGGGTATTTATGGCAGGTGCAACACTACTTAGCAACTAATCTCACATGCCTGACTGTTAACATGAAATATGGATTTTAATAATCCCAGCTTGGTGAGAAATGTGAGCCTGCCTGGTGGGGATGTGATTAGCCACAGTCTGTAAGATTAATTGAGATATACAGTGCAAGCTTCCATCCTCAGAGCTCCAAGCTGGTCTGATTATGCAAGAGACCACATCGTAACAGCTGTATTTTTCACAGTATATGATAGAGATAAATCACATCCTCTGTCTTGACTAACAATAACCTTCTCTTGGTTATGAGTCAATGATAACAACAATGACAATAACAACTATAATGATCCTGCTCCAACCTACAGCCTTCAGAGGTGCAAGACTACTAAGTCCCATCCTCCTCAACCAACAGCATCAAATAGCATTCTGGGTGTGGACGATGGGAAGGGTTTCCAGTTGGAGATGGCTGCTACAATTGATCAATCAACCAATAGAATTGGTCTGTTTTATTCAGAAAGAGAATCTGATCCTTTAAATTCCACTGATCTGGTTATACAACAAATGGACACTTTTAGTACTGAACTGTGTTGCTGTTTCTTCAACAAATCTGGACAATTAGCTGGTAGGAATGCTTTAATTTAATTTGTTAGTCTTTGTCAAGACTATCTACCTCCAATATAGTATTTTTGATTTAAAAAATTGACATAATTCATGGATATTCCAATTCTAGGTCTCATAAGTACAGGCTATGCATCATAAAAGACTTCTTGGAGATTGCTAAGTGAAGCTGTTGCTTCACTTAGTGACTGCAACCAGGGCAGCCATCTAGTAAGCAGGGCAGTCATGTGATACTTTGCTTAATGATTGCTTTACTCAGTGATAGAATTGCCCGTTCCAATTAGGGTAATTAAATGAGGACTATGGTACCTGTACTAGTGTTTATATGTGTGAGACAATGTGTATATGAGAAATGCATAAAATTTGACAACTCATGGAAAAGCAGAATGATAAGACTTTAAACATATAAACTCATTTTCCACGTTTTCTAGTCTACAGCTAATAAATACCATGACTACATTATAGATTTAAACAGGTTTGATTGACATCCTGTGTAATCCACATAACTTTGGCTGAAGAATAACAGTAATTCCACACAGTAAATAATTATCTTGTTTACAGATTGATTTAGTCCATTTTAAACCACCCGACATACTTACACATTTATTACAAACAGATGTATGCTGCTTTGATTCTAAGCTCATCAAAGGCAAATACAAAAGACTAAATTAGCAGTATTGTGAAATGGAAGCAAAATCATCAAAATATATCATAATATTTCAAATGCTATGGTAGCAATTTGTAACCTTATAAACACAAACATCATCAGATCTTTCATCACATTTCTCAGGTATCTCTTAACTACTCACAGTCCCTGAATATACATGGGCAAAGCCACATTTCAAACATTTTCTAAATAGCAGGAGTGAGACTGCAAACTTATATGTGATGGGAAGAGTGTCCCATCGGAAAAGACACTTTGCAAAAATGCTTGTCTCCAATACCAGACTTAGCAAGAATTGCAGATTTTCAACAAGCAATCTTTGCAGGTCACATTTCTGGGGTAACCTGCCAACCTTATAGGGGGCCATATCTCATTTAGGTTGCTTAAATAATGATACCTTCATTAACTTATTTTCTCAGGGTGCACCTGCTTTGAATAATAAACAAAACAAGCTGAATCCATACAGCATGAATCCATACAGAGGAATTACTGAGTCTGTCATCTGCACTTCTATAACTGTCTGGTTTGGTTCTGCAACCCAACAAGACAGACACAGACTTCAGAGGATAATTAGGACTGCAGTTACTACCAACCTGCCTTTCATTGAGGACCTGTATACTGCACAAGTCAAAAGGAGGGCTGTGAAAATATTTACAGACCCCTCACATCCTGGACATAAACTATTTCAACTCCTACCCTCAAAACAACACTGTAGAGCACTGCACACCAGAACAACTAGACACAAGAATAGTTTTTCCCCGAACGCCATTACTCTGCTAAACAAATAATTCCCTCAACACCGTCCAACTATTTACTAAGTCTGCATTACTATTACTATTAAACTTCTCATTACTCCTTATCACCCATCCCCTCCCACTTGTGACTGTATGATTGTAACTTTCTTGCTTGTATCCTTAGGATTTATATTGACTGTTTCCTAGTATGATTTGATTGCTTATTTGTACCCTATGACTACATTAAGTGTTGTACCAGAGGTGGTATTCAGCAGGTTCTGACCAGTTCTGGAGAACCGGTAGCGGAAATTTTGAGTAGTTCAGCAAATACCACCTCTGACTTTTTACAGTATCCTTCCCTGCCATACCCACCAAGCCACGCCCACAGAACCTTGGATCCCACCATTTTGTTTTAGATTTATTCTTGACGAATATCTTTTCTTTTTATGTACACTGAGAGCATATGCACCAAGACAAATTCCTTGTGTGTCTAATCACACTTGGCAAATAAAGCATTCATTCATTCATTCATTCATTCATTCATTCATTCATTCGGAGCCATACACAAAAAAGCATCAAATTTATATATATCGGGCTTAGCACGTGGGCAAAATTTTTCTTCCACCTATTTAACTGAAATGGTTAAGTGACATAGCCTAATTGGGTAATGGAACATCTGCAAGCAAACAACCAAGCTCAAAGAACAACTAAGGACTCTACAGTACCAATCCTGAGCTACAGACACTGAGCCTGGATACTTAGTCTCTTTTATTGTATATAAACAGACACCAAATTTAAAAAAGATGCTTTTAAATTAAAAGGAGTAGATTGCAGTTGGACGTTCTTAACAGAAAGAGCTCTTCAACAATGGAGCAGGCTGTCTTGGAAGTGGTGAATTGTCTTTTATTGAATCCATAGACTGGATGGCTTTACTGTGTATTGAGGATAATATAGTTAGCACATTCTGTAGGGAACAAAACTTTAAACCGCATAATTTCCAAAGTCCTTTTCAACACTTACATTCTATGAATCTATAATAGTCCAAATTGGCTTTCCTGTGTACTCTTTCATTATGTACATATAAATGTGCTTTAAATGCCTGTTTCTGGTAAGGGGATAGTGTGCAATATCCAAGCAAGCCACACCACATCACCTACCTTGGGAAAAGAGTATCTTGTTTAAATTTAAATTTTCTTGGGTAAGATCACATTCTTGGTTTTATCGAAAATAATCATTTGGATCTTAACCGGTCTTTCTGGATAATTCATTTGGTGATTTATGAGCATGATAAACTGTACCTTAATTTTTTAAAAAAGTCTTTTTTTAGGGATGTAGGAAGAGGACTATACAATGGAGAAGAAATAAAATTTACCCTGAATTAGAATTAGCAGGGTATGAGAAATTCTTAGGAAGAAAGACTGACTAATCAGGGATGTTTACGATGAAAGAGAATAATTGCAAGGATATAATACTGTTCTTTAAATTCCTGAATGGATATTGTACTGGAAAAGATCGTGACCCATTCTGTCACAATTCAGAGGCCATGTGATATGCAAGGGCACAGAGTAAGATGTAATTATGCATTGAAAGGTGCCTTGAACAGCAATAACTACGACGTATAATAAAGCCAATTGGGTACAATAATCAGCAGACCATTCATGCATGTATACTTGTCACTTTCCAAGTGAATATGGAGCTACAGATTCCTGTTTCTGAAGATCTCGTTACAAAACCTATGCCCCATTTTTGCCCAACTGCGTTCTCTTTGCTGATTCAACACCACAGACAATACTGCTACCCTTCAAAAAGAGCTCGACTATGTATCAGAATGGTCAAACAAATGGCAACTTCAAATCTCAACAAATAAATGCTCTGTCATACATATTGGCAAAAAAATCAGAAAATAAAATACAAGCTGAATAGTTGTTGATGATCCAAACTCTGTCAAGGACCTTGGAGTACTCATCTCTAATGATCTAAGTGCTAGAGCCCACTGTAACTACATAGCCAAAAAGGCATTAAGAGTTAATCTAATCCTATGTAGCTTTTTCTCTGGTAATATCACACTACTAACTAGAGCATACAAAACATTTGCTAAACCAATACTCAAATATAGCTCATCAGTCTGGAACCCACATTACGTATCTGATATTAACACAGTTGAGAAAGTCCAGAAATATTTCACAAGAAGAGTTCTCCACTCCTCTACTCATTGCAGAATACCTTATGCAGACTTGAAATTCTAGACCTAGAAAACCTAGAACTATGCCATCTTCGGTCTGATCTAAGTGTAGTATATAAAATCATACATTGCAATGTCCTACCCATCAACGAATACTTCAGCTTCAACCATAACAATACAAGAGCACACAATAGATACAAACTCAAGGTTAACCGCACCGAACTTGATTGCAGGAAATACGACTTCAGCAACAGAGTGGTCAATGTCTGGAATACTCTACCTGACTCTGTGGTTTCTTCCCCAAACCCCAAAAACTTTAACCTTAGACTGTCTACTATTGACCTCACCCCTTTCCTAAGAGTTCTGTAGGGGGCGTGCATAAGCGCACCAACGTGCCTACCATCCCTGTCCTATTGATTCTTTTTATTTTTCTTATATGTATCCATTTCATGTATTCATAACTCTGTTTATACTTATACCTATTACCTTGTAAGCGATTGACAAATCAAATAAATAAAAAATAAATAAAATAAATTTTCATTCTATGATAAATCTTGCCATTCTAGCTTTTTAAAGGCAAACGTTGCATAATCCAAATCTTAACTTAACTGTGTTTGCAGGTTACAGAAATATTTCTCCTTCCTATATTTTTCACAGTTCACTTTCTTTTTAATTTTTTTTAAAAATAAGACAGATTCTAGCCTGCTGCATTCCGAACTGCCTTGGTTCTATCTGGGATTGGAAAGCAATGCATTTGTCTTAAGCATTGGGGTAAGAGATTATTTATTTATTGTCCTTCTAAATCATTATTTAACAGGCACTGATTGTCATGTCACATAATTAAGTGGTTAAATCTGTTTGACAGCTTTAATGTTTCCATAGCATAACAGGAGAGATTTGCCTTATAGGGCTGTTAACAATATATTCAATTAAGTGGGGTTATTTAATTAGCTCCATGGTGCACTTTACACTGCTCTTCAGGCAAAGATGCAAACATTACATGGTTCCATTACTTAGTCTGCTGAAACTTTTGAGTCGTAATATACAAGCTTGTTTATAGAAAATTAAACAAACAAAGAACAAACTGCATACACTCATCATTAAGTAATTATGCTGGGTAAATAAGAATCAAGTCTGTCTCCAGTAATCCTGCACCATTGTCATAAGTCTGCTTATCAAACAAAGCCAGCCATGTATATTTCATAAACAGTAGAGGAGCAGGACAGGAAAGGAGAAAAAAATGCTAGAAAAAATATTCTCCAATTATGTTTTTGATGGCTTAGACAACTTCTGTAAACCTTCACCTTTAGAAAGTAAGTAAAGGTAGTCTTTGACATACAACTACAATTGAGCCTAAAATTTCTGTTGCTAATGGGACATTTGTTAAGGGAATTTTGCCCCATTTCATGAGCTTTCACGCCACCATTGTTAAATGAATCACTGCAGTTGTTAAATTAGTAACATGATTGTTAAGTCAATGTGGTTTCCCCATTGTCAGAAGGTTGCGAAAGGTGATCACTGCCAGAGCTCCAACAAACCCACCCTCATTCAAATCAAAACTCTCTAGTCGCATTTCAGAGAAAAGTAAATTGATTTATTAGGAGTGGCCATGTTGGCATAAGCTGGATGCAGCCGATACTAAATCACATCATACATTTCCCCCTTGACCCTGGTCTTCCCCCCACCCCCTAGATGTGACTTCTGCAATGGGACACATCCATCTCCAAGAGTCATCCATCATGTACTCCAATAACCTTCTTATGCTCTGACAACTTTGGGCTGCTGGGGTGATTATCTAGGCATTTCAAGAATGCCTTGTTTTCCCCCACTGCCTTTTTCTGGCAACTAAAAAGACCAGAGGAGTATCTTTTTAGTTGACAATCACATGACCCTGGGACACTGCAACCGTCATAAATATGAGTCAGTTGCCATGACCATGGGGATGCTGCAATGGTCATGAGTGTGAAAAACGGTCATAAGTCACTTTTTTCAGTGCCATTGTAACTTCTAACGGTTACCAAGGGAAGGCACCTGAAGGCCACACAAGGAATAATGGATGGAAACTAATCAAGGAGAGACTCAACCTAGAAATAAGACATTTTCTGACAGAACATGGTTGCCTTCAGAAGTTGTGGGAGCTTCATCACTGGAGGCTTTCAAGAAGAGATTGGATTGCCATTTGTCAGAAATGGTGCAGGGTCTCCTGCTTGGGCAGGGGTTGGACTAGATGACCTACAAGATCCCTTCCAACTCTGTTAATCTGTAACTTTGCTATAAGTCAAGAACTAGCTGTATGATGGAAGTTAAGATTCAACATTATGCATCCTGTCAAGATATTTTTTTTCTTCTACTAAGATTGGTAAGGTATTTTTATTGCTGAGATATTAAACTGGAGGGTGGATGGATGGAACAGGGCATTTTTTAAAAAGTAGAGCTTTGTATTGTAATAGAGAAAAATCAAGATCTTACTCAAAATAAAATATTTAACAATCCCCTCAACCCATACTTAGCTTTTGTCTCGGTTGAAAGATCTGTGACCTGTGGTGGTCTTTTAATGCAGTTTAAAAGCCATAGGACTTGAATTTGGTGGGAAGGCATACACATTTTATGCCTTAATTTAATTCAGACTGGTTATTTATATATGAAGTGGAATAGTTGTGGGACAGAAGATTGCTAAGGGCCGTTAAGTGTTAGAGCTTAATGTGGAAGCTTTAGGCTAGCGTTTTTTTAAAAAAAAAAGTTTTCTATAATTGTGGACCTTTAAATAAATTTTCAGAAACTGCATGGCCACCTTAACTGTTCATCTTTAAGAATTTGGCAAATAAAATAATAATTATAAATGATTTATCTGCATTTTAAAAGTCATTTTAGATTAAATGTAAAAATAATCTAACATTAAATAATTATTTAACACTTGAGGCAGGGTTTGAAGTAATGAGTGAGGTTTATTCCATGAAGCACATTTTGAGAATCACTGGAGTAGAATGTTAAGGAAGGGTCTCATCCAACAAAGAAGGAGAAATGAATAATTTATTCCTTCCAGGTTTATGTCCTGGTGCAGGGCTGTCAAACTCCAGGCCCATGGGCTGGATGCATCATGTGCTGGCCATGCCCACGCCTGGTTTAGCGAAGGGGAAAAAAGTCCAGATACATCATGTGATGTCGCCGAGATGACGCCATGAGTTTGACATCCCTGTCCTAATGGTTGCAACCTGTCTCAGATTATTGTTTAATTTTTGAAGGAGAATTAGGGTAGATGTTTGATATTTCTTTATTATTTTCACATATTATTTGCAAAAGTCAGAGGCACCTTTTTCAGATACAATCTGTTCTATATTATTTATATTACTTCGTAAGCATGGACTGTCCTCTTTTCTACCTCATGCAGGTGGATTAGTTGTCATCTTCAATCAGCTGATTTTTATGTTATCTCTAAAGCAAGGGAGTGATGGACCTCAGAGAAGAAGGCCTAGATTTTGAGAAGGAATCAATGGACAGAAGGGCAACTCTAAAGAGATTGTAGACCAAATCTTTCTGGGATTGGATTGGGTTCAGAATCTTCTGACGATATTGTGGATATTGCCATTGTGTTTACATCAGGGCTGTGCTCAAAGCTCAGTAAATCAGCTCAAAGGGTACACCAGGCTCCAAGAATGAGTAAAGTCATGATCCATTTTGAAGAAACATTCACTTCTACAAGGCTTAAAGCAGGGTTGTCAAACCTGATTTCATTGAGGGCCTCATCAGGGTTGTGTTTGACCTCTGAGGGCTGGGGGGGGTGATCAGGGTAGGCATGGCCACCATGATGTCAATCATGTTGGGGGCGCCTGTGATGGCCCGAGTGCTCTGCCAGTGAAAAGAGGCTCCCAAGCTCTGTTTTAGGCTGCCACAACCTCCTGCAACCCTTTGCCAGCAAACCCAGAGCTTGGGAGCTCCATTTTCACCAGCAGAAGCACCATGGGTGGGCCCTTTGCTGTTTCCAGGCCAGCCCCATGGGCCAGATCTAAGTACCCTGTGTCCTGAGGCCTTGAGTTTGACACCCTGGCTTAAAGCATCCGTTACTTCATAAATCCTCCCTATTTTTTAAGGCTGAAATTTTGGACAGTATCTATTTCAATTTTCAACCACTTAGAGATTTATGAAACTAACTGAAGTAAGTAGGTAGAACATTTTCCATACATGCACAGACTAACTTGGCATAAGTTATATTTTGAATAAAGTCCAAAAGACCAAGGATGGTATTTGTAAGTAATAGCAGCATGCAATGTTTCATATTCCATTCCAAAGAGGTGCTTTGGAACAGGCCTCTTCTCAAGCAACTGACTCCCCCACACACAATTCTTTGGCTACCCCCTGAAAGAGACACATGATCCTCCTAAAAAGACATAGGTGCTTTAAGAAATTATGGACAAGTGCAATGTCTATATTCTAGAATTCTCCAAAACATCATTTTTAATCTAAGTCAAAGCAATGCACAACTCCAATGATTGATAATTATGATATCAAAGCTATCATACAAGTTACATGCAAATGTATACATACCCACAGAGAGAGAGAGAAAAAAGAAAGGTAATTCCCACTTAGCAACCACAGTTGGGACTGGCAATGCCATTGCTAAGTGGCACTGTGGTTAAGCATGAAGTCAGATGACTCCACTGACTTACAATGTCAGTTCCAGCTGTAGTTGCTAAGTGAATTACCACAGGTCATTAAGTGTGGTCGGTGAAAGGAATGGTGCAGTGGCCTAGAGGTGAAGCTTTCACCTCACAATCAGGAGGCTGTGAGTTCAATCCTATATAGTGGCAGATATTTCTCTCTCTGGGAACAATGAGAATATATCTGTTGAACAAAACACTGCATTGGCAACAGGAACGACATCCAGCCATTAAACACTCTGCTAGCTCCATTCAGTTGCTCAGTCTCTACCCTGCAAGGGATTATGGGGTAGTTAAGTCAACAGTGATGATGATGTGATGTGTGATAGGTGAAATTGCGATTTACAATTTCTTGTCAGTTTCTCCATTGACTTTGGTTGACAGAAGCCAGCTGTGAAGTTTGAAAATAGTGATCATGTGACCACAGTACCCTGTGATTGTTGTAAATGCATGTCCATTGCCAAACACCTGAATCTTGATCATGTGACTGCAGGAAACTTGGGATAGACACAACTACAGGCACCAGTCATAAGTTTCATTTTTCAAGTTGTAACTTCAAAGGGTAGCTAAACAAGTTGTCAGTAAGTGAGGACTACAGTATGTATGCTGTATGTGTGTCAGTGTGTACCACATTTCTGAAAGAGATCTTGAGGGGGGGGCAATAAGAGATATTCTAAGAAGGAGGAGCACCAGTTAATATAAGTGAAATGAAAAATAATCTCAAAGAGAATGTGAAAGTTGCTCTATTGATGCCAAGTGATATATTAGATTGGTGTGATGAGATCACAATTACAAAAGCATAGCATAACTTGTCAGCCAACATCCCCTGTGCACTTGCAAAAATTGTCACAAATCTAAAGGCCTTTCTTTTTGCTGTCACACCAGAATTTATCAACATTTTTAAGTCCTTAAATTTGCAGGAGGGTGCATTTTTGCCTCTAGCATTCTATCCTAATCATAGTGACATTTCTATGCCCTTTATTTATCCTTCATATCTATCACTGCAGGAACCTCTCAACCACTTATTTGATATCATCAAGACAAAAAGACACAGTTGTTCTAACCAAGGCCTTTTCCTTAAATTAAGGATGTTTGGGTTTTGGCATGTTGTTTTAGATTGTTGAAAGCATCACCCTTGGAAACAAGATAAGAGATGTCATAATATTTAGCAAGATGATCACACTGAGAAAAAAAACACCCATTCGAACTTTACGATGGCAACATGGAAGTCAACGATAAATTTCTTTATAGAAGTCAAAATGCTGGAAAGATTGGTGGTGGTGACTTGTGTTTCCCCTTAAAGAGAACTTCTGTCAGGATTGCATGAATTTACTATTCTGGCTAGGTTGATAGAAGTCAAGATAATACTACTTGATTGCTTTTGTGACAATATAAAGGTCATGTTATATGTTGCAATTCTATTGGCTTGGTTACCATGACATCAAAAATGAAAATGCATAGAGGTTCACATCACCTCAAGCTACAAAATAAATAAACAGAGAAATGAAGTGCTTGTGAAGATATTCCAGAAGACATTAAAGGAAAAATTGCAAACAGAGGTATTTGTCTTAGCTATCTGAAGTTATCAGAGTACCTAAATAAATGAATAAAGCTAACTATCAGAGTATCTAAATACTCTGTTTATAGATATGTTCTGTTTTTTACAAATAAATTGATAGTGAAGTCAGTCCCATGCAGATAGAATGTAACCAAATTGTGGACTAAAGAAACATCTGGGGTCCTGGATGCTCTCTGAGCTTGGTTGTTTTTTTTGCAGACATTTCACTACCCATCTAGGTAACATCATCACTGCTAGAAAGGAGTGGGATTTGGTGTTTGTTTATATACAAGTGGTTTGCCTTTTCAGTGTTGGCAGGAGTGTTCTTGGGAGTTTCTTGATTAAGTTGTTTACTGTTTGATTGTTTGTCAGAGTTCCTTGATTCAGATATTGTTTACCATCTAACCACATATTGGAACAATCTACGAAGTATGTGGACTAACTGAGGAATAGGTCAAAAGCCTTAGGGTATGTGCTTTTTTATCATAATACAATTGAATTTGAAGTATAGATTGATGGAATTGGTTTCCCCACATATGTATTATTTACCTAATTGCAATCATTTGGCATAGACCTCCAATTAACTTTTGTCAGGGGTTTCATGTAGAAGTTTCTTTGAGAAATCTTCCAATTGCCACAGGATAGAATAATATTAGTTTCCAACTTTCTGGTCCTGTTACTTCATCTAATCTACCCAACAGTGAGAGATCCTGGAAATGTAATTCAGCAACAGATGGATTATTGCAGATTGTCCATCCTTAGTCTGTAGAATTAAATGAATCCAGCCAACCTATCAATTTCTACAACCTTTATCTCTTCCCCTGGGAATATTATCAACCAGGCCAGCCAAACCCACAGTCAGGTCATTGAGGTACAACCAGCTGAAGTTATCCAAAGTTTTCAGAAGTTTAAAGATACTTTTTTTTCAGTATCTTAGTTAAAAATAACAAATTCAAGTCTGGATGAATAGTTTTTGAATTTTTGGTCTCTGGATTCATTTTCTTTATTAGGACTCAACTTGCCATATTGTTTAGTTTTGTTCTTTCAAGAAGACATTAGTAAACTCCAAATCCTGAGAACCCAGAATTTCAAACTTGCAAAGAGTCCAGTAATAATCTCTAGCCATGTTGAACAAAGCAAAATAAAGCCATGCTAATTTGATAAGCAGTCATTCTGACCACTTCCATGTGTAAGTCTAAAAGTTACAAATTGCATGGCCCTTTTCTACTTTCCACTTAAAATAGTAGAAAGGATTTCATATCGTTCATTTCCCATGCAGCTGAAATGGCAATATCTTCCAAAAATATTTCTAGGTTTTTGTTAATGTTATCCCTTTTGCTTTTAAATATTAGCCCAAGAGATGTAATATGGAAGAAAACAAACCTGAATCCAGAATCTGATGATGTAAGGACATGAAGAAAAAGTTGTTTAAAGAGAGAATGGTATATAACATAAAAATGGTATAGTTTTAATGCAACTATATTGCTACAAACTATTGGCATGGAATCTATCTATCTATCTATCTATCTATCTATCTATCTATCTATCTATATCTATCTATCTAAAGCGAAATATCACTCACGCGTCATCAGAACCGTAAAGCCTACAAACTTGAAATTTGGCACATATGTTCCTCTTGGCTTCTAGGTGCTCACTAAGAAAGGATTTTTCGAAATGACCATCAAAGCATTAGTATTTCATATATTATTATTAACATGCTCTGATGCTAAAGAGTTCTACTATTCTTCCCTACCTGAAAAGAAATCTGTTCCAAATGCAAAACACAAGCAGAGGAGAGGAATTTTCAGTTTCAGATTTAGTTTCACAGCACCAAGCAGCTTTAGTACAGAACAGTTGAACTAAGCCATGCCCAGGCTCCTTGCTGTCTCCTTCTTGCTCACACAGCAAATACTGCTTCAGTTTCCAAACAGCCCTCAACTCTCACACACTGATAGGACGCTAGCCAGATTTATTTATTTATTTATTTTATTTTAATTTGACTTATATGCCACCCCCTCTCCAAAAAGGACTCGGGGCGGCTCACAGCTAAAAATACAACAATAAATAAGTTAGTTAAAAACATATTAAACAGATTCAAGCTGAATTAAAGTTAAAACCCCATAGTTAAAATTAAACCGACCCCCAGATAATCAGCACAGCCCGGATTGTGAAAAGAGCCAGGTCTTCAAATCGTGGCGAAAGGTGCGGAGATCGGGGGCCAACCGGAGCTCCAGCAGAAGAAGATTCCACAGAGTGGGAGCATACAGAGTAGGCCCTCCCTGGGTTGTCGCCAAGCGACATTGAGTCGCAGATGGCACCCCGAGGAGACCCTGTCTGTGCGCCCGTACAGGGCAGTTGGTATTTGATGCTGGGAGGAGTCGTTCTCATAAATAACCTGGACCCATGCCATGCTGGACTTTGAATGTTAACACCAAAATACCAATGCATGCTGGTAGCACAATTTTTTTACCTTATTTTCCTTCCCAAAATCTAAACACGACCACATAGTTTCATAGCAAAGCACGGGTATTGAGCTAGTTATATCATAGAATGCTTCCACATATCAACAATTCTCTTTTAAAAGAAACTAATGTATGTGTAGTTGAGGACAATCCTAATCTGCAGCAATTTTTTTTTACTCTGAGGGCAATTTTAAAAAGTGGAAGAATACTTTAAATGTGACCCATTCCTTTATTCTGAAGTAGCATAATTCCTCGAGGCCTATAGGTAGTTCTCAACTTACATTCAAAATTGAGCCCAAAATTTCCATTGCTAAGCAAGACAGTTGCTGTCATGCCCCTGTTGGAATCTGATTCTGAGGGAGAGGTGGAACAGCTGACAGGAAGTGGGAGTGTGGTTCCGGTGGCTGTGGAGGAAACTGGGGAAGGACACAGGCCAGCTGGGCATTCAGAGGAAGACACAGGCTCACCCCCACTTCATTCTAGGGCACGCAGGGAGGAACGGAGAAGGGAGCAATGTGGGTTATGGGGGAGAAAAAGGCCCTGATTCCCCTAATTAGCTGCAGTTGGGAAAACAGGATAAAGAGGGTGTTTGCTCACAGCTCCTTGCTGGAAGCAAAGCGTGAATTATTTTGGTTTCTCAAGTCTTATCTGAGTTCTGGTGTCCTCCCAACTGTGTGTATTTCATTATCTTTTGAAGTTTGCAATTCCTTATCCTGCCCTCTCTCGTTAATTGCTGCAAAGTGGTTTGTGTTGGTTTTAATTTATAATTTATATGTAAGGACTGAATTTCTTCCCTTTAAAAACTGTTCTTGGGAGTGTTTTTTCTCCAGCCGATGATAACTGGACATTGGGGGCGAAGTTGGAGGTATTAAAGGGATTTTACCTATTTTTGTGACTTTGTTGCTTTTGTGCCACACCCTGGGTCATCACAGTTGTTAAGTGAGTTTTACCCCATTTTATGACCCTTCTTGCCACAGTTATTAAGTGAATCACTACAGTTGTCAAATTAGTATCACAGTTACTGGCTTCCCCACTGACTTTGCTTATCAGAAGGTCACAAAAGGTGATCACGTGACCTCGGACACTACAATGTCATAAATACATGCTTGTTGCCAAGCATTCAGATTTGGATCATGTGACCAAGGGGACGCACAGCAAACAGTCATAAGTATGAAAAATGGTAAAAAGTTAAAATAACTTTCAGTGCCCTTGTAACTTTGAATGGTCACTAAAGAAATTTTTATAAGTCAGGAACTATCTGCATTTTATATCTTTGCAGAACAGCTCCAAGAGTCTCTCTCTCTATGTTTCTGATCTGAGACTTCCAGAAATTCAAGCAGGTATGACCCAGAATAAGGAATGATAGGTATCATGGTTTAGTAATAGCTGGAGAATTACAAGTTGACATCCCTGGGTAGGCTAATTATCAGGAAGAAGGATACAGTTTGATAACTGTGTCATCTGGGAATTTCATGCAGATACCGTTACATTCAATATCCAACATGGCACAGCATAAAGTCCAAATGGATATTTAACTCATATGTCATTGACGTAGGCTTGGTTTTCAAACATTCGCAACACAATGCAACTTAATCCAGGGAAACAGCCAAGAAAATAACTCAACAGAAATTCAATATGTTTGTGAAGAAAGAAATCCAGTAATCCTGACTGAGGCAAAAAGGTTTGATTGGATTTAAAGGGATTATTTATTTAAGAGTAGTTAAGTGTTAAGCAGTGCTTCTATAATGAGATAGGGTGGAAAGGATAAATAAGTGATGTAACAACTAATTAGAGATTGGGATTTGGGGTTTAGATAAGCCATGAAGTTTTCAGGGCTGAATTTTCAGATTGTATTTAAAGTAAGTTTTGTTTTAAGTACTCAGCTTTAAAAAAAAAGGCATTTTCCAAGTGAACCAATGCGTACTTACTCAACAGCAAATCCCACTGAGTTTAATTTTGCATGGGCTTTATAAATTCAACACTACTGCAAAACTCACCCACTGGCAATATTTTAGAAGCTCCCCGGAGATACATTTTCAGAGGTTTTTTGCAATCTTGCAGAGGATATGCAATGCAGAACCGTTCCCTAACCTTGTCCATATCATTTGACAATTAGGAGTCATCTGATTTTGAGCAATGCTGTTGCTTTTTTAAATCAGCAGATAATCCTGGGCATAGTTTCTTGGAAACTATGTATGGCCAACCTATGCCAATTTACTTAGAATTCTCTTCCCCCCCCAAACTCTTTTTAATTAAGTTATTAAGTATTATAAAATACAAAAGTAAATAAAAGAGCAACGAGGAGGGAAAGGATAAGGGAAAGAAGTGAAGAAAAGTAAATAAAATAAAATAAAAATAAAGAAAATAAAAAGAAGCATTGATTTCTGACTCTTTCTGTTGCAGTAAAATAAGGCATTAGCATTAAAACTAAATTATGCTGAATATCTTGACATTTATTCCTATATGAGCGCATAACATGAATCTCCTGTACTTAATAAGGGAAAATTCTGGTTTGGGAATCTTAATCTAGCCCACAAACTCTTTGGAAGGATCTGAGCTGAGTGAAATATTAGAGGGCATGGCAAAGAAGGAAATTTAACCAATTGTAGAGCTGACTTTGGATGGAACACAGAAATCATCATTTTCTTCTCCAACTATCAAAATAAATATCTGGCTATTTTTAAGTAAAGGAGAAAGCAAAGGTTTACTTTTATTTCTTTTACTTTCTCCCTTCCCTCCCTCCTTGACAGATAGTGGTAGAAATGTACCAACAGCATATTGATGGAATCTTAGCCCAAACCAAAGCTGGATGTTGGCTGAAAGGGTATTAATGAGGATTTAATTTAACTGCAATTTAGTGCTGAGCTGATCTCCGTCACCCTTCTGATTACTTACTGCTTGATGCATTTCAGTGTTTTGCTCTCTTCAGCCTTGACTTAATATTTTCATCATTAAACCATGTTGAGTGCTAATCATGGAGCAACACCAGCATAAAAATGTTTTCATAAACACCTAAGTGAACAAATAAATAGGTCACCTCTGTCTCCCAATCATATTTCAAGGCATTGCAGATTAATTTTATGCTGAGATTTAAGTGAGAGCAATAGGAAAGGGAAATAATTTCTCATTGGAGCAGGCGACGGGGTTTTCATGGTTTAAACCAGGAGTGTCAAACTCACAGCTTCATGACAGCATCACGTTACATATTGTGACTTTTTCCCCTTTGCTAAACTGGGACTGGGTATGGCCAGCTTCTGGCCTGCAGGCCGCAAGTTTCACAGCCCTGGTTTAAACTGAGTTAGATACTGTAAGCTAGGGATTTTTGTTTTGAACTACATCTCCCATAATATCTAAGCACTATGCATGCTATGAAGGCCTATGAAAGTCCTAAACTTTTTGAGGAAGTGATGAATGTACAGCAGGTCTAGGTTTCTGACTTGTGGTTGGGTTTTTTTTTTGTTACTGGGCGTCTCCAAATAGTGTGTGTGAAGATTACAGAATTAAAAGTGTTACTGCTATTAATGTTACACTAGGGATTTAATTTATGTAATTTCCCTCACAAAATAGAATATGTTCTGCCTTTACTTTTACAAAATGGCTGTTTAATTTGGTCAAGATTCATTTAAAATCCACCCATTTTGTTGAATAATTAATGTGTAGACATAAGACATTCTTAGAAATAGAAGAATTTGGTTTGGACAGCACTAAAATCCTTCTTCATTCAGATGCTTCTTCACATTAGTCATCGGAACAGATTTGCAAATAAATTATTTTTTAATGTTGGGAGTAAAAATATTTCCAGAGAGAGGAACAATCCAACAATGAAACCAATTATCCAAAAAAGGTGATTAATTAGTGAGATATTCTTTATTGGGTGTGTTCAAGTGGTAGCTAGATAGTTGTCTGAGATGCTTAAGTTAGGATTTCCTCACTAAACAAGAGATTGGATTTTTGATTCAGTGAAATCATAAATCAATATTTATTAAATTTGCCACCCATCTCATTGCAATTGTCTCTTATTTATTTATTGAATACATTTGATAGTGCAGGTAGTGATAAGATTTTGTTTCTCTTGGTCACAGTATTGTTGTGCAATCTATGGTTTGGTATGATTATTCCTATCTTGCTTTCAGCAAATGAATAACAGTGAAAACCTATATATCTCTCATCAGTGGTAAGCTCCATGAAGTGCAATAGAATGATCAGAGTTCAATATCATTTAACCTTGCATTTAATCATACAGTTATTTCAATCACTAAAGAAGTTGCTGAATTCAGTAGGCAATTATAAGGTAGTGTACAATTTAACAAGATATTTCCTCATAATTATATACAATTATTTAAAAAAAAACCTTGAGTGACACTGTTGTTAATAATGTGCAACGTAGAGAGCAGCATCTCTCATGCACTTTCTTTTATAAATAAAATAGTAAGATTAGACTTCTCTGATGAGTTTGTTTTAAAGGTTCGGCCTTCAGTCATGGAAAGCATTAGGTGCATCATTTTATTACAGAGCTCAAATCTATTTGAGGAGACACCTTTGGCCAATTTTAATTACAGATTCAGGTGCAAGCTTTCAAGTTTCAGAAAAATCTTTGCCTGGGCATGTAGGTACACTTCAAAAGAAGAGTGTAATGGCTCTCCCAAATGCTTCTCCAGATACCACTCCAGATGTCAGTTTGGAAGAGGATGAACCAGACCCAAACACATCAGTAGGGGAGGTTGGTCAATGGCTCTGAGGCAGGGGCTGTGAGCCCAAGTGAGGGGGGAGTGATTGATGGGAAAGAAACTGGTGAGCAGCCTGCTGGGAGTGATTTGGCTGAAGCACAACTGGAATAGGACAGTCCTGAGGCTTCAGGTGGGGAAAGCACACAGCTGCAGCTGATCAGCAATGAGGAACTGCCTTCTGCATCTGATCAAGTTCAAGGAAACAGATAACAGATAATCAGAGTTGGAAGGGACCTTGTAGGTCATCTAGTCCAACCCCCTGCCCAAGCGGGAGACCCTACACCATTTCTGACAGATGGCAGTCCAATCTCTTCTTGAAAGTCTCAATGATGATGCTTCCGAGGGCAACTTCTGTTCCATTGATTGATTGTTCTCACTGCCAGAAAGTTTCTCCTTATTTCCAGGTTAAATCTCTCCTTGTTTCATTTCCATCCATTATTCCTTGACTGGCCTACATGCGCTTTAGAAAATAGATTGACTCCTTCAGTGATGGGATTCAATTTTTTTTACTACAGGTTCTGTGGGTGTGGCTTGGTGGGCGTGGCAGGGGAAGGATACGGTAAAATCTCCAGTCAGAGTTGGTATTTGCCAGTTCTCTGAACTACTCAAAATTTCTGCTACCGGTTTTCCAGAACTGGTCAGTAGCTGCTGAACACACCTCTGGACCCCTTCCTCTCTGTGGCAGCCCCTCAAATATTGGAAGACTGCTATCATGTGTCCCCTGGTCCTTCTCTTCACTAGACTAGCCAAGCCCAGTTCCTGTAACCATTCTTCATATGTCTTAGTCTCTAGTCCACTAATCATCCTGGTTGCTCTTCTCTGCACTTTTTCTAGAGTCTCAACATCTTTTTTATAGTGTGGTGAACAAAACTGGATGCAGTACTCTAGGTGTGGTCTTACTAAGGCTTTATAGAGTGGTATTAGTACCTCACTTGTATTTGTATTTATTTATTTGTCAAAAGCTTACAACAGAAACAAGAATAAACATAAATTTAAATACAAGGAATAGGAACTAATAATTGGGGACAATAGGACAGGGACGGTAGGCACGATTGTGTGCTTATGTACGCCCCTTACAGACCTCTTAGGAATGGGGTGAGGTCAATTGAGGTTAGTTAAGCAACGCATAGAGATAAACCACATTTACACACCATTCAAAAGAATCAATAAAAAAGAAGGAAACAAAAAGATCATAACACATTCTGTCCATCAGCCAACACCTAGGTAAGCAGGGCACCTGAAAATTAAGCAGAAAACAATACCCTATCAAGAAACTACCAAGGAGAAAACTACACCCTTACTAACACTGGCAGATAACAGATAATAACAGATAACAGATAATCAGAGTTGGAAGGGACCTTGTAGGTCATCTAGTCCAACCCCCTGCCCAAGCAGGAGACCCTACACCATTTCTGACAGATGGGAATCCAATCTCTTCTTGAAAGTCTCAAGTAATGATGCTCCCACAACTTCCAAGGGCAACTTCTGTTCCATTGGTTGATTGTTCTCACTGTCAGAAAATTTTCCCTTATTTCCAGGTTAAATCTCTCCTTGTTCAGTTTCCATCCATTGTTCCTTGTCTGGCCTTCAGGTGCTTTAGAAAATAGCTTGACCTCTTCCTCTCTGTGGCAGCCCTTCAAATATTGGAACATAGCTATCATGTCTTCCCTGGCCAAGCTACTGTATATAAACCCGGAGCAAATCTCACACTTACTTGCACCTAGTTACTTACTTTATTTACTTTACTTTTATTGGACTTATATGCCGCCCTCTCTCCCTAGGGACTCAGGGTGGCTTACAATAAAAAATAGAAATACAATGATTAAAATACATTAAAACCAAAGTAACTAAGCCCAATAAAAACTAAAAAACCCAATTAAACTTAAAATATCAATAAAAGCCCACCCCTTACCCTTCAATCCAGGCTGGACTATTGAAACAACCAGGTCTTTAGGTCGCGGCGAAAGGAACGGAGGTCAGGGGCCAACCGGAGCTCCAAGGGGAGTCGATTCCACAGGGTGGGTGCTCCCACAGAGAAGGCCCTACCCCTGGGCACCGCCAGCCGACATTGTCTGGCCAACGGCACCCCAAGGAGGCCCTGCCTGTGGGAGCGCACAGGGCGATTGGAAGTCGATGCTGGCAGGAGACGCTCCCGCAAGTACCCTGGACCCAAGTCATGTAGGACTTTGTATGTTATCACTAACACCTTGAATCTCAACTTAGATAATGAAATGTCTGCAAGCAAACTACTAAGCTCAGAGAGCATCAAGGGCTCCACTAGTTATGTAGATTAGTCCCATTGGAAAAAAGAGGACTTAATTACTACAAAGTTATTCATTGTTGGTCAACTTAAACTGCAGTATTCTCTAAAGTATGAACATAGAATTTTCTTATTCAGAAGTATAACAAAGTTTACACTTTGCTTCTCCAAAGAATTATGATCAGGGAAGATATAGGAAAAGTGATTGTTCAGGTGTACTGTTTCCACCCTCATCAGCTTCTATTTCTCATTTCAGAGACAAATGGCTCCTAACACTTTCATTTCATTAATCAGATGTGCACGAAACTAGCTGAAGAACTGCCAAGAATGTTTCATTTCTCTCTTGTGACTTGTGGAGTGGAGGGCAAACTTTTCCATCTGCTTTTTTTTAATAAAAAAAATAGCTGAACCCTATTTTTCTTGGATTTGAAAACAAACTGCAGGAGAATGTCTTGTAGCAATGATCTGTAAAATATATGTCCTGATTTTTTTTTTAAAAAGAGGTGGTTTAGTCTTATCTGTCTGCTTTCAGCCCAGGATAATTTTATATTATGGCAAGTCGATAAATAAAATGTTGCAGCTCTTCTTAGATATGGCTTTCAGTCTTTTGTTTTATATTGCATTTTTGTTAGAACTAAATATTGAGCTTACATTCATCTTTTCTTCTTTTATATGAACATATTTCAGAATATTCAAGCATAAGTATAGTGCTAATGTACAATAACATTGTTTTAGTCTATTTTATAGCCATGGAAGGAAAAGCAATAGAAAAATTGATGGAGTTTTCATCTCTTTCCTTACTTCCAAAGTAAAAAAAAATATTATTGGCAAAATGCTCATGGAGATACAATAAATAATAACACCCATATTTGCTCTGTTCTCAGGACAATCTTCACCAGCTCAAATATAGATCTAACTTGTGCATTCACACAATATGTTAACTTTAGGATGGTAACCTTGATGGTCCTTTTAGCAGGTCAAGTGCATGGGGTGCCCCAGAAATGGGATAATCAACAGCCAAAGTAAACATATTATACTATAAAGTTGCACACTGCAAGCCTATGTATAATGTGGCTGCATTTACAAAACTTTTGATCTAATTTAATATAACCCGTGGCTGTAATAATTGGTGCTGGCTACAACAGCAAATGCTAACACTATGACTCTGTAAGCTGCACTGATGGCTGGTGTGTTTCCAGGTACAATTCAAGGTGCTGGCTGGGACCAGGTGACCTGACCTGACCTGACTGTCTTTTTCCACAATTCTACCAGTCCAACTTGATCCCACAGATTGGGCATGCTGCAGATCCCGTCAGCCAGAGTGTGTTGAGTGATGGGAACTAGAAGACTGTTGTTTTTGTCTGCCTTAGCCTCTGCCTTACAGACTATTCTCCCCTTGGAGATTAGAATGGTCCCCAACCAGAGGTGGTATTCAGCAGGTTCTGACCAGTTCTGGAGAACTGGTAGCGGAAACTTTGAGTAGTTCAGAGAACCAGCAAATACCACCTCTGACTTGCCCCGCCCCCATCTATTCTCTGCCTCCTGAGTCCCAGCTGATTGGCTGGGTCTTCTTTTGTTGCCCTGGAAAGGAGAACGGAGCTGGAAAGCAGGTTAGTGGGGTGGAGAGGGAATGGAGATTTTGCAGTATCCTTCCCCTGCCACGCCCACCAAGCCATGCTTACAGAATTGGTAGTAAAAAATTTTGAATCCCACCATTGCCCTCAACCCTACTGGACTTTCTCAAGTTTTAAAAACTCATAAACTAATAATTAAAAAAAAATGCTTCCAACTTTCAGGCTAAGTCTGTATTCCCCAATACATAGATATGGAAGCAGGCAGTTGTACCACTTTTCTTGGGGGAATCAGATACCCAGGCATGAGAAACTGTGCAATAAATAAAAAAACTCAATGAGATATTTTGCCATTTAAATTTTCATAGGATTGGCCTAAGGGTTCATTCCATTTAATAAGCTTTTAGCACTGAAGGAGTCCAGCATTACCAAGAGACCATGGGGAAAAACATGCAGAGTTCTGACTACAGTATGCTTTACTTTGATTGATATTCTATGTAAAAATGCCTGTAAATTTTTTCTGTGCCAGAGGGAGCAACGTTTGAACTGCTCTGCATTTACTTCTGTTCCAAACAGCTGTCACTCCTGCATCTGGTCAATGTCCCTATTACTGTGATCATTCAATATTTTGCACAATATTTAAAGAGACCTGAGAGCCAAGGGCATTTTATTATCTTGGTTTTCCAGAGCTTGTCTTGATAAGCAAGCTAGATTTTTCTAGATTACTTTGGGGGGAAGTCTTAAGCAACAGATCATCCTGTCTTCATCCTTTTTTGGACATACATATCGAGTAGTGAAATACCGGGGTGGGATTCTGCCGGTTTGGACCGGTTTGGGTGAACCCCTACCTCCAAAGATCAGCTGGGTGAGAACCGGTTTGCTCCGATGATCATGTGGGCCCATCTGCCCACCCCTGCACTAACCATTATCATCCTAGCTGATCAGTGTGGAGGAGAGGATTGCCGCTTCTCAGCTGTGTTACTCCCCCAAAGTAACATAGCAGGCAAGGATTTTTGCACTGCTGTTCACACACGTGCCAAAACCGAACCGGTTGTTATACTGGCAGCATCCCACCTCTGGTGAAATAGTTTTCCCATGCAAAGGGTCGACCCAGGAGATTACAGCACCACACCCAGGACGTCACAACAATAGAGCTCAGAAGGTCATCACACAGCCCATTACCCAGGTCGTTACAACACAAAAGGCTGAGAGACACACAGCCAGCACCTCAGCCACACAGGGTCTCAGGAAAAAGCCATCCAATCTGCATACATCAACTCCACAAACCAATCAAGAAGTAACAACACAGCCAACTCTGGAGTTTAAAAGGAAAAACAGCCACGTCACACACTTCTCCCAGGAGAACGAGCTGAAGACACCAGCCTGAAGATGACGGATGAGATTTCGTCGAACGTTGCCAAGGTATTCTCAATCTTACACGGGACAAGACCAATACACCAAGACCTACATACCTTTACCCGTGAAAATCTTCGGAAAACAAATATATATTATATAAATAAAGGGGCCACTTTGGTGGGAAGGTAACACCATTCCATGCACCTTTGGCATTTAGTCATGCTGGCCACATGACCCCGGAGACATCTTCAGACAGCTGGCTCTTTGGCTTGTAAGGAGATGAGCACTGCCCTTAGAACTGAAAACATCTAGTATGTGTGTGCAAGGAGAACCTTTACCTTATTAATTCACTCTAGTAAATAGCCTTAAGAAGACCTGTCAGTCACAGAATTCAGTATTCTCCCTCCCCTCTTAGAGATTTACCTGAGTAATTAAAAAAAAACCCTTTGCTCCCCCCACACTTTGCTTTATTACTGACATTTCTAGCGTTTGAAAAGCTTGTCCTTAATTCCCATATAACATGGCTGACTGAGATGGGAGAAAATTAAGAAAAGATGCTGTAGTATTCCCTATTTTCCTTCTCTCCTCTCTCTCTCTCAACTATCCCCAGTGCCTTTATATGCTCTTTCTCTCCTCCTTTATATGAGCTATAAATATACAGAAATGGAATCTATCTACACTAAAATAAACAAATAAAACAAATGCTTTCAGCTGCAAATAATTCTTGCTCCTGGCAATGTATTGCCCAGATAGAAAATCAATATTGAAAAATGGACTCAGCAAAACAAATTAACTGTGGTAGTGGCTTGGACTTGTTCTGCAAACTTTTATTCTGATCTTTAAAATCCCTAAGGTATTCCACTTTGACAACGTGAGTTGGCGATTTATGTTATTGCAATTGGAACAAATGGGCTTTGGTAAAAATTTTATTCAAGCCATTGGAACGATATATTATGAACAAACTGCAAAGATTATGGTGAATGGAGAATTAACAGAATCCATAGATAGAAGAAAAGGGACAAGACAAGGTTGTCCACTGTCGCCTCTGCTGTTTGTGTTAACTTTAGAAGTGTTGAATAGGAATATTAGAAGATAAAGAAATAAAAGGAATGAAAATTAAAAAGGAAGAGTATAATTTGCAAGCATTTGCAGATTATCTAGCATTTATATTAGAGGATCCATTGGAAACAGCACCTAAATTAATAGAAAAGATAGAAGAATATGGAAAAGTAGCAGGTTTAAAAATAAATAAAGATAAAACAAAGATGTTAACAAAAAATATGTTAGCAAGACAAAGAAAGAGTTGGAAGAACTTTTAGAAATACAGGTCAAAATAAGGTTAAGTATTTAGGGATACATTACACAAGATGTAGCACACTGAAGGAGGACAATTATATTAAACTCAAACAGCAGATTGAGACAGATTTGGCAATATGGGAAAATTTACAAATATTATTGATTGGGAGAATATCTACAATTAAGATGAATGTATTGCCTAGAATTCTGTATTTATTCCAGACAATTCCAGTCGACTAGGGAAAGAGTTTTTGAAGACTTAAACAGAATTGTGTTGAAATATATTTGGCAGGGAAAGAAAGCAAGAATAAAACTAAACTGTTACAAGATGCAAGAATAAGAGGAGGTTTGCCTTGCCCAATGGAAGTTATATTATCCAGGCGACAAGTTTGATGTGGGTAAAGGAATGGATAACATTAAGAAATACTAGATTATTGACTTTAGAAGGGCATGACTTGCTGTTAGGATGGCATGCTCCTTTGGTATAAGGAACAAAACACAGGGTATTTTAGAAGACATTATATTCGAGAGGCACTGTTTTGAACTGGGAAGACAAAAAAGACAATATTATTTAAAAATTCCATTATGGATATCTACTATTGAAGCTTTTTCTATCAGTAATATATAAAAAGGAACAAACAGTTAGATATGGTGAGATATTGAATGAAAAGGGTGAACTTAAATCTATGCAAGCGTTGGAAGAACAAGGTGTAAAAATGAATTGGTTTCATATTTGCAGCAAATCTAAGATTTGTTTGAGATTTTAAAACAGAAGGTATTTATGATAAGTTGACTGATTTAGATAAAATTTTGATGGGTACTGATGAAAAGGTAATTAAAAAACTTTATGGACATTTATTAAATTTAAATTGGAAGAAGAACAAGTTAAAAGAAACGATGATTGCTTGGGGGAAAATTTTGGATATGGGATTGATTTAGAGAAGTGGCAAAAAGTGTTCTCAAAATATAAAATGACAATGTCAACTGCATATAAAGAAAATTTGTATAAGATGTTTTACAGGTGGCATCACCCTACTGAAGAGAATGCGAGAATGTTTAAGAACAAATCGGATAAATATTGGAAATGTCATCAGATATCTGGTTCATATTACCATATGTGGTGGACATGTTTGGATGCAAAAAATATTGGACTAAAATCCACACATGGTTGGAAAAAATGATAAAACAACATATAGACCTCAAACCAGAGATCTTTTTATTGGGGATTATACCGGAAATATACAATAAAGAGCTGAAATATTTGATTGTAAATGTTTTAACAGCAGCTAGAATTGTATTTGCTAAGAATTGGAAAAATGATAAAATACTTATGCAGGAGGAAGTTATTAAGAAAATTATGGACTGTGCTGAAATGAATAAATTGACATTTGAAATTAGAGAACAAGAAGATAACTGAAATGAATAAATTGACATTTGAAATTAGAGAACAAGAAGATAATATGATATGGGATTTGTTTTATCCATTGTTGGATAAAAAGACTTGGTAATGTAACAGATTAGATAATTTTGTAATAGAAGTTTAATAGATTGATATAAAATATAATATAGACATATATATCCATTGGATGAAAGTATAATATAAATTTTAACATAAAATTTGGAATATCTTGTATAAAATGATGGAATAAATAGTTTAGTCATGGATGATTAATAACTGATAAATATATAAGCATATGTTAGCTTGACAATGTAAAGTTTATATAAATTGTGAGTGATCACTACAAAAGGATAGCACAAAAGATTTGTAACCAACTGACACACTGTATGTATATAAAGTGGAAGATGGTTTTATGTTTTTATGTTTTGTTTGTATGTTTGTCTTAAAATATATATACGAAAACATATATATATATATATATATTTGTTTTCTTGTCCCGTGTAAGATTGAGAATACCTTGTAGCGCGTTCGACGAAATCTCATCCGTCATCTTCAGGCTGGTGTCTTCAGCCCGTTCTCCTGGGAGAAGTGTGTGATCGTGGCTGTTTTTCCCTTTTAAACTCTAGAGTTGGATGTGTTGTTACTTTTGATTGGTTTGTGGAGTTGATGTATGCAGATGGATGGCTTTTTCCTGAGACCCTGTGTGGCTGAGGTGCTGGCTGTGTGTCTCTCAGCCTTTTGTGTTGTAACGACCTGGGTAATGGGCTGTGTGATGACCTTCTGAGTTCTATTGTTGTGATGTCCTGGGTGTGGTGCTGTAATCTCCTGGGTCGTTGTCTGTGCTGCAACCTCCTGATGTTTTGTGTTGTGATCTCCTGAGTTCTGTGATGTAGTATCCTGGGTGGAAGGCTGTGGTGGCATTCTGGGCCTTGGTTTGGCTCGAGTTTGAGGTCTGGCTATGTGTTTATAGCGTGTGTCAGTTTGCTTAGTTTGGGGTTGGGAGGGTGTGGTGTTGCAGCCATGGTCTGGTTTCTGGATGGTGGTTGCCTTTCATCTGTGGCGTGGGCTTGGGTTTGAGTCTGGTGAAGGAGATTGGTGGTGGCATCATGTGTTATTTTGGGTCGGTGTTGGTTTTGTGGCTGGGACTTCGTTTGTTGATTAGGGCTAGTTTCCAGATGTCTGGTAGGCGGGAAGTATCATCCGTTTATTCATGTTATGGGGTGTTTCTCTATTTGATGGCTTCCTAATTATTCTCTTGTTGAAGTGTTCAGTATTGGAGATAAGTTTGGATCCCTCAAAATCAATTTCATGTCCTGTGGCTTTAAGGTGCTGGAAAAGGGAGGAAGTTTTCTTCTTTTCTGACTGCGTTCTTGTGTTCTGCGATGTGCATTTATTCTCCTGTTGGTTTGTCCAATGTATGTGGCTGGGCAAATTTTGCATGGTATTTTATAAACTCCTTGGTTTTCTAGCTGGATCTTGTCTTTGGGGTTTCTTAAGATGTTGGCTATTTTTGATCAGTGCCAAAGGCTGTCCTGATATTGTGTTTGTGGAGAATTTTGCTGATTTTATCTGTGGTGCCTTTGATGTAGGGAGGAGGCGTGCCATTGTCCTGTTCTGTGTCTTGGTTTTGGGGAGTCTCCTTGATTAGGTTGGTGATTGTGCTTCTTTGGAATCCATTGGACATTAATCGTTAGTGAGGGTGTGTAATTCTGTTCTCAAGTGGTCTTTGTCAGCTAGGCGTTTGGTTCTGGAGATGAGGGTCTTGGCCTCTGGAGTTGATCTGTGCAGGGTGGTGATGGGATTGTGCATTTAAGTAGCGGTTAGTGTGTGTCTTTTCTGGTAGATGGTGTGTCCTAGGAGCCGTTGGGTTTTGTAAATTAGGGCGTCCAGGCGGAAGTTGATTGTTGGTTTCTGTTTCCATGGTAGAGGTGTATTTTGGGTGTAGGCTGTTGAGATGTGTGAGAAGTTGTCCAGTTTTTTCTTTTCCATGTGGCCAAATTCTGAAAGTGTCATCTATATCTAAGCAGAGTTTGGGTTTGTGATTGGTTGTCTAGAGCATTGGTTTCAAAATGTTCCAATTAGGGGCGTCCAGGAGCGGAAGTTGATTGTTGGTTTCTGTTTCCATTAGATTGTATTTTGGGGTGTGAAGCTGTTGAGATGTGTGAGGAAGTTGTCCAGTTTTTCTTTCCGTGTGGCCAAATTACTGTGTCATCTACATATCTAAGCCAGAGTTTGAGTTTTGTATTGGATTTGTCTAGAGCATTGGTTTCAAAATGTTCCATGTATAGGTTAGCTATGGCGGGTGAGAGGTGATCCCAAGGTGCTCCTTCTATCTGTTTATATCTTTGTCCATTGTGGATGAAGTACGTGTTGGAAAGAGCAATGGTTGGTCAGATCTAGGATGTGCTTAGGGGGTTGTATTTGTTTTGGATAGCTGTCAAGGCTTCTTTAATAGGTACTTGAGTGAAGAGGGATATGACATCAGAAGCTCACAAGTAGGTCACTGGGTTGTAGGTTTTGTTTCTTTATTGTTTCTATGAAGTGGAAAGAATTTTGTGCGTGTGAGTGATGGATTCTGTGTAGGGCTGGAGTTGTTTGGCGAGAAATTTGGCAAGGTTCTGTAGAGGTGAGCCTATGGAGCTGACTATGGGTCTGAGTGGTGTTCCTTCTTTGTGTATCTTAGGGAGGCCATAGAGCTTAGGGCATCTAGATGATTTTTCTCTGGGGATGATTCTTTGTTGGATCTCTTCACTGATGGCGAAGCTTTTATTTTGGATTTGGTGGTTTTTCTCTAGATAGGTGGTGGGGTCTGTGTTTAGAGGTTTGTAAGCAGGGTCTTGGAGTAGGTTGGATGGTTTGGATTGGTAGTCAGATGTGTGTTCTCATCCGATGGCAGTTGCCTTTGTCTGCTGGGAGGATGATTATGTTGTTGTCTTTCCTCAAGTGCTGAGTGCTTTTGTTCTTCTTTGTGTAAGTTGCTTCTGGGTGGACTGCTGGAGCAGAGGGCGTTGGTGACTTCAAGTCTGATTTTATGGCTGTGTCTGGGTTAATTTTGGCTGGTAGCTTCAACTCCACATATGATGTTTTCAGTGGGGATGCGTTTGGGGCGACAGCAGAGTTGAATCCTTTGGAAGGACATTGGTTTCTGCCATGGTGAGGAGTTCTGTCTGATATGTTATGTACCTGTTTGTTCATGCATTGTTGTGGGGGTTTGGGCTTCTGGCGTTTCTCTGGTCTGTTGGGTTTGTTGGTGTTATTGTCTGTCTTGTGAAAAGGTTTCTGATTTGGCTCTCAGAGGGAGCTAGTTGTTTGGATTTGTCCCAGAGTGCTGGATGGATTTGTTACTGAGTTTGAGGGTGGAGGGGTTGGAGGTCCCTGTTGGTTTGGTCTAGTAGGAATCTTTTCCTGTGGAGTTGTTTCTGATTGGGAGCTAATGCAGTTCTTTTTCAGGATCCTTTCAGTGGCTGAGGTTTTGTGTGGAATTTGGAGACCCCAAACATGTAGGGATCCGTTTTGTCTAGGCAGTGGCGGAGGAATGTGAGGTCACATAAGATGAGTGGCTCTTGAGGTTTTATAAATCGGGTCAGCTGGTTTCCTGGTAGAGGTAGGATATTTGTTTTACATGTGATGGTAGTATGTAGGTTCAGGTGGTATTTCTGGAATCTGTCTCCAGTGTTTGGAGACCTGGCATAATGGGACTTAAAGATATCTGCCTGCTCAGCTGGTCAGCCAGCTGGCAGTGTGTGATTGCGATGTTTTTTCTTGAATCCCACAAGGATTGAGCTCAGGAGTTGAGGCCGCAGACATGGGATGGCCATCCAATCCGCACACTCAACATCAACTCCACAAACCAATCAAAAAGTAACAACACACCAACTCTAGGTTTAAAAGGGAAAAACAGCCACGTCACACACTTCTCCCAGGAGAACGAAGCTGAAGACACCAGCCTGAAGATGACGGATGAGATTTCGTCGAAACGTTGCCAAGGTATTCTCAACTTACCGGACAAGACCCGAATACACCAAGACCTACATACCTTTACCCGTGAAAATCTACGAAAACAAATATATATATATATATATATAAAATAGGGGCCACTTTGGTGGGAAGGTAACACCATTCCATGCACCTTTGGCATTTAGTCATGCTGGCCACATGACCCCGGAGACATCTTCAGACAGCGCTGGCTCTTTGGCTTTGTAACGGAGATGAGCACTGCCCCTTAGAACTGAAAACGTCTAATATGTGTGTGCAAGGAGAACCTTTACCTTATTAATTAACTGTAGTAATTAAAAAAACCCTTTGCTCCCCCCACACTTTGCTTTATTACTGACATTTCTAGCATTTGAAAAGCTTGTCCTTAATTCCCATATAACATGGCTGACTGAGATGGGAGAAAATTAAGAAAAGATGCTGTAGTATTCCCTATTTTCCTTCTCTCCCTCTCTCTCTCTCAACTATCCCCAGTGCCTTTATATGCTCTTCTCTCCTTCCTTTATATGAGCTATAAATATACAGAAATGGAATCTATCTACACTAAAATAAACAAATAAAACAAATGCTTTCAGCTGCAAATAATTCTTGCTCCTGGCAATGTATTGCCCAGATAGAAAAATCAATATTGAAAAATGGACTCAGCAAAAACAAATTAACTGTGGTAGTGGCTTGGACTTGTTCTGCAAACTTTTATTCTGATCTTTAAAATCCCCTAAGGTATTCCACTTACAGCAAGCACAAAGAAAGGAAAACAGGGAAATAATAGACATAAAGGATAAGTTTAACACGGGCTTGCTATTAATCCTCCATAAAATGATTTTTTTAAAGCTATTGCTGATGCCTGTATAGGAAATCTTATATTGTCACTTCATCAGAAAGCTATTTTGTCACTGGAGACATGACTTTTCATTTATTGCTAATATTACACAACAAGAGACTATTAATAGTAGCCCTTACATTTGTGTTTACTCCTTTTCTCTATCTTTACTGTAATGAATTGTGGTCGGCATCAAACCTTTTTGTTATCCTTCTAATAGGAGGAAGCTTGAATGTTATGATTAAAAAGGAAAACACAATTTTCTTGAGGAAATTTGCTTTCACCTTCTAAAATATTACTGCCAGATTGTAAGGAAAGACTCTGTAGTAGGTAGTATGGAGGATTAGTATGTTTGGGAGTATGAAGAAGTGGTGGGAAAGCCATTTGCCACTTGTTAAAGTATGTACTGAAAGTTGGACCATAAGGAAGGCTGAGTGCCAAAGAATTGAGGCCTTTGAACTATGGTGCTGGAAAAGACTCCTGAGAGTCCCTTGGACTGCAAGGTGACCAAATTGGTCAGTCCTAGAGGAGATCAACCCTGACTGCTCTTTAGAAGGCCAGATCCTGAAGATGAAACTCAAATACTTTGGCCACCTAATGAGAAGGAAGGACACACTGGAGAATAAGCTTAAATAGACTCTGGGGATGGTAGAAGACAGGAAGGCCTGGAGGAACATTGTCCATGGGGTTGCGATGGGTCGGACATGACTTTGCAACTGACAACAACAACAAAGTATGTACTAGAGAGGACAAATGATGACACCACACAAGGAATTTTGTGGGATCCTTGGTGTCCTCTGAGCTTGGTGATTTTCTTGCAGACCTTTCATTCCCAAACTGGGTAACATCGTCAGTGCTAGAAAGAAATAGGGTTTGCTCTCTTTTTATATATTAGTGACTTCCCTTGTTAGTGTTGGTGGGAATATTCTTGATGGTTCCTTGATTAGACTATTGTTTACTGTTAGATTGTTTGTCTGCATTGGTAGTTTCTTGATTCAACCTTGAACTACAAATATTCTTTTCTAGCAGTACAAGGAAATCTGAACATCAATCTTCTCCAATCTGGTACCCTCAATATGTATCATATCAAGCAGTGGTGGGATTCAATTTTTTTTACTACCGGTTCTGTGGGCGTGGCTTGGTGGGTGTGGCAGGGGAAGGTTACTGCAAAATTCCATTCCCTCCCCATCCCACTAACCTGCTTTCCAGCTCCGTTCTCCTGTGCAGGGCAACAAAAGAAGACCCAGCCGATCAGCTGGGACTCAATGGGAGGCAGAGAATAGATGGGGGCGGGGCCAGTCAGAGGTGGTATTTGCCGGTTCTCTGAATACTCAAAATTTTCGCTACCAGTTCTCCAGAACCGGTCAGTACCTGCTGAATACCACCTCTGATATCAAGTTATCTGGGAGGTATCAGTTGTGGAAAGCTTCTGTATTTGAATTTAAGAATACCCATGACAAGTCAATTTTAGGTCTCATTTGTCTTCCTTTGCAGTATTAATAACCCTGGTCCATAATGACTGCACAACTTCAAAAATGTCAAGTTGCAGCAGTGTTTAACAATAGAAAAGGAATTCCAACTGTACAGCAGTCTTAATGAGTTTATCATCAACAACTTTGTCATTCCATTGGGGCTTGATCACTTGTAGTTCTTACTCTGTTTTTCAAAGCTGTGCTGTACATACTCAAGCATGTGAAACAATCCATATTAAAAAGCCATCATTTCGCAAAGTCTCGGGGTCTCTGCACACATGCCATCAACATCACTTCTGTAATTCCATCCATAGCAAAAGGAATGCAAATGTTATTTCAGCCAGTGCTAATTTGCACAATTATTGTGGTCAGTTGCCTGCATCATGTCTGAACAAATTGGACTGGATAAAATTATTCAAAAATCATTCCCTAATTATTACCTCCCTGTAAACAACTTGTCCATCAGGAATAATCAGGCATTTAACATAGACCAGTGGAAAATTCCACAAGGACAAACATTCAAGCTCTCAGTCATGCCTTTTGCACTTTTGTGAAGAATAAAATCCAAAATATTTGTCTATATTCAAAATAAAGAGGAAGGAATAGAGGGAAGTATTCACTTATTCAGATATTTAAAGGACATTTTATATTTTTTTTCAGAACTGGAAAAAATTAGGAGTGGGCATGATACATGTGTGATGATCTCTAAATAGCAATAGCACTTAGACTTTACAGCCCTTTCTAAGTGGTTTTACAGAGTCAGCATATTGCCCCCAACAATCTGGATCCTCATTTTACCCACCTCAGAAGGATGGAAGGCTGAGTCAACCTTGAGCCTGGTGAGATTTGAACTGCCAAATTGCAGTCATCCAGCAGTCAGCAGAAGTAGCTTGCAGTACTGCACTCTAACCACTGCACCACCACAGCACTAAATGATTGATTAATTATGTGGTATCATCTCAGTATTGACTCTTAGCAACCACATGGATAGATTTTCTCCATAACGATCTGTCCCTAATATGGTTGTTCAGATCTTCCAATATTGTACCTATTGAAATTGAATTATCTATATGGGTGATACTTTATTCTCCATAATCCCCATTTGGCTTCTCCATTGACTATGCAAACAAAGGATTATGTATTATTTCAGTAAGGAATACAACACTACCCAAAATGGTGTTCTGACAATACAGCGGATAGATTTTCTGTAAGGTAAAGGTTCCCCTCATACATACGTGCTAGTCGTTTCTGGCTCTAGGGGGAGGTGCTCATCTCTGTTACAAAGCCGAAGAGCCAGCGTTTTCCAAAGACGTCTCCATGGTCATGTGGCTGGTATGACTAAATGCCGAAGGTGCACGGAACGCTGTTACCTTCCCACCAAAGCTTCAAATACAAACTCAGGATACTGGAATGTCCACGACGCTGGAGTTTCAAAACATCTTTGCCTTCTGCAAAGTACATTCCTTTCACAGCTGGCTTTTATCTTCTTGAAGGAGGGGCCATTACCTTGCAGCCTTACTCCCGAGTCACCTGTGCTGTTGTAGCTACTCTTTCCTATGAGCAATACTGCACACACGTGCACTTGGCACAGGCTCCTCGGGAAGCTCCTCATCACTGATGCCAGCCCCCACAATCTCTGAAAGCAGCAGTCCACTCTCTAATGGTCCTGGCCTCTCATCTGAGTCCTCGCTCTCCTCAGCCATCAGCACCTGCTGTCAGCTAACCACAACAATATGACATGCCTAATTAATTTATACTTGGAGAAAGCCTTGGGCCTTGGAGTTTTGATTTCATCTGGGCTGTTACTTGGGACCCTGACAGCAGAACTCTTGAACATGTTAGTGACTATGTTAATTCCACATGCCCTAAGTACTGACATGAATTGGATAGACCATATAAACCCTAAATGCATTGCATATTAGAATAGACAACACTCAGTTCAAAGGCGCAATGTTAGGTTAGGCAGGGGTGGGCTTCAAAAATTTTAGCAATGGGTTCTCTGCCCGATTGCTGGGTGAGTGTGGCCATGGTGGGTCGCAGAGGTGGTATTCAACAGGTTCTGACCAGTTCTGGAGAACCGGTAGCAGAAATTTTGAGTAGTTCGGAAAACCAGCAAATGCCACCTCTGAGTGGAGATTTTACAGTATCCTTCCTCTGCCACGCCCACCAAGCCACACCCACAGAATCGGTAGTAAAAAAATTTGAACCCCACCACTGGTAGGTCGGCCTCCTGCACCATAGTGAGGGGGAGTGTTTTTGCCCTACCCAGGCTCCGGAGGCTTTACTCGAGCCTCCAGGAGAGCAAAAATGGCCTCCCTGGGTTCTAGAGGCTCTCTGGAAGCTGGAAACTGGCCCATTTCTGGCCTTCCCGAACTTCCGGGAGGCCTGTTTTTCGCCTTCCCCAAGCCTCCGTGTGCACCCTGCACTTACCTGCATCCAAAACAGGCTGCATGGGGACTGCTGGGAGGGAGGGGTGGGGTGGGCGGGGCCAGCCAGGAGTGGGATTTGGGGTTCTCTGAACTGCACAGAATCTTAGCTAGGGGCTCTCCCGAACCCCTGCAAACCACCAGCATGTTAGGGATAAACATGAGCTCCATGTACACCTGAACAATAAATTTGCCATTCTTTCTTAGAAAAGACTCCTTTGCTTATTTTGGTTTCTCTCTCTTTTTGAGAACAAGAATGCTGAATACAAAAAGAAAAAATAGCCAGAGCTTTCTTCCCTACCCATTAAAGTTACCCTGAATACTGATTACAATTAGCCCCGATTTAATCAAGTCCAGTTGTAATTGATCAATGTATCACTGAAATCTCTTAAAGGCTTTCATTTCTTGAGACTACTTGCATAGCTAGTATAGCCAGAAGATGGTTGAGTATAATAGATTTTTGGAAGCCGTAGGATACCAACAACAAAAAAGACCAGAAAAGTTCATTTAGAGCGCTATAGGAACACAAAGCAATAAAGCTAATTTATCTCCAAAACATCAACTTCCTTCTCTCTCAATTGGTCATGTGGGCATGATAAAAGACAATAGTGTTTAACATTAAATATTAAGTAAAGACAGACATGAAATGAAAGGAAGTTTTCCCTATGATCTAATTTATGCCCTTTATCACATCTGTGGTTTATACAGCATGCAGGGAAAGGAAGTCCAGCTACCAGACAAAGGGAGAATATACTAAAACAAACGTATATGAAGTATTATCAGCAGTGGGGAAATTGCATAGATTAGTATCATAAATAATATCAAATTAAGGCACTGTGAAATGATTTATAATTCTATTGTTAACCCCCCAATTCTGTTTTCTTTCACGAAATTCAAACTGCAAAGTCATTAGAAATATCATAGTTAGGAAGTTTCCTAATTCATATTTTAGCCAGCCCTTTTTAATGTTTACAGCTGGCATTATATAATCGCATGAGTTCATAACTTGGTTTTTCCAAAATCGTAATATTTTTAATTCTTCTCTGTTTGTTTACTTGTGATTATTTTTTTCAATCTTGCCTTTCCCTGGACATACAAATCTGTCCTTTCCAACATTGATGTTAGCATCTCTCCTCAGAAACAGCAATAAAGAACAGATGAATGAAAAGTTGAAGAATTAAGACGAGCACAGAATACCTATTTAAAAGCTATCATTTAGAAATAAGGAAGATCAATGAAGCTCTAGAAATAATACAGCAGTAAATAGCAAAAGCACTTAGACTTATATATCATTTCACAGTGCTTTACAGCACTCTGTAAGCAGTTTACAGAGTCAGCATATTTCCCCCAACAATCTGGGTCCTCATTTTACCAATCTTGGAAGGATGGAAGGCCAAGTCAACCTTACCTAGTAAGACTTGAACTGCCAAACTCCTGGCACTCGACAGTCAGCCGAATTAGCCTGCAATGTTGCATTCTAATCATTGCGCCATCATGGCTCATATACCAGCTATAGCCAAGATGATCAGCAGATATGAAGCTTGAATTGCACATTATAAACAGAACCTTGAATTTCAGTGGAATCGGAAACATTTCTATCATTCCATCAATGGAGAGACTACAATTAATCAGTCAACATCTGACAAAAAGAAACAGTCTTGTTCTGGATGCAGATGGCACAACCCAAAGATATACAACAAGAATGCAGATATTTATTTATTTGATTAGTCAATTGCTTACAAGATAATAGGTATAAGTATAAACATAATTATAAATACATGGATACATATAAGAAAATAAAAGAAACAATAGGACAGGGACGGTAGGCACTTTGGTGCGCTTATGCACGCCCCCTACAGGCCTCTTAGGAAAGGGGTGAGATCAATAGTAGACAGTCTAAGGTTAAAGTTTTGGGGGTTTGGGGAAGGAACCACAGAGTCAGGTAGAGTATTCCAGACATTGACCACTCTGTTGCTGAAGTCGTATTTCCTGCAATCAAGTTTGGTGCAGTTAACCATTAGTTTGTATGTATTGTGTGCTCTTGTATTGTTATGGTTGAAGCTGAAGTATTTATTGACAGGTAGGACATTGCAATGTATGATTTTATATACTATACTTAGATCGGACTGAAGGCAGCGTAGTTCTAGGTTTTCTAGGTCTAGAATTTCAAGTCTGGTGGTATAAGGTATTCTGCAATGAGTAGAGGAGTGGAGAACTCTTCTTGTGAAATATTTCTGCACTTTCTCTACTGTGTTAATATCAGATACGTAATATGGGTTCCAGACTGATGAGCTGTATTCGAGTATTGGTCTAGCAAATGTTTTGTATGCTCTAGTTAGTAGTGTGATATTACCAGAGAAAAAGCTATGTAGGATTAGGTTAACAACTCTTAATGCCTTTTTGGCTATGTAGTTACAGTGGGCTCTAGCACTTAGGTCATTAGAGGTGAGTATTTCAAGGTCCTTGACAGAGTTTGGATCATCCACAAGGTCTTGACTATTCAGCTTGTATTTTATTTTCTGATTTTTTTTGCCAATATGTAAGACAGAGCATTTATTTGTTGAGATTTGAAGTTGCCATTTGTTTGACCATTCTGATACATAGTCGAGCTCTTTTTGAAGAATTATCTGTGGTGTTGAAAAGCTTTACATCATCAGCGAAGAGAATGCAATTGCTCTTAATATGATCACAGAGGTCATTTATGTAGAGTATGAAGAGAGTTGGTCCTAGAACACTGCCTTGGGGGACACCACCGTTGACAGGTACAGAATTTGATAGGAAGTTTCCAATTTTGACCATTTGTTGTCTGTTTGACAGGAATGCTTCTATCCAGTTATGCAGGTGTCCAGAGATACCATAAGATTTTAGTTTTAATAGTAGTTTGTCGTGTACCACTGAATCAAAGGCTTTACAGAAGTCTATGTAGATTGTGTCTATTGTTTTGCCCTGATCGAGTTGTGTAGTCCATATGTTTTTGCAGTGTAAGAGTTGCAGATTGCAGGATAGTTTTTTTCTGAAACCAAATTGTTTATTAGAGAGTAGATTGTTTGTCTCTAAGTGGAGGATAATGGATTGGTTAATAATTGATTCCATGACTTTACAGGTGACTCAGCATAAAGAGATTGGTCTGTAATTTTCAACTAGGCTGGGGTCTCCCTTTTTGAAGATGGGGATGACTGTGGCTTGTGACCATAGTTTTGGCAAGGAGCTGGTCCTGAAAGATTTTTCAAAGATTATGCTTAGAGGTTCAGCTATGGCAGTGGATAGCTTTTTTAAGAAGCTATATTTTATATTTATATTTTATATTTTTTAAGAAATAGTGGAGAAAAGAGAGAAGCTGCACAAGATCAAGCCTTGACAACAAATTGGGAAGACAGCAACAGACAGCAAATATTATCTCTGCAAAGCTGAAGAAACAGTGGAGCACCTAGTTAGTTGCTGCAAAAAGGTTGCACCTACTGATTACAAACAACAGGATGATAAAGTAGCAACAACAGTGAATTGGAATACCTGGAAGAAATACCATTTGCCTGCCAGGAAGAACAGATGAAGTAATACAAAATGAAGAAGCTAAAGTGCTCTGGTATTTTAGAATTCCAAGCATCTGCCATAGAATACCCCAGAGTTAACAATTGTTGATAAGAAAGATTTAAAAAAGCCTAAATTGTGGACATTGCAATACCAGGAGACAGCAAAAGAGAAGAGAAAGAACTGGAAAAAAATATCACAATATACACGGAGCTGTGAATAGAAGTAAAATTATTGTGGCAACAGAAAACAAAAGAAACATCTGGAGTACCACCTGTACAACTATCAGCATTGACAAAATCATCATCTGTCAATTACGAAAGGCAGCTTTACTTGGCACAGCTTATATCCTGCAATAATACCTTTGATATTATTAAACAATAACACCTGTCTCTCCCACGTCCTTGGGAAATACTGGATAGATGGATTAAAATGCTATTATAATTATAAATCCTGTGTAGAAAGTTAGCACACACACCCTCCTAGAAGAATGAAATATTTTGAGGAATATTAAAAAAAGACAGAATATTATATTTCCCTAAATGAGAAGTGGAGAAAGATGTTTTTCTTAAAAGACAGAAAGCAGACTCAAACTCCTTCCACCCAGCAGATTGGGCCAGCCTATCTAAAAAACAAAACACCTTCAGCTCCAGGGTGTAGGGATAAGACATGACCTTCCAGGATGTAATAGGATTAACCCACTAGCACCAGAGATCATTACATTGCACAATCTCCTAAGGACATTGCATCAGAGTCCAGACTTCAACCAAACTTCTCAGACAAGCTACAGAGCTAGCTATGACCCCTACAACAGCCAATAGAATACATGTTCTTGCACAGGAACAGGAAGTTCAAGTGAAAAGCCCAAGAGAAGGTATAAACACCCGTCACCCTTAACTCCATGTGTTCAGCTGCACCAGATAATTATGTGCTTGGTGGTTCTGCTTCATCATTAAAGCATCTTTCTAATCAGCCTCCATGTTTCCAGTGTCTTTCTCCTGCTTGGAACTGAACCAGATGGATATTTCTCCCAACACTTGTTTAAACATCTGCCTGGTTGTGTGACCCACTATAATAATTTTATTTATTTACTTTATTTATTTGTATTTTGTATTGCTTAACTGCCTATCTCCCTTAAAGAAGGGCTATATACAGGCATAAAATTACTGGTCTCTAGGAGAAAAGGGAAAATGTAGTCCTTTTTAAAAAAATGCACAAAGAATTTTTTTTTAATAGAGAAAAAATGGATGCTCAATACAGTATGGAATCCCTGGAAAAGACTTGGATAAAATTCTTTATTTATTTTTTTCCTCAGCACTGCCTGAACTGACTATGTAACCATAAGTAAAAGCAAAAGGATCTTACATAATTCTCGAAAAATGAACCAGATTTTGTTTTTGTTTGACAAGATGAAAGATCTTGTCAAAGATCTTGAGTATTTATCTCTTCATGGTCTATTGGACTGAAAATCTAAATCCATTCCTAGCAAGGGGAAATAATTTTTGCATCCTTATTCACATCATTCCAGCCTTGTTTGGGTCACAGGTACAGTAGCCTCATGGACAAAATCATTGATTTGCAAAGTGTTTATATGATTCATTATGGAAAAGCCCCAAACAAAAAAACCCTTTAAAAAGTAAATAAATAAATAAAAGGAACAAAAGCCAACTACGTCAGAGAGACCTGCGAGATGTTTTGAAGAACGTTTCTTATCAGCTTGAAATTCTTTTTTAAGTTCTTGGGAGAATTCCCACCTGAGCAGAAACTCATCAAATTCCTTTCAAATTTCTCCACAGGCAAAAATAATGGTGGCAGCTCTACAGATGCTCTGTTGGCAATTACCATGCCTTTCCTAAAGATTGCAGCCCTCACTTGTTAATATTCCAGTTAGTTTGCAGGACAATATTCTTTACAAAGATTGGAGCAGACAAGTCAGATAGGGAATTGAATGCAGTAGCTAAATGCAACGTAGCTGGAAACACACACTGAGTAGGTAATGAGAGAATAAATGTAAATATTCAGCCAACCAGGAGAAGAAAGA
Source organism: Naja naja (assembly GCA_009733165.1). Taxonomy (NCBI): domain Eukaryota; kingdom Metazoa; phylum Chordata; class Lepidosauria; order Squamata; family Elapidae; genus Naja; species Naja naja. The sequence goes on from CM019152.1 coordinate 47,863,159, forward strand.
AAGTTTTGTGCTGTTTTTCCTCATATTGGTGAGGCAGAATTGACTTCAGTTGTCACGACCAATGTATGTCTGATGTCAATAGGGCACTTCCTATTCACTCCAAGGAAGAACCTTAAGTACAGCATCTGCAAATCTGCCCACAATAAAGGAGGATGTTTATTATTCATGTGTGGATTTGACTGAATTGGCACCCACTCCTCCCCTGTGCCAAACCCCAAACTTTGCTAACAAGATTTAGCTTTAGAAAAGGTGTCATTATTTAGTTTTGGGATATTATTGAAGCCTTAGCCAGAAGCTTCCAGGACCTCAGCTGTCAGGTTACTCCCTGGGCAGTGTGTTATGACTTAGACAACAATTCATCAGAAATAGTCCAGTGGATTTGAAATGAAAACATGCAATTCTTTAATAAGAAGCACCAGTTGTTCTGACCCAAACCCTTTTCCAATAAGACAAACAATAATCAAAGGGAACAGAAACATTTTAATGAGTCTTACGAATCACCGTTTAAAAGGCTGCTGGAAACTAATTAACTTTGATAAGCACAAACCTTGCCAAAACTGTACAAGACTGCCAAGAATCACAGATAAGAAATATTTCACAACACAAGAGTCCAACTTAAGATATTGTAATGTCCACAAGGCTGAGTTTCAAAACATCTTTGCTTCCTGCAAAGAATGTTAGCTTCACAGCTGGCTTTTATCTTCTTGAAGGAGGGGCCATTACCTTGCAGCCTTACTCCCGAGTCGCCCTGCTGTTGCAGCTGCTCTTTCCTGCAAGCAATCCTGCATGCACACGCACTTGGCACAGGCTCCTCGGGAACCTCCTCATCGCTGCTGCCAGCCCCCACAATCTCTGAAGGCGGCAGTCCACTCCCTAATGGTCCTGGCCCCTCATCTGAGTCCTCGCTCTCCTCAGCCGCCTGCACCTGCTACCGGCTAACCACAACACCAGTTCATCCTCCTTCAAGCAAGGGTAAGAACCCTGAATTGAAAGAAAGATAACTGGAATAGGGAGTGATCAGTGAAGTTAAGTTCATAGTTTGGATACAGTCAAATTACAGGTAGTCCTCAATTTACAACAGTTTGTTTACTGACCATTCAAAGTTCCAACTGCACTGAAAAAGTGACTTAGGATTGTTTTTCACACTTGCGACTCGCAGAGTCCCTATCAAACTTTAGGTGCCTTGCAACTGACTCAGGTTTATGACAATTATAAACTCATGTTTATGATAATGTCTCAGGGTCATGTGATCACCTTTTGCAGCCTTCTGACAAGCAAAATCAATGGGGAAGCCTGATTCATTTTATAGCTGCATTACTAACATAATGATTGCAGTGATTCCCTTAACAAAGGTTGCAAAATGGGGCAACATTCACTTAACAAATGTCTCACTTAGCAAGAGAAATTTGGGCTCAATTATGGTTGCAAGTCCAGGATTACCTGTATTCTGTGCTCAATTTCGTATTTCCTTTTATTTATTTTATTTTGTCAAATGCTTACAATATAAAATAAGAATAAACATAAATTTAAATATAAGAAATAGGAACTAATAATTGGGGACAATAGGACAATAATTGGGGACGGTAGGCATGATTGTGCGCTTATGCACGCCCCTTACAGACCTCTTAGGAATGGGGTGAGGTCAATAGAGGTTAGTTTGAGGGTAAAGGAGTGGGGTTTGAGCAGGTGACAACAGAATCAGGTAGTGAGTTCCAGACATTGACAACTCTGTTGCTGAAGTCGTACTTCCTGCAATAGAGTTTGGAGTGGTTTACATTTAGTTTATATCTGTTGTGTGCTCTTGTGTTGTTCTGGTTAAAGCTGAAGTATTCATTAACTGGTAAGACATTGTAACATATGATTTTACATACTATGCTTAAGTCCAATCTTAGCTGGCGTACTTCAAGGTTGTCTAAGCCTAGAATCTCAAGTCTGGTGGTGCAGAGTATTCTGTTGCGAAGAGAGGAATGTACTACTCTTCTGGTAAAATACTTCTGGACTCGCTCAATTGTATTTATGTATGATATACAGTGTGGATTCCAGACAGCAGAGCTGAATTCAAGTATTGGTCTAGCAAAGGTTTTGAATGCCCTAGTTTGCAAATCAGTATTACCAGAGGACAAGCTTTGTAAAATTAAATTTATGACTCTTAAAGCCTTTTTGGCAATATTATTGCAGTATTTTAGCTGAATGGCTGTTGTTTCTGCTCTTAGAATGTGGAATTGCTATTTTGAGGGAGCTGAATTTTAAATTCACATGAATTTCAAAAATGTGCTGTTGTCTTACTTGCCTCTTTTAATTCTGAGTGGGTTACTTTTTCCACCTTTGGCTCCTGCCTGCCTAATTGCATGTTTTATTCGGAATTGGTCCTTGATTGCTATGATTTGAAGTATTTGACATCTAGCAAAAACTTTCCTTCTTAATCTTGTACTTCCTGATGCATTGTTACTCCAGAGACATGTGAGAAGGCTCCTGCATATTCCTTGGACAGTTAAGTTGACCAACAAGCATGTACTGGTGTGCAAAACACCAGACATATCACTGGAAGGCAAAAATCACAAAATTGTATCTTACTTATTTTGGCTCTGCCATGTGGAGGAATTCACTGGAGAAAACAATTATGGTTTGAAGAGTTGGCAGTAAATGGAAATCAAACCATCAAAGAACACCAGGGCTGGACATCAAAGTTGACATCAACCAGGGCATAGAAAAAAATCAAAGTAGTACAAGATCAGAAGATGTGGAGATGTGGAGAGACCAGTGGTGGGATTCAATTTTTTTTTTACTACTGGTTCTGTGGGCCTAGCTTGGTAGGCATGGCAGAGGAAGGATACTGTAAAATCTCCAGTCAGAGGTAGTATATGCTGGTTCTCCAAACTACTCAAAATTTCCTCTACCGGTTTTCAAGTTGACATCAGCCAGAGGATAGGAAAAAAAAATCAAAGTAGTACAAGATCAGAAGATGTGGAGATATGGAGAGACCAGTAGTGGGATTCAAAATTTTTTACTACTGGTTTTGTGGGCGTGGATTGGTGGGCGTGGCACGGGAAGGATACTGTAAAATTTGCAGTCAGAGGTGGTATTTGCCAGTTCTCCGAACTACTCAAAATTTCCACTACTGGTTCTCCAGAACTGGTCAGAACCTGCTGAATACCATCTCTGGGAGAGACCCATCTAGAATCAGACTCAACTGAATGGATAACATCAATTTTATATGAGAAACTCTGTAATAATGATCCATAAGAATGTTTTAGCTGGGACCCACAAACCACAAAAATAGTTGAAGAGCTATTGTTCTGAAACTAACAAAAGATATGAATACTTGTTGACAACATTTTTTTTTACAAATGCTAGTTCTTGGGTAGAAACTTTGCTTAGGATATCCAAATATAATCAAGCCAAGGTAAACCATTTTGATATACACAGCTCTTCTGTTCTGAAACCTGCCCTCATGTTAAATGTTATAATTGTTGCTTGTTGTATATTCCACTTAATTAGCATGCAAAATATAAAGCCTGGGATACATAGGCAACTGGGGTCAACCTTATTTTTGGGTAGAGATTCTTTGTTTGATAGAATGATTGAGTCTGTCTGATAGTTCAATTAAACATCCAGGAAGCATAATTTTGCAAGTCGTTTATGAAGTCCTTTTTTTTTTAAATGAAATCTCTGAATCTCTCCTGTAAGATAATTAAAATTTTGGTATCCGACTGATGAATTGGAGCTATGCAACCTTAAATCTTTCTTTAGTGGGAAAGTTCTTTATTGACATGTGATATGTTTAGTCTGTAATACTTGCATCCCATTACACATGCACAAAAGCATCAAAGAACTCTCCATCTCTGCTTCTACAGCTGAGCATTAATTTTATTAAAGCAAATTGATTGCAAGCTAGTTTACATTTAAGGCAGCAGGGGTCATAAATTTTATTGTGATTGGAATATATGTTCTAACAAAACCAAGCAAAATCCACCTGCTGTGTTGAGCATATGAGTTATTAAGTCTGCTTGCTATATCTCAATTGCTGTCCATAAAATAATATATGTTAAGTATGGCTGTATTTTAAAAGTTGCAATTAAAAGAAAATCCCACATTGCAATTTGCAGAAGTTAGCAGATGCCATGTAAATGGACATCTGGAACAATGTTACTTAAATCTTCAATACATTTTGGCATATGTTTACTATATAGGGGAGTATATTGATCTCCAAATGCAATCTTGAACTGCCATTATTTCTTTCCTAACTATTCAGGGTTGCTAGCTCTATATTGCTTATAAAATTTAGGGAAATATTTAGCAGCTCCTAAAATGGTAAACAGTGGACATTATTGTCTGTAATCCTGTAATTTTAGTGTTTTCTAATCATCATTTAAATTCATTTTCTTCTTATTTTCTATCTGGTTTTAAGTTATTAAACACATTTTATACCGTAGCAGAGCATAACATAGCATAATAACACAAACACCCACAATCTATGGAAGGAAATAAACCAGCTATTCCAGCTGAGAATAGAAGACCAGAAGAAGACACATTTTAAAAATCTCTGTCTCCAGTTTCATTTTGCTGGCTGAAGTCAACAAGACGTTTAGAACTTTAGAACATTCTGACCAATTAAGTTTGATGACTTAGCTGATCTTAGCAACAACAACAGCCAAAGGAAAAATATGTCAAATCTTCCTAGAATGTAAGAACATAAACAATGCTTTGCTGGATTGGGTCCCTCGCCATCTAGCCCAACCATTTTTTCTCAACTGCATAAAAAAATCCACCAGATTCTCAGCAGGTCACCTTCAAAGACAAATTGCTGTCATGAATAATTCATCCTCATGACTTCCACAGTCCAACTCTTTTTTGAAGTCAACCTAGCTGCTGGACACCATCAAATGTCTGGCAACCTTCTTCACTGGCTACATGCAATGAATAATCACATCAAATTTCTCAGGTTTAGCTATCACCGTACCATATTGATGATTGCCAAGGCCAGGTTGGATTCCTAGACTATTTGTAGTATCATTTTCAGTTTTAAGAGCATGTTTGGCCTCATTTGAAAGTTATAAGCATTCTTAAAATATAGAAATGGAAAAAATAGTGATAAACATTTTGGGGCCAAGTTAGAATGGCTAATGAGTGTCTATTTTAAACTGACATTTTCACCATAACTAACCATGACTTTCTATATCTTCACTATAAAATACTAAGTCCTGTTACGTATTGTTAATTTTCTGATGTTTTTAAATAGTGCTGATAATGGAAATCTTAGCAGTCATTCTATGAATGTTATAAAAGCACCAATGCATGCTCTCAAAATTCTGAACATTTCCACATTCCCTTCAAATATTTTCTAATCCTTGTCTGGACCCAGTGGTGAGATTCAGCCAGTTTGCACCACTTCGGGAGAACCAGTTGTTAACTTTCTGAGCAGTTTGGTGAACTGGTTGTTGGAAGAAATCATTAGAGCAGGGAACCGGTTGTTAAATTATTTGAATCCTACCACTGCCTGGACCTAAAAGGTTTATGCTAGTCTTGGACTTTACTTGTATTTGGTTTTTTTAAAAAAGAATGTTTTGATTATATTCTTAGACAAAGTTTTTTAATTGAATTATGCAATACAGTGCAATTTATGCACACATGCACGTGCACACACACACAAACACACATACAGAATAGAATAGCAATAGCAACAGTACTTAGACTTATATACCGCTTCATAGTGCTTTACAGCCCTCTCTAAGCGGTTTACAGGGTCAGCATATTGCCCCCAACAATCTGGGTCCTCATTTTACCCACCTCAGAAGGATGGAAGGCTGAGTCAACCCTGAGCCTGATGAGATTCGAGCTGCCAACTTACAGGCAGCTGGCTGTCAACAAAAGTAGCCTGCAATACTGCACTCTAACCACTGCACCACTGAGGCTCAGAATAGAATAGAATAGAATAGAATAGAATAGAATAGAATAGAATTCTTTATTGGCCAAGTGTGTTTGGACACACAAGGAATTTGTCTTTGGTGCATTTGTCTTTGGTGTACATAAAAGAAAAAAATGCATTCATAAGATATGTATCCTAAGAATCATAAGATACAACAGTGATAGTCATAGGTTACTAATAACCAATCAAATCATGCTAAAAAGAAATAAAATAATATAAATTGTAAAAATACAAGCAACATGGTTATAGTCATAAGTGGGAAGAGATAGGTACTAGGAAGGATGAGAGGAATAATAGTAATACAAGTCTTAGTAAATAAGTTGACAGTTTTGTGGGAATTAGTTGCTTAGCAGAGTGATGGCATTCGGGAAAAACTATGGGGCACGACATTAACAATAGCAGTAGTACTTAGACTTATATACCATTCCATAGTGCTTTATAGCACTTTCAGAGTCAGCATATTGCCCCAGTAATTGGGGGTCCTTATTTTACCAACCTTGGAAAGATGGAAGGCTGAGTCCATGAGCCGGTCAGGACTGAACTCCTGGCAGCGGGCAGAGTTAGCATGCAGTACTGCATTCTAACCACTGCGCCCCACAGCACCACTTTCAATGTAGATCATAAATTCATTGTTATGCATCTAATTTTTTTCTTTCTTGATACTGTGAAATTCCCATTAACAGCATGCTGAGAACAAGGGATGGGCTTTCTGTAATTTTACAGTTTCTCATTTCTTAAACCATCAGGCAAACACCACTGGTTCCATGATTAATTTGGTGTCTTTAGCAAAGCTTATCTCCCTAGAGACAGACCAATAAATTATTTACAGTATGATACATTTTGCACAGATGAGAAATATTTCTTTTTGATGGCTCTAAATACAAGCAGGGTTTAACAGTTTCTGGAAATGAGGGGCTGAAGCGAAGTCCTATTTTAAAAGCATTAGCCTGTTTCTAAACATGTATTTTGGTTAAGAAAAAAATATTCTTTCTATTTAAGATTCTGGATGCCTTTTCCCCAGCTCTTCTAAATTACAAAGCAATTTTGATCTACATTGTATTCATTTACTAAGAGATACAATAAGATCTGAGTTCAAATTTCTCAGAACAATTAAATTCCGAGAATGAATGTTTTTCGGGAAAAAAATGCTGATATGCTTCTTTTAACTCATTCATTTTACATATTATAGAAAAACAAATGCTATTGATAAAAAAATCTCATCATATGATTTTATTTTAAGATTTCTTCCCCAAGATGTATACCAGGGATTTTCAGTTTTATTTTCCTGCAGAACCAGTTTGTTAGAAAAGCAAGCAAACAGAAGAATACTAGAACCTTCTGAATACGAGAGCATTAAGGCACCAGGTTAGAAAGCAGGAGGCCCTGAGTTCAAGTCTTGCCTTAGCCATGAAAGCCAGCTGGGTGACCAAGGGGAAGTCTCTCTTTCTCAGCGCAACTCACCTCAGACAGTTGTTATGGTGGGAAAATAGGAGGAAGAAGGTGTGTTGGGTGCTGTTAACTATTTGTAAAAATAATAAAGGCAGCTTTATTAATACAATTGAATAAATAAAAATAAGAGTGGTGTGGCTTCTGAATGTCAGTGGACAAATATTATCTTTTCTGTGGTACTTTAGTGCTTAAGAGAAAAAGAAAATCTTTCAGTGCAATACTGGGAATGCAGGTAGGTGGGGAAAATTTCTCCTCAGGGATTAAATCTTAATTAATTTGTTAACAAAAATAATGGATTAATGTACAGATTAGGTAAAACTGCAAACATGCCAAAATTGTTTACAGAAATATGCAAAATGCCTACATGAATTTTTATGTGAACTCTAAAATGAAAACTATTACGGAAAAGGGACAAACCAAATTTATACAAGGAAAAATGAGATACTGAAGCAGAAATGAGCAGACTCACCAAGAGAAACTGAGGGAAATAAGCAGTGAACGGAAAGTATTAGTCTCAGAAAACTATTAGACAGTTTCTCTACCACTGGGAGAAACTGAGTGAAATGTTTCCTTAAATCTTTTGTTGCTAAATACAGCAGAAAGTTTCATTTGCTTCATTTCTTTTTTCAGCTACACATTAGACAGTACCAGAAAACCACAAAGGTTTTCTTAGAATATTTTGCTTACATCTGTAGTAATGGATATAGTGTGATCTTTAAAATAGGTTAAGTTATCCATTTTAAATCTGCCAAATCTATTCAATACTTGTGAATGGAGCAACTAATGTTTCTGCCTTTCAGTTCAATCCAGATTCTTAGCTAGAAACAGACTATCTTCAACAGTATGTTCATTTACATCCACATTTCAAGAATTCCTTATATTGTCCATCAATAACCCAAACAAGGGGCATCAGACATTTGTTCAAATTATTCAAAATAATTATTTGGCTGGATATTTTGTTTGAACTAGTGACCTTGGTTGATATGATTTTCTGAATGAATTAAAAAGAAAACCTCAAAATTATCTACTCGATTTGGAAGGTAGGTTCAATTTGGAGATTTAGCTGAAGCATCTTAAACTGGATTTCCATTTGAAACACTGTTTAGCATGATAACATATAGACCATTATTTCTTCCTTCTTAAAAATATATGTGCTTATACCAACACACTGACTTCAGAATGATCCAGGTGACAATGAATCAATTTGAGCACAAAGCAATAAAAGGAATGACTTGGGCAAAGGAATATGAACTCCTGAAGGATTAATGAGTTAAGATTACATTGTATTTTCATGCAGTTAAATTAGGTACTTTTCTAATTATTGTTCCTTATTCACCTGCTAACATATTTTTCTTTAATAGTCTTTATTCAGAATTTATTTTAAATTTGTATTTTTAAAAACAAATGCCTTCATTGTCTCAAAAGTGCTTTTTCAAAGGGCGATTGGACTGTTTGAGGAAGATGTCCTTGGGAAGATGAAGATGTTTTGCTTCTCATCCAAGAAGCTTCATCAGTTTTGAGAAGCAAAGAGTCTTCTTTTTCTTCTTCTTTCTTGAGGAAAAATAGCCCAGTTGCCTTTTGAAAAAGCATCTTTGATATGGTATGACATGGATGACCGAGAATCTCCATAGACAAATGACTTCATTGCTTAATTAATTAGTGACATTGGTGGTATTTCCAAAGGTTTACACTAGAAACTCAATTTACTATTCTATGATGAAAATTTAAATCCATTCAAATATTTAAATCCTATTCAATTAGGAAATTCCCTGGGTGATTGGAGTCAGTTATTCTCCCTAAGTACAGGTAGTCCTCAATTTTTGATCAGAATGAAGATTGCAACTTCCATCGCTAAGGGATGCAGTCATTAGGTGAGTCATCATGTAACTATGCCTGATCTCATGATTTTTTTGCTGTGGTCAATAAGTGAATCACATGGTTATTAAGCAAATTTGGCTTCTCCCATTGATTTTGCCTGTCAGAAGCTGGCTGTGAAAGTCACAAATGGTGACCATGTGATCCCAATCGTAGTAAACATATACTAGTTGTCATGTGCCAAAATTGAGATCATGCGACTGTGATGGGCATTCTTTTAAATATGCAAATTCATATGATAAAAAAGGATTTGTGATACATGCTTAAAAGGATATATGGGGAAAAGAAAGGCCAAAAAGACAGCATGAGGCATTCTTCTTTTGATCTGCAAAATTACACAATTTCAATAAAGTCATATTCGGGGAATGGCTTCCAGATCTTATATTTGAAATCCCAAGTTTATCTAAAATGATTAAATCATGGAAACTGGACCAAAGTTTATTAAAACTTGAGATATTTCATAACTCATCTGTGGGAAGCCACCCCTCTCTCATAGAAGAATGAAATATTTTGAGGAATATTTAAAAAGGCAGAATATTAGATTTCCCCAAAGGGAGAAATGGAGAAACATGTATTTTTTTAAAGGCAGAAAATAGGTTTAGTCTTTCTTAATGCCTACCCAGCAGATACGTTGTGCCTATTAAGAAAGACTGGGCCAGCCTATCTACAAAAAAAAGACCTTCAGCTCCAGGGTGATGGGATTAAAAACAGGATATGATCCTTCAGGACATAGAATTAACTCACTACCATTTAGCAGAAAACACAGAGCTCACTACATTGCCTAAGGGTATTTCAGACATTACACAACCCCACCCCCCACCCCCACCCAGCAGCATCTCTGGAAACTTATAAAAATCCATGTACTCATCAAACGATTGTTTGATTGTTCAGCTGCATGTTGCTCAGCTACACCAGACAACCATGTGCTTGGCGGTTCTGTTCATCATTAAACTATCTTTCCAATCATCCTCCATGTTTCCATTGTCTCTCTTCCCACTTGGAACTGAGCCCAGATGGACATTTCTTCCAACACATCCAAGTAACCTCCTCAGTGAAACTGTAAATTTTGGGTAGGCAGAGAGTCACAGAGTCGCTGGAATGAACCAACTCTTGCCATTCAAGAGTTGAAGAAGAATCTTTTTTGACTGAACAAGTTACTTGGAAACATCTCAGTTTTAATAAATTTTGATCCAGTTGCCATGATTTAACCTTTTTAGATACTTTTGGCCTGGATGATTGAGTCTTCATTTACAAATCCCATGTTTGGAATTTCACAATTCTGTGAAGATGTTGCTGCTGAATGCTAATTTTATTCACACAAACATGACCTTCACTGGGTGGAAATAATGGACTTGAGACAGTAAGTATTTTATTTGGATTTTGAACTGTCTTTTTTATTACTGGCTAATGCAACTGAGATTTATTACTCTGATCGAAGAAATCAGATTTATGAAAGTAACTAATTCTTATATTTCCTCTATCCTATACTTTCTTGATGGGGATATAAATTAATCATATTGTGCTTACTCTCTCAGAATATTGCCATTATGTTGGGGATTTAAAGACATAGCCCAATAAGCTCAAGAGTCAAGATCCAGTTTTATGTCGCCTTTTGTCTGATCCAACTTTCACATTATACTGAATTACCTAAAAATTTTATTTGTTATGAAAGCGAGATCTTCCATGGATTTGACATTTTATTTGCTAGAGGCATGTGGGAGAGGAAACATTAAAAGGCTTCTTATGGGCATTGAGCCTGTCAAGAGCTGGGTTACATTTTTAATTATTTCTATGTATGGACTGAAGACCTAATTTTTCCATACTTGTGCTGTCGGCTTTCACTGAATTGCTCAGCTTGGACATAGCATAGTCTGCATATTTTACAGATCTTTTAGACCAGGGGTGCCAAACTCAAGGCCTGTGGGCCGCATCCAGCCCATGGGGTGCTTAGATCTGGCCAGTGAGGCCACCCTGGAAACAGCAAAGGACCAGCCTGCAGTGCCTCTGCCAGTGAAAACAGAGCTTGGGAGGGCTGTGCATCACCTCCCGACCTCCGTTTTCAACTATAATGGCCTCCTGCAACCCTCTACCAGTGAAAATGGAGCTCCGCATGCAGCCCTCCCAAGCTCCGTTTTCGTGGCAGAGTGCTCATGACAGATGCCCCCAACATGAGTGAGGTTGAGCTGGCCATGCCCACCCTGGCCAGGCTCACCTGGCCCCCCATGGTCAAACACAACCCTGATGCAGCCTTCAATGAAATCTAGTTTGACATTCCTGTTTTAGACAGCTTCACACATGAATAAAGCAATACAATTCTCCTTGTTGAAACAATGTAATCGCACAGTCTGGTTTGAAAAGGACTTTACATCTCCTTGAAGCTTTGAGGAATGCTTCTATTTACACACAGCTCCTGTTTCAAACCTCTTCCAGTTACTGAAACAGGGAGAAGACAACTGGAGAGCCATTTCACTTCCTTTTTAGAAGTAAGGGGTCACATTGTTTCATGAAGCAGCTTTTAGGAAGTATTTCACTTGTCCCTAGTAAGGATTCAATTGTATCATGTCCAGTGAATAAAATGCTTCCTATGAAGCAAAGTTCTTCATAAAGCTGTATGTTGAGTACCTACCAACAGTAGGTAGACCAATATCTCAATGTCACCAGCAATCTCCTTTCCCACATTTCCTTGTTCTGGGAAGAAGAGTATGTTAATGATGACAATAATGCTGATGGTTATGAGATTTCTTCCCAGTAATTTTAGAATGACAATGTTGGTTGGTGACCCCCAGGGGGACAGCCTTTTCTATGGGTGCACCCGCCCTCTGGAACCAACTACCCATGGAGCTTCAGGTGGCTCCTGACCTTCTATCCTTCTGTCATGACCTGAAGACTTGGCTTTTTCGATCAGCCAACCTGGACTGAAGGGGATTTTAATTGTTTTAATCTGTTCATTGCCTTTTAATGTTTTAAGGTTTACAATTGTGGTTCTTTGATTTAATAGTTTTTTAAATGTTGTATTTCTGTTTTTATTGTTGTGAGCTGCCCTGAGTTCTTTGGGAGATAGGGCGGCATAGAAATCCCAATAAACCTAAACTTAAACCTAAACTTGAGGTAGATTATGAAGTATTACAAAATGTTCAAAACTGAAGAACAACTATCAGCAAAATGTATAAGTTACAATAAAGCTAAATATATAATAGGTCTTATTATATGGATATATATAGTGAAAATATCATAACTGGGAAAAGGTCTGGGAGAATAAGAGTTCTTTGATTTGACAACAACATGACATCAACAAGTTTAGAACATTAGGAAAAATCTGACTATTTAAGCAGGTATTGCCAGATTGAGGTGTAAAGGAAGGGGTGTATGTCTTTAAGATGCATCTGGGCACAACTAACCATGTTATCATTACCTTGTGAGGTTTTTCTTTTTTTAAAATGAAGTGACTTTATTGATACTTTGTATACAGAGAACCATAGAGATGATCTTGGAACAGATATCCAAATAACTGTTAGGAAAACATGAAGAACAAAATAGTGTAAGGAAAAAGCTTTTGTATAAAATAGAAGAAAATGGAAATACAGACTTTCAAAATTCTGTTATTATAGCCTACATCAAAAAAAAAAAGGATTTCTTGTAGACTCTGTTTCCTAACCTGGTCTACCTATAAGGATTGACAATATGACTTGCATATTATTTTTAAAAGCTGCTTAAAAACACTTTTTAAAAAAATTGAGGTGACATAAAAGTACCTGCAATAATTAAAATATATATTCCTTGAATTACTCAGGCTACAAGGGCTTCAAAGCTTAACTTTAATACCTTGAATTGGCCAGGAATGGATTGGTACTTAGTGCAGCTGACAAAGCACTAGCATTACATGATTGAATCAGCCAATTCCACTTAGTAACACTGCCACTCTGTTTTGAAGCAAGTAAAGTTGTAAAATTATCTGCAAGGCAAGAAGTAATTCAGCAGTGAGGCTTGTAATGACAGCTTCCTCTGTCCCTCATTTATTTGGGGATTCAGTGGAATATAATTGATAATCTATATATAAAAAACTTTCCAGGAAGGAAACAATCTATTGGTATATTTATCTTGGTATTGAACTAAGTGGATAATCTCCACATTTGCTTTTCCACCTGAGAGTATCCAAGTAGAGATACACCCTGGGGCAGTGGTGGGATTCAAAAATTTTTACTACTGATTCTGTGGGCATGGCCTGGTGGTCGTGGAGTGGCTTGGTGGGTATGGCAGGGGAAGGATACTGTAAAATCTCCATTCCCTCCCCACCCCACTAACCTGCTTTCCAGCTCCGTTCTCCTGTGCAGGACAACAAAAGAAGACCCAGCCAATCAGCTGGGACTCAGGAGGTAGAGAATAGATGGAGGTGGGGCCAGTTAGATGTGGTATTTGCCAGTTCTCCGAACTACTCAAAATCTCCACTACTGGTTCTCCAGAACTGGTCAAAACCTGCTGAATACCAATTCTGCCCTGGGGTCTTCTATCATGCATTTTCAGAGTATGGAACAAGGAGGCTGATTCCTGGGTGCCATGCCAAGCACTTAGCAACAAACTAACATCCTGGGAAACCTATGATACATATTTTTAGCAGTAACTGAGAGGGATCTTGGAGTCCTAGTGGACAATCATTTAAATATGAGCCAGCTGTGTGCCTGCCAAAAAAGCCATCACAGTTTTAAGCTGCATTAATAGAAGGATAGAATCAAGATCATGTGAAGTGTTATTACCACTTTATAATGCCTTGATAAGGCCACACTTGGAATACTGCATCCAGTTTTGGTCACCACGATGTAGAAAAGATGTTGAGACTCTAGAAAGAGTGCAGAGAAGGGCAACAAAGATGATTGGAGACTGAAGGCTAAAACATATAAAGAATGGTTGCTAGAATTGGGTATATCTAGTTTAATGAAAAGAAGGACTAGGGGTGACATGATAGCAGTGTTCTGATATCTCAGGGGTTGCCACAAAGAAGACGGAGTCAAGCTATTCTCCAAAGCACCTGAAGGCAGGACAAGAAGCAATGGATGAAAACTAATCAAGGAGAGAAACACCCTAGATCTAAGGAGAAATTTCCTGACAGAACAATTAATCATTGGAACAATTTGCCTCCAGAAGTTGTAAATGCTCCAACACGGGAAGTTTTTAAGAAGAGATTGGACAACCATTTGTCTGAAATGGTATAGGGTTTCCTGCCTAAGCAGTGGGATGGACTTGAAGACCTCTAAGGTTCCTTCCAATTCTGTTACTCTACCTATCTAGCACTATAATTTGCATCACAAGACTGTTGGCCTACATTTAGTTGCTACTACTTGCTACTACTTGCAGGGGTTATAGAATTCTACAATAATACCTTACAAGGTATGCAATCAGCCATAGTCCATCATCTGCTAATGCTGAGCAGGCACAAATAGTGGCATTATCATGGGTTGTATCTAAGGTATTGCTTTCATGGTGGTCCATCATGCTTAAAGTATCTTTAATAATAATAATAATAATAATAATAATAATAATAATAATATTATTATTATTATTATTATTATATTAATAAGAAGATGGAGTCATTGCAATGGACACCAGTGAAAAGCATGTGATGCATCAAACTTTCCAGACAGATCTTTTCCTTCTTCCTTTATTTCATTGTATGTTTTTCTCAGTTCAAAAGATATCGACTGTGGGGAGAAAGAAATGCTACTTGATATCCTCTTGAGTGTATATTATGTACTCCTGCCAGGACGCATCAGGATAAGTCAATCGATTAAAAAAATCAGCTATTTGCAATGGAGGATGATCAGTCATGCTACAGGACAGAGTTGCAAAGCTTTGGTTGAAAACTCTTCAAGCTTTTCATATTATTTATTTAAGCATCAGATTTAGTTATCGCCTATCTTACTAAGGCTACTCCAGGAAGCTTAGGATAATAACAAGGAATAATATGAAAGGAGTGCAAACAGAAGAGAACACAATGAAAATATAGGTAGTCCTCAATTTACGAACACAACTGAGCCCAAAATTTCTGTTATTAAGAAAGACATTTGTTAAGTGAGCTTTGCCCTATTCTATGACCTTCTTATCATGGTTGTTAAGTGAATCCCTGCGGTTGTTAAAGTTAGTAACACGGTTACCAGCTTTAAGTGAATTTGGGATTCCCCATTGATTTTGCTTGTCAGAAGGTCCAAAAGGCGATCACATGATCCCAGGACTCTGGAACCCTCATAAGTATGAATCAATTGCCAAGCACCTGAATTTTGATCACGTGACCATGAGAATGCAGCAAGTCATAAGTGTGAAAAAGGTCATATGGAGATTCTCAGTCATCCAGGTCATAGTTGTCCCAAAGGTGCTTTTTCAAGAGGCATCTGGACTTTCTCATTTTTTCTTTGAAGATGTTTCGCTTCTCATCCAAGAAGCTTCTTCAGCTCAAGGCTGAAAAAACATCTTCAAAGAAAAAGTCCAGTTGGGTGGAAACCAATCAAGGATAGAAGCAACTTAGAACTAAGGAGAATTTTCCCGACAGTTAGAACAATTGATCAGTGGAACAACTTACCTCCAGAAGTTGTGAATGCTCCAACACTAGAAGTTTTTAAGAAGAGATTGAATAACCATTTGTCTGGTGGTGTAGGGTTTTCTGCCTAATCAGGGGGTTGGACTAGAAGACCTCCAAGGTCCCTTCCAACTCTGTTATTCTATTCTATTCTATTCTATTCTATTATTCTATTCTATTCTATTCTATTCTATTCTATTCTATTCTATTCTATTCTATGTCACTTTTTAATGCTGATGTAACTTTGATCAGTCACTGAATGAATTGTTGTAAGTTGAGAACTACCTGTACATCAATATGATAACTGGAAAGATGGATGGTGGAGGGCAAAAGCAAGAGATGGGAGGTGGAGTTTGCCATCAATCCAGCAGCCACATCCAGTGTGGAAGTCCCCATTTGGTCCCTTAGTGCACCTGGAAAGAGCAGGCATGTCAAACTCAATTTCATTGAGGGCATCATCAGGGTTGTGTTTAACCTCGGGGGGCTAGAGTGGGTGTGGCCAGGGTGAGGATGGCCAGCTTGACATCACTCATGTCAGGGATGCCTATGGTGGCCCAAGTGTTCTGCCAGCAAAAACAGGCTTCCAAGCTCCGTTTTTGGTTGCGACAGCCTCCTGCAACCCTCTGCCAGTGAAAATGGAGCTTGTGAGGTCTGCGTGTGGCCCTTGCAACCTCTGCTGTCAGCTGTGATGGCCTCCTGCAACCCTCTGCTGGGAAAAACAGAGCTGGGGAGGACTGCATGCAGCCCTTCCGAGCTCTGTTTTTGCTGCCAGAGGCACCGCAGGCTGGTCCTTCACTGTTTCCAAGGCAGCCCTGCAGGCCAGATCTAAGCACCCCACAGGCTACCTCCGGCCCACAGGCCTTGAGTTTAACACCCTTGGGATAGAGAAAAGCTACTTATCCAACCACGCTGCTTGACAGAAACAGTGCTTTACAGAGTCAAGCAGGAGAACTGTTTCCTGTTAACTCTGGCTTTGAATGGTATAAGGGTGCTTCATTCTGTGCTGGACTGAGTAGTAGATTACATTTTCCCACTTCATTTATTTCTAAAGATCTGACAATCATGTCTCACTGATAAATTAACTGAAGACCAGAAATACTGACACATAAATTGTCTGAAGGCCAGAAATATTATCATGAAGGAAAAATCTCCAATTAGAAGCTACTCAAAAGACCAGATAGTTCAGTACCTTTCCTAAAAATGATTATGTGCAGAACATCTTAGCCAGAACATCTTACCTACTTTTTGCTTTTGTTAAATTAGCTTTTCTCATTCTGGTACCTTCAGGGATATTGGAATAGAGTTTTCATCATTTATGGCAGCATAAGCAAAGCTGGAAAGTACAGTACTTTAAAAAAAATCTTATATTTAAATCCTTTTTTTCATTTCTCCTTTCATCACTCAAAGGGATGAATGTAGTACCCCTTCATCAGTTTTTCCTCAAAATAAACATATTAAGTAATCAGTCTGAGAGGTTTTGATTGCTATTGTATGGAACTGTGATGGCACAGCGATTAGAATGCTGTATTGCAGACTAACTCTGCCTACAACCAGGTGTTTGATCCTGACTGGCTCAAGGTTGACCCAGCTTTCCATCCTTCTGAGATCGGTAAAATGAGGACCCAGATTGTTGGGGACAATATGCTGACTCTATAAACCACTTAGAGAGAGCTGTAAAGCAATGTGAAGCTATATATAAATCTAAATGCTATTGCTATTAGAATCTGTCATCCTGTAATTTCATTATGTCTTATATTCTGGAACAATAGAGCACAAAATTTGGCTTTCTACCATGTAACAACTTCACTTATGTGATGAGTACAATCATATTGTTTCTTAGTGTTCTCTTCCCATGGGTAACAACTAAAACCAAACAAATAAAGAAGCTTTCAATCTTCCTTCATGAATCCCAAGCAGCGTATTTGTTAGCCATTTCAAACAGTTTCCCTATCAGTGAAACAGAAATACCAGCCATTTCTGAGCTGAGAATCTTTGGTTGCCTTAGAAGATTGCAAGCAAATATTATCATTTGGGATATTTCTTCATTTATTTTTATTTCTCAAGTTTGCAAAGGAATTTGGATGTGTTATGTGAAGACCTAGTTCTGTAGAGAAGGCTCTAATGCTGCGGGAGCCGGAAGGAAAGAAGAGAAGAGGTTAGCTAGAACAAGGTGCATGGACTCAGCAACAGCAGTGATGGAGCCACCTTTAGAAGACGTGAAATAATAGATGAGGGGCAAATCATTATGGAGAATATCTATGTGGTTACTAAGAGTCAACAACAACTGGATGACATGGAATCAATCAATCAATTCCACAAAGTCAGGGGTCAGTGCAAAGCTCAGCATTGGAGATGTTGCTGGGTCACACCATCTCTCATCCCCTCCCTGAAGTCCTTAGGAAATGTGTCTGTTAGCACATTATAAGCATCATGTTCAAATAATACAAATAAGGATAGACATTCTATGATTTCAGTGACAGTTAGGAAATAGAATATAGAATAATAAAGTTGGAAGGGACCTTGTAGGTCATCTACTCCAATCCCCTGCTCAAGCAGGAGACCCTACACCATTTCTGACAAATGGCAGTCCAATCTCTTCTTGAAAGCTTCCAGTGATGAAGCTCCCACAACTTCTGAAGGCAAGCTGTTCCATTGGTTGATTTCTCTCACTGTCAGAAAATTTCTCTTTATTTCTAGGTTGAATCACTTCTTGATCAGTTTCCATCCATTGTTCCTTGTCTGGCCTTTGTGTACTTTGGGAAATAGGCTGACCCACTCCTCTCCCTTAAATATTGGAACACTGCTATTGTGTCACTCCTGTTCCTTCTCTTCACTATTTATTCATTCATTCATTCATTCATATTTATATGCCGCCCTTCTCCGGAGACTCAGGGCGGCTTACAATTTTTGGAGCACAACCCAATGCGCTCAGCAATAGCCTACATTCCATTGTACATGCCTGCTTATTACTAAGCGGCATTTTTACAAAGTCAGCTTATTGCCCCCAACAATCTTGGGTCCTCAATTTACCTACCCCGAGAGGATGGAACCTTGAGCCTGGTGGGATTCGAGCCTGCACTAATTGCAGGCAGCTGGAATTAAGTGCTAGGTGTTTAACAGCCTGCACCACCAAGGCTCTCACTAATAAGGAAGCAGCCCAAATGCTTACCTTAACCCTAACCCTAATCCTAACCCCCCGATTATCTTATTTCTCTTTCTCTGAATAAGCAATACAGTATTCAAAATGTATGTTTAATTTGAGATTTGTCTAATACAGAGCAAACTGGGACAGTTACTCCTCATGAGTTTGAAGCTGTATTTCAATAAATGCATCTTAAAATTATTTTATATTTTCTCCATTTCTTTGTATACCTGCTTCACTTTCAGTATATAATCAACTGCTATTCAAGTATATTTCTACAAGTATTGTTACTTAGCCCGGACCCTCCATCTCATATCTATGCGTATGATTATTTTCAAAGCTCATAATTATGCATTTTTCTCTTTTAAATGCCAGTTTAAGTTGTTTTCTGAATATTTCTCTATCCTAAACAGAGAGCTAATATGCTGCTTTTGTTTTTGTTGTTGTTCCTTGTCATTTAGGTTTTTTGTTGTGTTTAACATCCTATACCAACCTCACTTTGTGTAGAACCCTTAGAACAGGGATATCAAACTCAAGGCCCGTGGGCTGGATTTGGCATGCAGGGTGCTTAGATCTGGCCTGTGGGACCAGCCTGGAAACAGCAAAGATCGGCCTGTGGTGCCTCTGCTAGTGAAAATGGAGCTTGGGGTGGGCATGTGTACCCCTGTACCCCATTTTTGCCTGTGACAGCCTCCTGCAGCCCTCTGCCAGTAAAAATGGGGTGCTGGATGCCCCCCCGAGCTCTGTTTTCACTGGCAGAAGGCTAGCAAAACAAACTAAAATCAAAACAAAAGGAGAAATGTTTCCCCTTTTGCATTTGAGCATTCAAGAAAGGAGAAGGGGAAAAAGAAAAAGAAAAAGAAGGAAAGATGAGAAGAGAACAAGGAAGGAAAAATAAAGAAAGAGGGGAAGAAAGAAGAAAGGAGAAGGAAGAAGGAGGGAAAAAGAAGAAAAGGAAGGAAGGAAGGAAGGAAGGAAGGAAGGAAGGAAGGAAGGAAGGAAGGAAGGAAGGTAGGTCTCAGGGAAGTCCTGCCTTAGCACTTGGACACCACAGGTGCCCCCAACATGAGTGATGTCAGGCTGGCCACACCCACCATAGCTATGCCCACCCCCAGCCACCCCCACCCCAGGCCCTCTGAGGTCAAACACAATCCTGATGCGACCCTCAATGAAATCGAGTTTGACACCCCTGCCTTAGACTATCTGAAATCATCACAATAATTCCATGGTCATATTTGTTATCTACTATTCCTTGGTGATTGATCCCTCTTTCTACCCAATTATTAATGTCTCTTTTCAGATTTTCATTAAGCCTTCATTAAGGAAGTTCACCTATAACTTTCTGGAGAAATCTTAACTGCATGCATTGTGTGTGTAGCCTCCAGAGTGGACTTCAGCTTTTTCTGCAAGTTCTCCTACCATCTCAACAGAAAGAAGCATTAGGAAGCCTTTCAATAAAGCCAAGCTGCCGTTTAAACAGATTGTTCTTTTATTCGGTTCATAACTGGCTTATTTTATATCCCTGCATTAAGTTTATATCTTTTTATCAATACTACTTCCTTGATGGTCTCATTCCATCTTCTCATTGATTTCTTTATAGTCACCTCCTCGTAGTCCTTTTAGTCATAATAACGACTTATTTGCAAAGAACGGCCCCTTAGTCCTGCAGAAAATAAATCTATGCATAACTGAGAGAAAATATGCTCTCCCGCCGCCCTAGTACTGCATATCTCCCTCCCCTTTGTGTATTACTTTCACTGTGGCAAGGCACAGTTTATACAAGCTGCCATACCAGGCAAGAGCCTTCATTTGAGTTATTTTGTAAAACATCTTGAATTTTGATGGCACTATATTTACTTTAAGTAATAGCCTCCCATATCCATTCATTTACTCTGTTATTTATCTGTTTCACTCGCTCCTTGCATGGATTCCTTTTCATAGTTCCATTTTGCTTCCTCTTAAAGAAAACCTCCAGACCTTTTATATTTCTGTCTTGCTTTATTCAGCTTCTAATTTTCGCTTCAGCAACCCACAATGTGTGAAATACGTTGCATGCAGCAGCTTTCTCTCTACTCCAAAATCCTCACAAGATGACCTGAGTTGGAAATTCATCTCCATTCCCTTTTGCTACCCTCTTGTTCTATAAACTCTCTCACCCTTTCTACTGGCATTCAGGTAGTCCTGACGATGGTTATAACCATTTCTTTAATGACCATTCAAAGTTATGATGCAACTGGAAAAAGTAACTTACAACCAGAGGTGGTATTCAGCAGGTTCTGACCAGTTCTGGAGAACCAGTAGTGGAAATTTTGAGTAGTTTGGAGAACCGGCAAATACCACCTCTGACTGGCCCTGCCCCCATCTATTCTCTGCCCCCTAGTCCCAGCTGATCGGCTGGGTCTTATTTTGTTGCCCTGCACAGGAGAACGGAGCTGGAAAGCAGGTAAGTGGGGTGGGGAGGGAATGGGATTTTGCAGTAACCTTCTCCCAGGAGTGGAGAGGGAATGGAGATTTTACAGTATCCTTCCCCTGCCACGCCCAGCAAGCCACATCCAGCAAGCCACGCCCACCAAGACACCATGCCCACCAAGACACGCCCACAGAACCAGTAGTAACAAATTTTGAATCCCACCAGCGCTTACAACCATTTTTCACACTTATGGCCACTGCAGCACTCCTAGGGTCATGTGATTAAAAAAAAATTCAGATTCTTAGCAACTGGTTCATATTTATGATGGTTGCAGCATCCCGGGTCACCCGATCCACTTTTGCGACCTTCTGACAAGCACAGTCAATGAGGAAGCCAGATTCATTTTACAACTGCGTTACTAAGGTAACAACTGCAGTGATTCACTTAACAAACATGGCAAGAAAGGTTAACAACCATGTCACTTAACAACCATGTTACTAATTTAACATCAACACTGATTTGCTTACAACTGTGGTAAGAAAGGATATAAAATGGGGCAAAACTCCCTTAACAACTGTCTTACTTTTTGGACTCAATTGGTTATAAATCAAGGACTAAGTGTATTAACATTAGCCCTTTGAGGTAGTCAGGATAAGAAGCACAACCAAAAGTATCTTTTTATTGTAAGGTTACATGAACAGAATCTTGGAAGTCTGAAAATATTTCTTATTTCCTTTCCTTTCCCCAGAAAACTGGGTTCAAACGTCTGATACATTTCCCATGCCATTTCCCCTTCTGTCGGCTGAAATTTATTTTATTTATTTTATATATAAAATTTATAGACCATACATCTCACTCACAGAGAGACTCTGAGAAGGGTAGAATTAAATATAATACTTCCTGCACACCGGCTGTCCAGTCTGCAGGTCCCTCTCCTGTCTCCCAAGGCCATTTCCACAGACCAATCCATTGTTGTTTTGAGCTTGTTATCTGATCCTGTTCATTTAGGGTGCATTCATTTTTAATGTTTGAAATATTTCAAATTGACTTTTGCTGTTGCTGTTCAATAAATGATGGTGCAAATTATATGTTTGTAAGGAATAAAATCAGTAAATAAGCAAGTAGGTAAAAAGTAAAGAAAGAAACAAGAATCAAAGCTGCCAGTCTTCCTTGGCACCTTAATATCCATTCTGTTGGTTTTTTTTAATCCCACAATTGTGGGGTTGTAATTTTATGAAGCAAGAAGAATGATGAAAAATTCCTACTATCACTAAGTCAGAAGCACTTGGTGTGAATTTACACATGAGTAGCAATAGAAAAGGAAAAGAAAGGGAAAAAAAAGAAGAAAAATGCTCATAACTGTTTTTCTTTGTCATTCTGAGGCTGATTTCCCAGTTTGGTGTCCTTACATGGGACCGAAATAATATTTTGCCAATCTGGGGGTCACCAGCTGCAGCAAAGTATACTGTTTTTCTCTCCTTTCTTTCCCCATCTCTCTTTTATTGTGAAGAAAAATAAATGTTTCACTCCTATTCAGTATGAGGCAGACAATTTTACAAACCACATGTCCTTTCTATATAACACAAAGCCAAGTTTTAGGTAGATGTCAGAGGGCAAATGAGATTTTGTTTATTGCGGGATAGGTATTCTCTGTACATTTTCTGTATGACACCCACTGGCCATTTTGTGAACTAATACCACATAAGAAATGAGAAAAGAGCAACAGATGAAAATCTGTTAAAACAGAGATGAAAGAAGCACATACCCCTTCTGCATTTTCACCATTCAGTTCCGGAACTGTATGTCTCCTGCTTTATAAATAAATACTTGAGAAAACTGATATTTGTAGATTCTGGTACAAACCAATCAATCAACCAAAACTGTCCTTTCCTAAAATAATATGTGAATTAGAACAAATGTCATCCAACTGATATGGCAATCTTCCAAATACCAATGGAAGAGAATGCATGTATCTCAGGATAGAACGTTCTGCTTACAATGTTTTATTGCCCAACTAGGTAATATCATCAGTGCTTGTGTTGTGGGGTTTGCTCCCTGTTGGTATATACTAGCTTGCAGCGATTAACATTTAGAAGGCAAACAGTCAAGTAGTAAACTGTTACCTTAATCAAAGAACTACAAGGAGGCACACAATAAAGCACCCAAACAATCAATCAGAAAGCAATATTGTAATGAAGGGACTACCAAGAAGAAAACCGCACCCTCACCAACAATGGCAGGGATTCTTGTGCATAAAGAAACCCCATTCTCACCAGCAATGATGATGTTACCTACTTGGGTAATGAAATGTCTGCAAGCAAGCATTGAAGCTCAGAGAGCATCAAGGAACTCCACAATCTACTAAATGTTGCACATACACAGAACAAAACTGCTAAAGATAAAGAGATTTTGGGTAGGACACTCTACACAGGTCTCATATATGCTTAGATATATAGATATATGTCCAGTTTATTATTTATAAATCTGTAATATCCATCCATCTCCCTTCCAGGATATAATACTAGCATACTTTCAATTGTTTTTTTAAACTTTTAAAAGATATGTGGTTTCTGGATGACTTAATAGTAGAGACCTCTTCAGTTTCCTAGACATTCCAAGTTCAGTTTCCAACTTTTCCAGGGGGAGGTTGGGAAGACTCTTGCATGAACATCATGGAGCAGTTATCAGTCTCTGTGTGAGAAGGACTGATAGCTATGTTTAAGGAAGCTTCTTTAACTTTAATGGGATGGGATGGAATGTACCCTTGCTTAGATATTAGATGGGCATGGCTAATGATTTTTGAGTGTTGGGGTTTTATTGCTGTTTTCATGTATTTATATATCTAATTTTTACTGTACTTTGGCTAGTGTCATTATGAAAAATGAATGCTGTGTATTGATCAGCTGAGAACTTCTCATCAGTCCATCTCCAAGCCACCAACTTGCCAGGTGGAGAGGAAAGGATCAAATAAGGGGGTCAAAGTTCTTTCTCCCATCCACAGCTGCAGGTCAGGGTGGCAGAAGGGTGCTGACATTTCCATTAATCCTACATATGCTCATTTCTTCAGGGGAACTTTGGTTCTGGTCTATAAAATAGTTTGACCAACTGTTCACGAAGCCCTGCTGTTTCCAATTTAAAGCCACCAATGGGAGGTGTATAACAGATGTCTGTAGATGCAGCTTCTTGGACTAAAGGAAATGTTTCTTTGTGTTAAAAGCCATGAGTGAAATAAAAGGGGTCAAGAGGAAGAAACACACATTAATTTTCTCTTATTAGTGCTCTTGACTTGTATTTCACCTGTCACTTTAACTAAAACCTGACCGTGTACAACAGTGGTAAAAACATGCTACTTTCACTGATGCTCCAATTTTTTTTTTTGAAGGGTGAATTGCATTTTAAGAATATAAATTCACTCATTAATTTTCACAGCATCACATTTTAAAAAGGAGCTTAGCTTAGTCACCCCATTGAGAATGAGATATGAAATACTGTACAGTATTTTTTTTAAAAAAATAAGGAAATGTTAAAATGTGATACATTGGTGGGGGAAAATGAAAATGAACAGTATCCCAAATAAAGGCACTTTTTCAGATATCCAAATTTATTCACTTGCTTTTTAAACCAGGTATGAAAAATCTCAAGCACTAATAATGTATTTTACTCCATTCCAGTTTTATCACACTTAGAGCCCTTTTCAAAATTCATTCAGGGTTGCTGAACAATCTGTAGTATGACTTCTCAACATTTTGAGACACACGTTTAGGACAATTATAAACAGGGGTGGGATTCAAATTTCTTAACAACCGGTTCTGTGGGCATGGCCTAATTTGTGGGTGTGGCTTGGTGATCATGTAACTGGGTGGGCATGGCTTGCTGACTGGGTGTGGCTTGGTGGTCACATGACTGGCTGGGTATGGCTTGTATGTAAATATTGTAAATATTTATGTAAATATTTAATTTTTTATTAAAAAAGAGCAAATTTTACCCAAAATCAGGCAAAGCAGGCAGGCAGATTGAGTTGCTCACAGAATCACAGATTCACTTAGAGATCTAACTATCTGCAATCTGCTACCTGAGTCTGCACTGAAAAATAGAAGCTTTGGTCCTAAGGAAGGTTCAGCTCTGCTTTTAGATTAGCTAAAAATCAAGAAATCCAAAGATTTCCTGCTTTCTAGCTAATCTAAATCTCCTGGCACAACAGAATAGCTGATGGTCAGGAGAAAAAAAAGGAAAAATAGCAACTTAGCAGGCAAGTTTGATGGCGCACATGCCAGGTAAAGAGTGAGTGGGTTGGGATGGGAGGGACAGGGCCAGCCAGTGGTGCAATTTGCTGGTTCTCCAAATTGGGCAGAATCATAACAACTGGTTCTACAGAACTGGTCTGACCAGGTAGAATCCCACCCATGATTATAAACTATTAAATTAACTTTACACAGTTTTAAAAAACCAAGGAAAAACTGCAACCTCAACACCCTCTTTCAAAACAGGAAAAGAAAATACAGATTTTCACTGATCAATGACATATAATTAAAATATAATTTCTCAAAAATATTTTGCTTGTTGAGGTTTTCCCCTTTTTTCCAATTTAACTAGACACTTGAGAAACATGTTTGTGCATCTGTGTTGTGTGTATGGGCATGCTACATTGAGAAGGAAATGGGATTAGCCTGAAATTTACATTTTCCCTCCCTTTAAATGTTGAATCATTTAAAAAATCTTAAATAATCATGCATGCTATCTTGCAATGCCGAGATCATGACCGTAGCTCGGCATTACAAGACAAGATAGGAAGACCTGCACATGGATTAGAGAACAAACAAAAGTATATGATACCATCAAAAAAGTTAAAGAATGGAAATGGAAATGGGTTGGTCACATAGCAAGAAGAACTGATGATGGCAGGTGGACGAAGGCTGTCATAAAATGGATCCCGTTAGATAAAAAGCCTCCACCAAAGTGACGTAAAATAAGATGGACCGACAACATCAGTAAGTTTTGTGGGTCCAATTGACAAAAGAAAGCTCAGGACCATATTGGCTGCAAACATCCAGAAGAGGCCTTTATCCTGCAATGCATAGATCAGGGGTGTCAAACTCACGTTGTCATGGTGGCATCACATGATGTATCAGGACTCCCCCCCTTTGTTAAACTGGGAGTGGGTGTGGCCAGTGCGTGATACATCCGGCCTACGAGCTGGGAGTTTGACAGCCCTGGTATAGACAATGACTAAAAAGGAGGAGGAGGAGGAGGAGGAGGAGGAGGAGGAGGAGGAGGAGGAGGAGGAGAAGAAGAAGAAGAAGAAGAAGAAGAAGAAGAAGAAGAAGAAGAAGAAGAAGAAGAAGAAGAAGAAAACTATCATGATCATCTTCTTGAAGGAATAGAATTAAGAATAAAAGAGAAAAACAATCCCTTGGGTGAATTGAACACATTTTTTCTCTTTCTACCCATATTCTTATATCCTTAGCATTCAACTGCTGTCTCTAAACATTATCATGAGCTAACGCCTCCATTCATTGTGCTCCTGCCTAAAAGGATTGGGATGAAAAATACTTGAAGTTAAAATGCTGAAGTGACTGACTTAACAGACCTGGGGAACATCAAGCTACAGACAAAGCCTTTCCCAACTCTTCAGTGAGAGAGTTGCCTAGCTCAGGCAAAATTATAGAATAATGAGATCAAATGTCATGGTTACAATTACAGCTTATCTTGACATCCTTTGGGAACTGAAAAGCTTTGAGTTTGAGTGATCTATATATTAATATTGCAGCCTACTCTGACTTTACTTTGAATGTTTCAGTGCATCAAATAAAAAGGATGCTGTAAATAATGAAAGTATGCAAATACAAGCTGATTTGACTCTTTATGGTTTGGTCTGGCAGAAGGAGAATGTAGATTTAAGACTCTTCCTTTTGTCCTTAATAATATGTTCTTCTAATTCTTAAATTAGCAAAAAAAGTGTGTTGGTATAAATTCTGCCTCTACAGCCAAGCCTTATTGTAAGTAATGAAGTTGCCAACTGTTTTGAGACAGGTTTTAATGCAGGATCATTTAAGGTCAGGTGAAACAACACCCACATATATCCAAGTCTTGCCCTAATCCTATATATTTAAAGCAAATCAGAACTAATCAAAATGATTTAAAGTTATTTCACAGAGTGCATTTCATCTGGACTGTTTCTGAATTAAACCCAATGTGCTGATCAGGCATCTGGCTTTGAAAGGGGAAATAATAAGTTTGTGTTTGTTTTTAATCTATGGAACGGTCTGATGAAAGATCTGGTGATCTGTCAAATAAAAAATCAATACCTGTAAAAACCTCTTGGATGGCAGGAGTTCCTTTAAGGTCAGATTAAATGATTACATTCAAGCGTAACATTATTTGTTGATAATGCTAGCCACACAAAGTCAACCCAATATGCAAGACAATATATTCCTTCGCAAAATTATTACTAGTAGATAATAGACACATGCAAGACAATATATCACTTAGCAAATTATTACTAGTAGATAATATACATATTTTTAAAAAAGGAAGGAGCTGAAACCAAAAATCCATAGAACAGGGTGTCAAACTCAAGGCCTGTGGGCTAGATCCAGAATGTGGGGAGCTTAGATCTGGCCCAAAGAGCTGCCCTGGAAACAGTGAAGGACTGGCCCACAGTGCCTCTGCCAGCAAAAATGAGTTCTCGAGCTGTGATGGCCTCCTGCTCCATTCCTGAGCTCCATTTTCACTGGCAAAGGGTTGCAGGAGGCCATCACAGCTGAAAACAGAGCTTGGGAGCCTGTTTTTGCTGGCACTGACACACCCACCTTGGCCATGCACCCCCGGCCCCCCAAGATCAAACACAACCCTGATGCGGCCCTCAATGGAATTGAGTTTGACACCCCTGCCATAGAACATATGTAGCCCAAACTTCATAAAAGTTTCAAAAAATTTCTGATCCCAATTAATACTATTGCAAAGGTAGAAAGAGAGTTTAAATTTTTTTGATTTTGAATATGCTTTGTAAGATGGCCAGCAGCTCTGCCATTTATATATATATATATAAAAGCCACATATCCCATTGACACCTCTGAGATCTTGAAATAGCACCTTTAGATCCTGCCAATTGCATTCATGCTTTTTATCTCATCCTGCATCAAAATCTCAAGAAAGCGATTGAAATATCAGTAGGGAACCAACTCAGCAAATATCTCATAAAACCAGTAAGCAAATGTAAAAGCAGTAAAGAAACTGTAAGTCTCAGTAAAAAAAAAGTAAACAAAATGTAAACAAATGTGACTGCAAAATCAAATTGAAAAGTCCTCAGGAAGCAACACAGATATGAAAAATTATTTTGATCCAAATGCACAAGGTACAGTCCATGTGTTATTCCATAGAAGAGGCATCTATCATGAAACCAACACTTTCCAGAGTTAGTTTGAATCTTCATAAGGGTCAGAAACCACACTGTGTACTTGGACACACCACTACTAATAATAGTAATATAGTCTATCACCAAATATTTCCAGATAAATTTTGTAACAATCAGATAAGAGAATGGATTAATTAAAATGCATCACATTAAGCACAGAAAATAGAGATTAGGATTAGAATTGTAAATAGATTAATCTAAATAGATTCATTCTAAATAGATTAGAGTTAATTCATGCTAAGTGGATTGGAATTCTATTTAATTGTATTAAATAGAATTATTAAATAATTGGGCTCCTGCACAATTTTATGAAGTTCCTTATCCAAAACACCTTTTTTATCTTTGAATCCAAAGCAATGTGCATCACTCTTAATAATTCTATTTAGTTATTAAATAGCAATTGCACTTAGACTTACATACCACTTTACAGTGCTTTACAGCCCTCTCTAAGAGGTTTAACAGAGTCAGCATATTATCCCCAACAATATGGGTCCTCATTTTACCCACCTCAGAAGGATGGAAGGTTGAGTCAACCTTGAGCCTGGTGAGATTTGAACTGCCGGCATATAAAAATAGAATTATTAAATAGTGCCCAATCCTGGGAAAATTTCAGGGGTGGGATTCTACTGGTTCAGACTGGTTCACCCAAACCAGTTGTTAAATTTGCATCTGGTTCGCCAAACCAGTATTTGAACCGATTGGCTGGCCCCGTCCACCCTTTCCCTGCCAGGAGTCTCCACATGGCCCATTTTCGATGCAGGTAAGTGCAGGGTCCACGTGGAGGCTCTGGGAGGCGGAAATGGGCCTTCTGGAAGCACCAGAAGTCAGAAAATGGGCCTGTTTCTGACTTCTGGAGGGCCTCCAGAGCCCAGGGGAGGCCGTTTTCACTTTCCCAGAGGCCTGAGGGAAGCCTCTGGACCCTTGGGAAGACGAAAAATGGCCCTCCCGGAAGTTCCAGTAGGCCACACCCACCATGGCCATGCCCACCCAGCAGCCGAGCAGCAAATTGGTTGTGGGATTTTTGAATCCCATCCCTGGAAAAATTGTAATTGTTTTCAGGAGCCACTCACAGGTGCTAAGCATACATCTCCATGCTCCCAGACAACACATTTTCTGTCTGAAATATTGAACGGGTCTAACAAAAATATATTTATTTGGCTTATGGCAGTGTAAAAAATTGGTCTGAGGATAGTTGTAGGATTTTGAAATAAATAAATTTATTTGGCTTATGGCAGTTACATAAATATTTTTTTTCTTATACTATATAAACTTAAATATTGGAAATCTGGAGGGTCTATTATTTTGGCTGGTATTCTTTTAGCCTGAAATGTTGCAAACTACATAACAGATTTTGCTTCAGTGCAGATGGTAATGCAGAATGGATCCCTCAGCTAATCTCCGTTCATTAAAAAGAAATCTCCAAACATAAAAGAAATGGCATCATATTATATTAATACAAGACCATGCTCGAGCAAATTGAAAATAGGAACATTGCATCAATAGCTGCATATGTTAAGGAAATATAAAAGTGCTTCAAGTGAAAGTTGACTTTTGGGGACTTGGAAGTCATGTTTATGCCATTTTCTTGGTAGAAAGAGAGAAGCAGATGTATGTAAAAAATATGAACTTCATGGATTTTTTAAAAGGCGAAATGTGTATAAAATCTATCTGAGAACAGTTGTAGGATTTTGAAATGGGATGTTGTACTTTCAGTGTAAAACTTGAGGGATGGAGACCCTGATCACTGCCATGTGGACTATACCCTTGAATTAGACTTCTCATTTCAGCATAAGATAGGCTGGTTTGCCCTCACTTTTATCAATTGTTTGGTAGCTCCACCTCACTAGGCCACCAAACAGGATGAAATATTATCTTCACAGACAAGTTGTGGTTTTATTCTACCTAGCACCTGTGCCATTCCACACTAGCACCTGAGAAGAATGGCAAAGTTGGTTTGAGCCCTTCTAGAGCTCATTTCAAATTCTGTGTTCCGCTTCATACATTATAGCTGAATCTCTATTTATCTCAACACAGCATTTTCAGGGTTTCTATTATCTCTTAGCCATGTGCTTAAAACAGCAGTTTAAGAGTGTCGCCTTACCTGACAGGTAGGTAGTGAGTGACAGAAGCACTATGAATTTCCATGATGATGGCATGACGTGGCTTCAAAGATCCTCAGCCCCTGTTTGGGTAGTGGTTAACAGCTGTAGGGTTCCTTCATTAAAAACACAACCTGTTGAAATAATGCACAAATGATAAATCTTCTCTCTCTTTCTCGTTCTCTCTCCCTCAAAGTTCCTCTCTGCTCAGTTTCTCTCTCTCTAATTCTCACTTGCACTGCCCCTCCAAGTTTCTCTTTACCCCATCTTGGAAACAACATGAAGATGGAGTTATTCTGAGTTTCTTCCTCATTCTTCCTTCTGCCAGTGGACTCTGCAATTTCCTGTCCAAATCCCTTCAGAATAGCTCATTCCTTTTTAGCCCTCTTAATGATTCTTTCATATTTTCCCAGAGGATAGCTGCACATTCATATACATTTACCACACATTTGCACCGACTTACATCCCCACCACTTTGATGAGGCTTACTAAATTGGCTAAGATTCAGGAAGAGCTTTGAACTGAATCAGTGCAGTCATTCAGCTGATTATAGAAATAAAGCAGTATGCCTTCTGCAGAGGTACATCAAAAGTTGTGGTGGTGCAGTGGTTAGAATGCATTGTTGCAGGCTAACTCTGCCCATAACCACGAGTTTGATCTTGGCTGGCTCAAGGTTTACTCAATCTTTCATCCTTCCAAGGTTCGTAAAATGAGGACCCAGACTGTTGGGGGCAATACCGTGACTCTGTAAATTTCTTAGAGAGTGGTGTAAAACACTGTAAAATGATATGTAAGTCTAAGTGCTATTGTTCCTTGCCCTGTTAAGGAACTGCCCAGCCCTATTACATGAACAAAGTATACTTTGCTGTCTGTGAAAACCTATTCTGAATTGTATGAAAATAATTCCAGTCTCCTCAGAAATTCAGACAGGTATATTGCCTCTGGTCAAACCTTGCAAATTCACTTTGAGTATAGCTTGATGTCAAATTCAGTGTTTTTTTTTGTTGTTGTTTCCAAACATGGCTGTCTATCAAACTCTCAGCTGAGGTCCACCCATCATATAGTATCCGGTACTGACAAAAGGAGAACAGTATTTCATCCAGGCAGCCTTAACTGGAACTACGTACAGAGTATTTATGGGGAATGTCAGATACTGTGAAGCAGAAATCTGGAATGCAAGTAACTTCACACACATTCCCCTTGTAGCTCATCTATCTCTTTAGAGAGTTACCTTCTCAGTGAAATATGCTTGTCAGCTGCCTTTGTTTCTTCAGTTCTGTGATAATCAGTGCTTTAGTCTGTTTCTAGGACTGGTGAATTATGTCTTACATGAATATAGTGATGACCAAGCTGTTGGAAAGTGTACGTTCTAAGAATATTTAACTTTGTGTGGTTATTTCTTCCCTCATTTCATTTCTTCAGCAAGAGGATAATAGCAAATAATTACATATTAAGAATCTGAAAACTGCTTATTAGTATTCTGAGGTTATCCTCAAGAAGAAGAAGAGAAATGTTGTTTTCAGACTGTATAGAAGCTGAAGGAAATGTGACAATTGTAGCCAAACGGCTTAGCCTCCCTAGGAAAATCTCTATTTGAAAAAGATTCAGAAGTCCAATTTAAGAGGAAGGCGGAGAGGAATCTAGGCTGAGAAAACAAAGCCTCAAAGACAACCAAAAACATTCAGCATCTGAACAGCAGACTGAGTAGGAACCTAGCAAATATGGTGAGATATTAAAAAAAAAGATTATGGTGAAATATATTGCTGTATTGTTTGTTTGTTTTGACAAATACATTAAAAATTGTATAAATGAACATGCAAAGAAACAAATACATGTAATGGAACAGATTTACATTAAGCTTTATATTTCTACATCTATACCTAATAAAGATAATATTTGATTTAGAATAGAATAGAGTAGAATTCTTTATTGTGTGATTGGACACACAAGGAATTTGTGCATATGCTCTCAGTGTATATAAAAGAAAAGATACATTCATCAAGAGTCAAGAATCATGAGGTACAATACTTAATAACAATCATAGGGTACATTAAGCAATCAAATCATACTAGGAAACATTTAAATCGTTAGGATACAAGCGACATGTTACAGTCATACAGTCACAAGTGGGAGGGGATAGGTGATAAGGAGTGATGAGAAGATTAATAGTAATAGTAGTGCTGACTTTGTAAATAGTTGAACAGTGTTGAGGGAATTATTTGTTTAGCAGAGTGATGGCATTCAGGAAAAAACTGTCCTTGTGTTCTGGTGTGCAGTGCTCTATAGCATCGTTTTGAGGGTAGGAGGTGAAACAGTTTATGTCCAGGATGTGAGGGTTCTGTAAATATTTTCACAGCCCTCTTTTTGACTTGTGCAGTATATAGGTCCTCGAATGAAGGCAAGTTGGTAGTAATTGTTTTTTCTGCAGTCCTAATTATCTTCTGAAGTCTGTGTCTGTCCTGTTGGGTTGCAGAGCCAAACCAGACAGTTACAGAGGTGCAGATGACAGACTCAATAATTCCTCTGTAGAACTGTATCAGCAGCTCTGTTATGTATATGTACACAACGTAGTTGGGTTGACAATATATAAACCACAAGTATATATGTTTGTAGCTTTAAGGAAAAATACTGTAATGTATTATACTATGTTCTGGTTGGTTGATGATGCTGCAAGTTGCCATAAAAGGGAGCTATAGATCATGGTTTAATTCTCTTTCTCACTGATGATCTTTCCTGATACTGATACTGACTGACTATGGACTGATACTGACTAACCCTGTTTACTTTGATATTCTGTTGATATTGAAGGTTATCTGTTGTATTATGGTTTGATATTTGTCTGCTGTAAAAGATATGAAACCGGTAAGAAGACTTTATAACTGGATATTTCTGGACTGTTAAAAACATGTATGACATGGACTGTTTATTGGACTGTGCTATTTCTTCAAGTAAACATTAACACAACTTGATTTAACTCTGTGTGGCTGTATATTTATTCATAACTGTTCTCATAAATGTTTCCATGTGCATATCCTTGTTATACAAGGGTTACTCTGCACATATCCTAACAAGCTCCTTGGGCAGTTTGAGCTTTCTGAGTTGGAGCAGAAAGAACATTCTTTGTTGTGCTTTTTTGATGATATTTTTGATGTTAGGTGTCTATTTTAGATCTTGTGATATGATAGAACCTAGAAATTTGAAGGTCTCTACTGTTGATACTGTATTGTCTAGTATTGTAAGAGGTGGTAGTATGGGAGGGTTTCTTCTAAAGTCTACCACCATTTCTACAGTTTTGAGGGTATTCAGTTCCAGATTGTTCCGGTTACACCACAAGGCAAGTTGTACAACCACTTGTCTGTATGCGGATTCGTCATTGTCTCGAATGAGACCAATCACTGTTGTATCATCTGCAGACTTCAGTATTTTAACAGATGGATCATTGCATTCATTTAGTGCCTGTTTGAAATTACAATGGCATTGAAAACATTGACTTTTGATTGTTATGTAAATCTTAACCCTAGAACAAAGCAGGCAATGGCAAACCACTTCTGAAAACTGTAGAAGCTTTTCCAGGCCATTGTCAGGAATCAATGCTCTCTCAAAAGCACACACACAAACAACACACTTACTTACAGATAGTACTCAACATATGACCTCAGTTGAACCCAAAATTTATGTTGCTAAGGAAGACAGCTGTTAAGTGAGTTTTGTCCCATTTTATGACTTCTCTCACCACAGATGTTGGGGGAATCATTGCAGTGGTTAAGTTAGTAATATGGATGTTAAGTGAATCTGGCTTCCCATTTAATTTTGCTTGTCAGAAGATCACAAAAGGCGATCACATGACCCTTGGATGCTGCAAACATCATTTGTCAGAAATGGTGTGTGGTCTCCTGCTTGGATGTGGGGGTTGGAATAGAAGACCTACAAGGTCCCTTCCAACTCAGTTAACCTGTTAAACTTCTGTCATAAATACGAATCAGACAAGATTGCTAAGTGTCTGAATTTTGATCACATGACCATGGGGATCCTACAACAATCATAACGATCAAAATCAATGTTTTCAATGCCATTGTAATTTCAAACAGGCACTAAATGAATGCAATGATCCATCTGTTAAAATACTGAAGTCTGCAGATGATACAACAGTGATTGGTCTCATTCGAGACAATGACGAATCCGCATACAGACAAGAGGTTGTACAACTTGCCTTGTGGTGTAACCGGAACAATCTGGAACTGAACACACTCAAAACTGTAGAAATGGGGGTAGACTTTAGAAGAAACCCTCCCATACTACCACCTCTTACAATACTAGACAATACAGTATCAACAGTAGAGACTTCAAATTTCTAGGTTCTATCATATCACAAGATCTAAAATGGACACCTAACATCAAAAATGTCAGCCAGAGGAAGAACCAGGCTCATCCCCTTTTCATCCTAGGACATGCAGGGAGGAATGGAGAAGGAAACAACTTGGCTTACGAGAGAGGAAGTGGCCATGATCCCCCTCATTAGTTGCAGCTGGGGAGACTAGTATATAAGAGAGATTGTTACAACACAGTGTTGCCAGAAACAAAGTGTGTTTTATTTTGAGCTGAAATTATCTTGGTTGGCGTCCTTCCAATAGACTGTGCCTTGTTATCTCCTTGAAGCTGGTAATTACTTATCCTGGTCCATTGTGGAAATTCCTTAATTGTAGTTTGTTTTGGGTTTTTTATTTCACCTCTATCTGCTCATTAAGTTCAGACTGTATTATTTTCTTTTGAAGACTATTTTTGAATATGTTTTATCTCCAGCTGAGAATTATTGAACAGTGGGGCCAAGTTGGAGGCATTAAAGGACATTTATTTACATTTTGGATTTTGTTACATTTGTGTTACACTCCGGGTCATCACAAATGGTCATAAGTCACTTTTTTCAGGGCTATGGTAACTTCAAAAGGTCACTAAATGAACTGTTGTAAGTCAAGGACTACCTGTAACAATTTACATTTTCCAGAGGAGAGACGTAGAAAGCGCTACTTTTTTTTTTCTTCCAAATCTCAGTGCTGACTAGGCCTCAGCTAGAATTCAATCCTTTCAGACTGCAGTGGGCCTGTTTCAGTATTCTGAACTGCAACCCAACAAAATGAGAGCGTTGGAAGATTAAGCATTATGGTACCTGCCAACAATTGTGATAAAATGGAAATGCATTCAGGAGAGCAAGCGAATCACCCAAGATCTAATTCATTTTGCAATTTGAGACCGGAGGGTGGCAAGATTCATTGCAAATATGTGAAATTTGAAGGCAATACAATTTTATTCAAATCAATTCAAGAGTCAGTTTGATAACAGTTCCCACTGTAGTTGGAGTGGGGAAATATTAAAGGGCCTTCAGCTGTTTCCATTTTGGAAGAATGGGATAAATTTAGGATGATAGTAGGCTGTATAAAGCACAATAGCAGTACATTTTTGAAATATACTCCCTGTAAATCTTCTGCAAAATGAGAAAAGAAGAGCACAGTATCCTTCCCTAATTTTGTCTTACTGGACTTTCACTCATCACCACTGTAACCAAGTCTACCCTACTGCTGGTTATTCTCAGGCCTGAGGAGAGCAGGGGTTCAGCCGGTACATTGTTCCAGGGCCCATGGAGCTCAAAGGGGGCCCATGAAGAGGGGATCTTTTTTAAAAAAAATTAGAAAACTAATTTTTACAAACAAACAAACCAAAAAAACCACAGTGGGATGGTGTGTCAAGCTGGACACACCAGGACGGGGGTGGTAGTGGGGGTCGGTGGGGTTGGCTTGCAGCAAAACACTCCAAAGCTGAATCAAATCAACTCATCGGAGGGCAAACGAAAGGCGAGTCCTTCCCACGCAGCAGCGGTAGCAGTGATCGCCCCACCCTCTTCTCACCCCATCAAAATCCTTCACACCAAAAGGAAGGAGGCGCCACTGTTAGCTTAGTCTGTGAGTGCCAGCCGTGCCAAAGGGTAACTGGCAGGAGGTGGCTTTAAAATGCAGGAGGATATATAATTATATATATATATAATATGTATAATATATAATTAGAAGAGGATCTATAAACTTGATTGCAGGAAATACCACTTCAGCAACAGAGTGGTCAATGTCTGGAATACTCTACCTGACTCTGTGGTTTCTTCCCCAAACCCTCAAAACTTTGACCTTAGACTGTCTACTATTGACCTCACCTCTTTCCTAAGAGGTCTGTAGGGGGCGTGCATAAGGGCACCAATGTGCCTACCATCCCTGTCCTATTGTTTCTTTTTATTTTTCTTATATGTATCCATTCATGTATTCATAACTATGTTTATACTTATACCTGCTATCTTATAATCGCTTGACAAATAAAATAAATAAATAAATAAATACCAGAGGAGGAGAAAAGGGGTGGACAAGGGAAGTGTCACTTTTGTTTCATTTGTATAGACTAGAGTGAATCATTCTTCTCCCAGTTGGAAAAAAAAAACATCTACTTGTGGGCTGTGCAGACTCCAATGCCACTTCTCCGTACTTTGTCCTCACCCCCCTGCTTCCTGATCTGCTTTGTTGACCTGGCAGCCCCCCTTTTCTAATGAGCTCTCAGTTGGTTAGGAGTTACTTCAGTGTAGGGAGTAACATGAAATCCATAGGGTGGTGGGGAGGGGGATGTTATCTTAATGTGTAGGTGAGTGGGCCCATATTAGTCTTGTTCCAGCACTTAATAATCCTCTCGGTGGCCCTGGTTATTCTCTTTTCTTTCCTTCCACTGTTCTCAGCTTTAGAGAAGATAGAAGTATATGTTTATATAATGTGTTTCAAGTAAGATGATTTGAATCTCCTCACTTGTGCCTTGAGTGGGAGCTCAGTTTGATTTGTTAGATGATCCATTTCTTTCCTTCGTTGTCCAAAGAAGGAAGAATAAAATGTTCTTCGTTGTATCCTCAGAAGTCTCAAAATCTAAGAGGCTGCCAGAAAGAAGAGGAATCAATCTATTCTCCAAAGCACCTAAAGGCAGATCAAGAAGCAATGGATAGAAACTAATCAAGGGAGAGACAATGTAGAACCGAAGAGAAATTTCCTGACTTTGAGAAGTATTAATACAATATTATTAAGTACTGTGAGAAAAAGAAACTTTACTTCTACAAAACTACTATACTTTTTTTAACTGAGAAGACCAATCATGGTAAAATAAAGCTATCAACTAATATTTATATTTTTCCTTGTTCGTTAAAGAAACACCTAATTTGTGTTTCTCAGCTTTAAGGGAAAAGAAAGAAACAGCACAGGTGCTGAAATTTTCCAACTATCTCTTGGGAAGCATCCAACTTCTTAGTACCAAAATTATATTTCTCACTTAGAAATCAATATCTTCTTTTAAGAGGATAGCTGTAAACACGTTCACTTTGCATTGTACAAACATTGAAAATTATGCATATTACTCTGCCACCTCTCCCATTATTTCTTCTCTTGGCGTCTTTCCAGGATTCCAGACTTCTTGCCAATTCTACAAAAGAGGTTCTGTCTCACCAGCTGTTCTTAAAACTTCTGTTCTTTTTACATTTTTCAAAGCCTTTCCAGATGTTTTCTAAGCAGGATTCATTCATAGAATGCATACATTGGACGGTGCACAAAGAGATTACCATAAGTAGCTCAGTGGCCACATTGTCAGTCTACTGAAGTTGACAAGTAAATTAAGTTTGTTTGCTGGTGTCCTTATATCCTATGGCTGATTTATCTTACAACCCATGTAAAAAGGGGACAGGGCTTTGATTGTATGGTTGCATCTGCCATATTGACTTGTTCGCCCATTGTGGAAGTATGGGCTATTTAGAAAAAAATGCAAACACCTGTGCTGCCATCTGTCCCTCCTATTTGTGCCTTCTGCCCAGTGTCAGCATGGCAGAGTTTCCAATAAACCTTGAAACAGGTGTTGGAGCAGCCAAGAGGAGAGTGGAGCAGATTTGTGTTTTGGAAATTCTACAACTATCAGCAAAGTGAGTAGAGCTGTTGAATAAAAGAAGGATTTTCCCCCTTCAGAAAGGGTGAATGGAAAAGAGGAAAAGATGCACAGCAAAAACAAAAGATGAAGAAGAAGCATGGCAAGGAAAAATATTAAGTATAAAAACTCAATGTGGAAAGTTGTAAGCATGCTACTTGCTGGACAGTAAAAAGAAGGAAAAAAGCAGAAGGCCTTCTTCTTCTTCTTCTTCTTCTTCTTCTTCTTCTTCTTCTTCTTCTTCTTCTTCTTCTTCTTCCTCCTCCTCCTCCTCCTCCTCCTCCTCCTCCTCCTCCTTTGCCATTGCCTATCTACTGCAGGATGAAGGCCTCTTCCGCATGTTTCCAACCTGAGCTTTGTTGTCAATCCATCTCTTTTTAGGTCTCTTTCATGGACACTTTCTATCAAGTGGGATCCATTCTATAACTGCCTTGGCCCACCTACCATCAGTTCTTCTTGCTATGTGACCAGCCCATTTCCATTTCCATTCTTTTACTCTCTTGATGGCATTGTATACTTTTGTTTGTTCTCTAATCCATGTGCAGGTCCTTCTATTTTGTCTTTAATGCTGAGCATATATCTTTCCATGGCTCTTTGTGCCACCCTTAGATTTTGTACTGATTGTGAGGTTAGTGTCCATATTTCACTGGAATATGTTAGACCAAGTAGCACACACACTGATTGAAACCTTTTCTCCTCAGGGATACGGGGAGGTTGTTCTTGAAATTATGCTTAGCTTGCCAAATGCCTACCAACCACATTTATCATGCTGTTCCATTTCCTTTCCATTGAGATCCACTGACCAAGGTAAATGTTGTTGTCTATCACGTCTAGTTCTTCTCTCTATCTCTATCTCTATCTCTATCTCTATCACTATCACTATATCTATCTATCTATCTATCTATCTATCTATCTATCTATCTATCTATAACATAACCTGGCTCTTTTGGGGTTTATTTTTTTAGCTAAATGGTTCTCCCACTTTGTGCAGCTCTTCTACATGTCTTTGTAGCTCTTCTGGGTCTTGTGAGAAGAGAACAACATCTGCAAATCTTAAGTTATTTATATAGGTGCCACTGTTTTTTATTCCATCTTTTTCCCAGACTAGTTTGTGAAATATTTATTCAAGAAGCATTGTACTTTATGAAGAAGTATAATAGTATCATTTTACAGTTTAATATTGTAATAATAATTGAATAGTAATATACAGCAATTTTAATTGTTATAGTAATAGCAATAGGATATAATAGAGGCAATAGAAAACAACATATAGACTTGTAAGTCCCAAAGGTGCTTTTTCAGGAGGCAACTGAACTATCTGGTTTTTCTTCAAAGATGTTTCAATTCTCATCCAAGAAGCTCCTTCAGCTATGACTGGATGGTGGAGAATGGAAGGATTTATACTCCTTGCAGATCCTTCCATTACCCTCCAACCAGTCAGAGCTGAAGAAGCTTCTTGGATGAGAAGCAGAACGTCTTCAAGGAACAACCAGAAAGTCCAGTTGCCTCTTGAAAAAAGCAGCTTTTTGACAACCATGATTAGATGACTGAGAATCTCCATAGACGTAGACTTGTAAGTTTCATATTTCATTTATATATATATATATATATTTTAAAGAAAATTAAATATTTCCCCAATAAAGATTGAGGTGATATGAAAAACTACCTGTTTGTGGTTCAGTGCTTTTGTGAGTCTTTTGAGTATGGCTCAGTCTAATTGGATATAGCTTTTAAAAAGGATGTGCAAGGTTTCCCACTCACATCTGTATGCTTTTGAACTGCTAGGTGTCAACCCTGTGGCCATTTTCTTTTGTAGCTTTTCTCTAGGGTGGTTTCTCTTCTCACAGTTTCAGGGCTGACATAGCCTGAACAAAGGGGCCAGGAACATGGGTGAAGAGATAGCTGGGATGTGGTAGCCAAAATAAAATTCTTTCCCCTGGGAATCAAAGATGTTGGTGAAGGTATGTAAAAGGTGCAAGACTGGGATCATTTAACAGCTGGATTACATGATGATAACAATAGCAATAGCACTTAGACTTATATACCGCTTTGTAGTGCTTTACAGCCCTCTCTAAGCAGTTTTACAGAGTCAGCATATTGCCCCCAACAATCTGGGTTTTACCCACCTTGGAAGGTTGGAAGGCTGAGTCAACCTTGAGCCTGGTGGGATTTGAACAGTCAATAGTCAGCAGAAGTGACAGCACTCTAACCACTGCGCCATCAAGGATGGTTGGACCATGTGATGGATGACTATGGAGGGGAAGTGACAAAGTTTAACTTTTAATTGGGTGTAAAACTGGTGGGAAGCTAGAGTCAGTTTTCCACCAAGAAATTGCCAATTTGATATGTTCCAATAAAATATTCTTTGAGGGATATGACACTAGGTGGATAGGACCTGGGGAAGGTAATAGGAGCTTCATCCCATCATGTGGCACTTGGGTCTCGAATCAGGCCATCAACTTTGCAGCTGACAAGCTCAGTCTCTGAGACATTGCACCCCTGTGGAACCTATAAGAGGTTTCTAAATTCAAAGATGAATCATGGATTCATCAATAGATGGGCTATTATGAACCTGCAACAAAAGCACAAACATTTTATTGAGGTAGGCATAAACCTCACACTAGGATAGACTTCGTGGGAACCTCTAAAACTTAAAAATTTCCTGCAACAACTTATTAAATTGCACCAATTATTTTGGATCACACTCCAGTGATTAATACATTTAAATTAGAAGAGATTGTTTCATTTGTTTATAATCGGCAGCTTAATTCTGTACTACTCTACAATGTAGCAGCAAAGCAATGATCAATCCAAAGTTTGAGAATTTTTTCCCCAAGAAAAATGAAACATCATTAAGAACAAGGTGTGACTTTTAAATCTATTTGCAGATTATATGATTTTGACTCTCTCAAATGCTTCCTATTTAACCAGCTATATTAAGAAGGAGTGAGAGGAATTATGGCATGACTATCTGTTCATTTTCACAAATCCCATCTGATATTTTTTCATACTTCCCCAAAAACTCAAGAGAAAAATCTCCATAATTTATAAATCTTTAAAATATTTAGATATTGCTATTACTATAAACATCAATAAACCTTTACAAATAACTATATAGCACCATGGAAGAAACTCAGTAAAAAAAAATGAGGTAGTGATTTTTTTCAACATTTTAGGGCAAACTGCAGCAGTATATATAAAACTTCTTGTGTAGTTTTGTTTTTTTATTTCAATGCTTCCCAGTGGCAATATCACAACAGACTGCAAGACATTTGGGGGATAGAAAGCTTCTGTTATCAAGAAAAAAAAAGTAAATAAAAGAATTGTATATAGACCTCAGAAACAAGGAAGCTGTTTGTCAGTTTGTCCAATTGTCCAATTTTATCAAGTAGCATAAGTAGGCACATGATTCCATTTATCATGGAATATCCTTCTAAACAATTGATTCATATTGAAACTACATCAGAGCCAAATAAGTTATACATCAATGGTTTTTTTCAGTTAAAACATTTTCCCAATAAAACAGATTGATTTTGTTTTATTAAAACAAGTTGTGTCATGTTAGCCCTGAGAACAATTTAACATGGCCCAACCAAAGTTCAATTATTTATTTGCGCATACCATATAGACAGAATCTTGCCAGAGTAAACCTATACTACCCTAACCTAACAGGGATATAACCAGGGAGATTCTAGGGAATGGCTATCCTACATATCTTCTTCTTCCCATGATTCAGACTGTGCTATCTCTTGTCTAGCCTTACCTTTGGAATGTGTTCTCTCCTTACTGGGAACCTGCTATATTATTGTAGTTCATCACATCATTCAAATTTGGAAGAATAAATACACATTTTTAATATGGGACATTTTTCCTTAAAATCCTTTGATAGCATATTTTTATTAGGATAATTATTAGAGTTTGGCTAAAATGAAATCTTTCAGAGTATGGTATATAATCCTTAGAGCCAAAATATTTTTATAGTAATGATGAACCATTTAATAAAGATCAGAAAAGCAAATAGATGATAAGCTACCCTGGATTTTTAAAATCTCTTCTGGCCAATAGAAATATTAGAGTTTCGGCAATATGGCTTTATAGTAATACCGAGAATTTAATACTCTATTATTTAGGATAACCAAAAGGAATAATTTCAAAAAAATTGTAGGTTATTACTGCAATTAGAAATAGGAGATCCATCATATGGATTAAAGGAACCTTGGAATACTGATTTTGGTAATTTCATACAGGAGACAAATTGGCAGCAATTATGGAAACCAGGTGGATTCACTTCAGCTCAGTGCAAGAAATTAAATAAAGATTATACATTGTTGATATTAGACTTCCATTAGGCTGGCACTCATATATCTAAATTTTTCTTCCAAATGCTGGAGGACTTATTCAGGAAAAAGGGTCATTCTTTCATGTGTGCTGATCATGTCATAGAGTTACACCCTTTTGGCAAAAAATATTTTGGAGAAATAAGTATCAACACTAATCAAAGACTTCAGTGTGCTCTAAAGGTACACTTATTGCATTCATTTACAGGACTTTTAAGAAAGCTTAAAAGTGAAGAATTGATAATCTATTTTTTCATAGCAGCTAAAAACAATAATTGTGCAACACTGGAAAACTTTATCTATGATTTTTTTTAATAATGTGGCAATTGAAGAGGCTTTATTAATCCACAACTCAAATGTTATATTATCTAAAGTTATATTTTAGAAGCAGGAACCACAATTTTAACAAATGTGGTTGGATATTAATTTACCTTAATAGCAATAGATTATAATTTGTTATATTTATATGATATATTTCCATGTGTATAGAACCTGACTTTTTATTTACATGATAATAGTTTTTTTTTTGAAGGGGGAGCTTCCATTCTTCCTTCCTCCTTCCTTTCTTTCTTTCTTTCTTTCTTTCTTTCTTTCTTTCTTTTTCTTTCTTTCTTTCTTTCTATTCTGTCAACAGAGCTATCTGATATTATAAAAGGAAATATTTATTTATTTATTTATTTATTTATTTATTCGACTTATATGCCGCCCCCTCTCCGAAAGGACTCGGGGCGGCTTACAAAATAAAATCACACATCAATAAGTTAGATAAAACCAAATTAAACAATCAAGCCGAATTAACACTAAAATCACAACATTGAACTCTAAAAAACCACCCCACCCCAGGGTCACAGCCCGGATTGATTAAGCAACCAGGTCTTCAGGTCGCGACGGAAAGTGCGGAGGTCAGTATATATATAAATAAACTATATATAAATAAACTACTCCCTTTAAAAAACAGACAACCTCTCCCATTAGACACCCAAGGTAAAGGCCATGAATTCAGATTTCAGGGGGTTGAAAGAGGGGCTTGGAATGCTCAAAGAATGAATTGAGGGGCAGGAACACTAATAATGATAGGAAGCAAGTGAGATGATTAACA
Organism: Naja naja; assembly: GCA_009733165.1. NCBI lineage: Eukaryota > Metazoa > Chordata > Lepidosauria > Squamata > Elapidae > Naja > Naja naja. The sequence continues at coordinate 47,907,458 of CM019152.1, forward strand.
GGAAAGTTGTAATGAGAGAAGGAAGAACTATCCAAAGGCTTATGATGAAGTAATCTGTTTATGATGAAAATAATAATAATAATAATAATAATAATAATAATAATAATAATATCTAGTGAGGCAGATCAAATGAAATCGGAGAAGCAACAAATAACAATAGCAAAAGACAAAAAAGAAAAGAGACTCGAAGTAAGATCTGGATGAAACAGAGAAGAAAAATATTACACTACTTACACTAGTTACACTATGAATACAGAAAAATTGAGCAAGCTAAAGAAATTTAGAGAATCAGGGCCTTTATCTGAAGGAGTAAAAAGAAATGTGCAGAAGGGCATTCTACAAATATAGTATGCCAATCACAAAAGAAATCTCTAACACTCCACAGATAATGCTACTAACTTCTGTTTCATTTGGATAGAATGAAAAGTGTATAAGCATTAGAAAGTTATGAATAGATGTCAGAAAACATGACACTCAACAGTAAAATATTCTCATCAGCAAATTATGCAGCAAATGCTTTTCTTTCTCTACTCCACACAGCCTTTATCTGCACGTTCTCACAGAGGTTTTTTTTTTTTAATTACATTTATATGCCGCCCTTCTCCGAAGACTCAGGGCGGCTTACAATTTTTGGGATACAACCCAGTGTGCTCAGCAATAGCCTTCATTCCATTGTATATGCCTGCTTATTACTAAGCGGCATTTTTACAAGGTCAGCTAATTGCCCCCAACAATCTTGGGTCCTCAATTTACCTACCCCGAGAGGATGGAAGCTGAGTCAACCTTGAGCCTGGTGGGATTCGAGCCTGCAGCAGTTGTAGGCAGCTGGAACTTAAGTGCTAGGCATTTAACAGCCTGACCACCAAGGCCCTTAAGAGGTGGCACAATTAATTATATTTCCATCCATGGCAAAAATATTAATTCACAATATACTTCCAATTTACCATTTAAACTTATTTGGGAGCTACACTTATCATTAACAGATGCAAAAGTTAGGTAATATTTTTATCTGAACAGCATCTCTGCTTCAGAAGTATTAAACGTAGGAATGAAGTTTTACATATACAAACAAAGCATTGTCCCAATAGTGCTTTTTCAAGAGGCAGCTGGACTGTCTTGTTTTTTGCTTCTCATCCAAGAAGCTTCTGCAGCTCTGAGCCAAAGAAGCTTCTTGGATGAGAAGCAAAATGTCTCAAAGAAAAACAAGAAAGTCCAAATTGCCTCTTGAAAAAGCACCTTTGGGACAACTATGACCTGAATGACTGAGAATCTCCATAGGCATCCAAAGAATTGTTTTTTAAACCATGTTTGTTTGGGACAGGCTCTTTACCTTGATCAGTAAAGCAATGCAAGAGAAGCAGAAGCAGAAGCAGCAGAAGAAGAAGAGGAGGAGGAAGGAGGAGGAGGAGGAGGAGGAGGAAGAAGAAAAGAAGAAGAAGAAGAAGAAGAAGAAGAAGAAGAAGAAGAAGAAGAAGAAGAAGAAGAAGAAGAAGAAGAAGATTTATAGATTTAATTCACATCTTAATGGGATGTGAGTAAACTCTAAAACCTGAATTGAAACAAGAGACAGCATTTCTTTTACAGTTTTTTTACATCATTTGCATTCTTATCACTTATTACATTTGAACCTTTTCAGAATCATTTCTTTTTGATAAGGTGAAGATAATGTTTGCCTGCCAGCCTTGAAAGTGTATAAGCATCTGCAACTTAGATGCAAGCAAATATTTGGAGACAAGAGTTTCTGAACTGGAAATATTACTCTTTTTTCATTCCATTGGTGTTTTCTTTTAAGAAAGGCAAATTTCTTCTCTTAACCAATTGATTTCTTTTCTAAGTCACTAACTCCAAACCTTTCCTTTCCAATTATCAAGTCAAAACTTTATTGCTGTCAAAGTATAAAAAAAACCTCTAATGGAATAGAGTGTAAATGTATAAAACAAAAATCTAAAAATGAATCTTTAAAAGGGGAGGGTAGGAGCAGTAGATGGGCATAGTAGGGCATGGCAAACTAAATCCATCATAATACAAAGCATTCTATAAGGATGATCTAAGTGTTCATTAAGAGTAGTTTGTGGCACCGGTCATCTTTTGATACATTTTAAGTGTTACTGCACAGACCTGGCAACATCCTGGCTTTCCAACCAGACGCTCATGAAACCCATGGGAAGAATGGGAAGAATATGATATTTTTACATGTATTTTACCGAAATTTTTAAACTCAAGAATAAAGCTAATATAAATTAAAGGATACTGTAAAGAAAAGAGAAAAAGGGGGGAAATGAAAGAAAAAATTAAAAAAAATAAAGAATAGAGGAGGAAGAGGAAGAGGAAGAGAAAGGGAAAGGAAACAAAGAAGTGGCTTCATATCTTCTTTACAACAGTTATAAGTTTAAATACACAATTTACAATTCATAATTTCAGTGGTATTTCCTTATTTAAACAGAGAAACAGAGCAAAAAAGATAGAGGGAATGGCTTCCAACTTACTGCTGGATTGTCTCTAGTTGGCCACTCCCTGGCAGCTGATGGTGGGCCTCTGGTTGACCACTCCTCTGGCAGCACTGAAGTGACCCAAAATTTGCCAAATTTCAATCCCATGCGATTCATAGGTCCTGGATTTTGGACCCATTTTGTAAATTAGTTTATTTGAGGTACCTTGGTTCAAAAATTGTTGCCTTCATATGCCTTAATTCACCCAACTAAAGGTTACAGACGCAGAAGTTTTAATAGTATATAGCATAAATTAACTTCTCTTCAAAGTTACAGTATGACTCTCTTTTATCTATAATTTATCCTCTCTAATCATCCAAACAATCAACCATAAATTCATTTTTAATGCAAAAACATTCATAAGGGGTTTTCAGTTGCCAATCTATGTAGATAATGTTTTTTCTGTAATCAAACAAGTCAGTTTGGCTATTTCAGTGAGTTTTGTCATCTTCACCAACCATTCCTTTGTCACAGGTATTCCCAATTCTTTCCTCTTTTTTTGCATTTAATAAACTCACTGTAAGTTTTCACATATATAAACAAAGTTGGGCCTTGGTGGTGCAGGCTGTTAATAGCCTAGCACTTAGCTCCAGCTGCCTGTAATTATTGCAGGCTCGAATCCCACCAGGCTCAAGGTTGACTCAGCCTTCCATCCTCTTGGGGTAGGTAAAGTGAGGACCCAAGATTGTTGGGGGCAATAAGCTGACTTTGTAAAAATGCCGCTTAGTAATAAGCAGGCATATACAATGGAAAGAAGGCTATTGCTGAGTGCATTGGGTTGTATCCCAAAAACTGTAAGCCACCCTGAGTCTCCGGAGAAGGGTGGGATATAAATATGAATAAAAATAAATAAAAAATAAAAAAATAAAGTTCAGGATGCTTCCAATTGTTTATCTATCAGTATCAAAAGGAAAAGTTCTGGCTTCAGTTGTATATTAATCTTTAAAATCTTTTGAAACAGTGCATTGTTTGAATCCAAAATAAATTTTGCGTCCTATATCAATGTGATTCTCCAGTTTTGTATCTAGTAAAATCAAAGATTTAGCAAACATGTGAAACCAACACTATGAAAATAATCTTTGAGTAAAGTTTATGGCTGTGAATATTATATATTGATCCATCTGATCTGGGGTTACCAAATGTACCAAAAGGTTTCTCTCTGCAAAACTCCAGAGAACTATTAGATACATTAGAATTTTCTTGCGCAAATCGTAGACACAAAGACATAGATTGTCTCCTCCCCATATTGTTTTATTACACAAAAGCAACATTTTAATTATCTTATTCTTTACATTTAATCATAGCATTTCCTAGTATGTCTACGTCTTACTGCCTATCTTCATCTACAGGTAGGGCAGGGGTCTTCAAACTTGACAGCTTTAAGAGTTGTGGACTTCAACTCCCAGAATTTTTCCTCAGTCATGTTTCCTCGGGAATTCTGGGAGTTATAGTCCACAAGTCTTAAACTTGCCAAGTTTGAAGACCCTTGATGTAGGGTTTTCTATTGCTATAAGGTTTACCCATTGCATACAATTACTTGTTATCTCTTGAGAGTTATAGTTTCCTATCTTTATGTAATATGTTACATTTTCCTATCTCGACATTTCTTAGCTTTGTATTTTCTTCACTTAACGATTTCCTACTTCCTTGATTCTTTTTTATTTTCCCATGTCTTCAGTTCTTGAAATCAAACACTGACCATTTATAATGAAATCCCCCTTTTTATTTCTTCTCTAAACACGGGTAGTATGAGAATTTTTCTCTTCTCAGCCCTCACCATCCTTTCTTCCTTGATCCTGTTTCATGAGACACTATACCTGGAGTATTACACCTGCTGCATTTAGGCTTCCTTCTGCTGCTTCTTTGTTGATGTTGGTTAGCTTCTTCCTTATCTTATAATTGCAGATAATGAACCACATTTTGGATGAAATCTAAGATGGTCACCCATTTGTTCATTTTCCTGAAAAGGCTCTGTTGGCAGTTAATGTAAACAACACAAAATTACTCTGTCGGTGGTAAGTACTGAACCCCAAGTTAGCAGCCTACATTTTAGCCTAATGTGTTGTGAGAACTCAATCTATGTAGGTTATTTCTGCTTCATTGCATCTTGCGTATAAATAAAATTTGGTTAATTGTCTAAACCACAGTCAATCTACATACTGACTATATATTAAGGGAAGCTGGATTGGAAGAATATGAGTGCTATTTTGAAATTGGATGAAATAGCCTCAATTATCCATGCTATACTGATGATACTATTTTAATAACTGAAAATACAAGGTATCTGTAAGCTCAAGTAATAAATATTAAGGAGCACAGAGAAAGAATGGGACTAACATTAAATATAAAGAAGACCAAATTAATAACAGTAGGTACAACAACCAGCCTTAGAATTGATAATGAAGATGAGCATGGGAATTAAATTAACTTTGAGCTATAATTTGGAAGAGAATTTCTACAAGATGATTGGTATTTAATACCTGATAAATTGTCAAAGATGTATAATGGTGTGTCCAACATACGTTGGTAATGTAATTATTCTGAAGGTACCTATTATCAACATTGGTGGAGCTGTAAGAAGGTTAAGAGATATTGGGATCAAATATCTATTTAATTCAGAGAGTTCTTAAAACAAATGTACAATTAAAACCAGACATTTTTCTTTTAGGTTTGATGGAGAGAAAAAAAATAAGAATTTTGTTTCTGTATATGATAACTGCAACAAGACTTTTGTATGCAAAGATATGGAAAGACACACAGATTCCCACAATGGGAGAATGGATAGTGAAGATAATGGAACAGGTTGCGATGGCAAAATTAACTACCTACTATTAATTTAACTATTAAAGTTAAAATTAACTTTAAAGAAAAGACTGTCTTTGTTTCTACATGAAAACCACAACTGGACTCTTTGCTACAAACTAAAAAAAATACTATATTAATTTGGGGAATTTAACAATTAGAAATGTTTGTGATTATAGAAATACTGGGTATTATTGAATTTTAAATTACTGTAGAAGGCTGGCATATACTGTTCGTATTTTTAACAGTACTGAAGAAAGTTGGAAGCTATTTGTTTTCCTTTCTCTTTATTTCTTTGCATTTTCCCTTCCCCTATCTTTTCTCTTTTTCATATTTTTATTTGTTTTTTTATACTTTAATTTTTATAGAATTTTAATAAAGTATATTTTAAAAAAAAGAATTAACAGTGAAATTCTGAAGTCGGGGTAGATTCTCCTTTGTTTTTCTCTTTCTCTCTTTTCTATATGTCTATGGAAATTCTTAGTCATGGCTGATCCCTTTTTCAAGAGGCAACTGGACTTTCCGTATTGTATTGCATTGCATTGCATTGCATTGCGTTGCGTTGCGTTGCATTGCATTGCATTGTACACTCCCTATATTATTTTATCCCCAATCAAACATTTATTTATTTATTTATTTATTAATGGGACTTATATGCTGCCCCATCTCCGAAGACTCGGGGCAGCTTACAATAAAACAACCACAATAAATATTTAAAAAGAATTAATCTAATAGTCCCAGTTACAGTTACAAATACAAAACTTAAAATCCGTCAAAATCTAAAACCACCCCACCCATGGGTCACAGCCTGGATTGGTCAAATAACCAGGTCTTCAGGTCATGGTGGAAGGTGCGGAGGTCGGGGGCCAGGTGGAGCCCCAAGGGAAGTTGATTCCAGAGTTCGGGGACTGCGACAGAGTAGGCACGTCGTCGGGGGACCGCCAGCTGGCATTGCCCGGCTGATGGCACCCCAAGGAGTCCCTGTCTATGACTTCGCACAGGGCGGTTAGTATTCGATACATTTCATGTACTGTATTGTAAGTCAACCTTTATTGTATTTCTGGAAGATGTTTTGCTTGTCATCCAAGAAGCCTCTTCTGCTTTCTTTTCTATAATTTCTCATAGTTCAAAATGTATGATCTGATACAAGTCAAATGGCAACAGGTACATTATAATACCAATCACCATCACTCCCACTCCACATATCCATTATTTGCCATACTTTTTTTTTCTGAGTATAGAAGGGAAAATGCTAAGAGAAACTCTGAGTATGCCAGGATCACTTATTTTACAGTACCAGCTATAATCAGAACAGAAAAGAATATGCCAATCCCAAGGGCAGTGAGACATCCTTCTTCTTCTTTTTAATCTTAAACTGCATTTCCACACTGCACAATCCTATTCATGCTCACTCAGCCATGCTAAATTCAATAAATATTACTCTTGAGTAGGGGTTTTATCCGATTGGAACTCAAGAGTTCAGAGTTTGCCTGAAAGTTCCCCTGTATTTAGCCATGACAGCAACACATTTCCATTACAAGATTTATGACTGTTGCTCAACAGGGAAGCCAACTTCTATTATGAGCAAAATATATAAAATGTTTGCTGTTTCCTTCCCACTGTGGTTCTATGAAAGACGTTGCCAAAAATGGTATGTTCGCAATTAAGTTTTCTCTATGAAATGGGTTAATGGGCAAGCCTCCTATTGAGCTTTTCAAATTAGAGCATGGATATAGCTATGAGGACTCGGGTTTTACTTCTTCTTCTTTTTTTCAAATCTTCTCCATTCATTCTATGAATGCACCTCCAAATGGGGGCATCAAATGTTGCTACAACTGCGCTTTTGTTTTAGTCCCCAGCACATACGACTTCTTCACTTATTAGTTTTTAGTATACAAGATTGAGCATTTCAGGAGACATTAAAATGTGATTTATTGAGGCTCCAAACATGGATGTGCATACTGGGGCTTGCAGATTCTTCCAAATAGGGACTATGGAACACGTGGGAAATATAGAAACAGCCAGAAGCTGTTCTAGAGAAATTGGGTGAGCCTGGGGGGAAAAAAGAAGACGACATGACAGCTTTTGAAAAAGAGGGTATAACTGAGAACAATAGAATCACAGAGAGGGAGGGATCTTGGAGGTCTTCAATTCCAACTCCCTGCTCAAGGTGGGACCCAATACCATCTCAGACAAATGGCTGTCCAATCTCTTCTTAAAAACTTCGACTGTTGGAGCATTTACAACTTCTGGAAGCAAATTGTTCCACTGGGATCTTGGAGTCTTAGTGGACAACCAGCTAAATATGAGCCAGCAGTGTTCAGCAGCAGCCAAAAAAGCCAATGCAATCCTAAGTTGCATTAACAGAGGGATACAATCAAGATCAAGTGAGGTACTAATACCACTCTATAAAGCCTTAGTAAGACCACACCTAGAGTACTGCATCCAATTTTGTTCACCACATTATAAAAAAGATGTTGAGACTCTAAAAAAACTACAGAGAAGAGCAACTAGGATGATTCGGAGACTGGAGATTAAAACATATGAAGAACGCTTAGAGGAACTGGGCATGGCTAGTCTAGAAAAGAGAAGGACCAGGGGAGACATGATAGCGGTCTTCCAATACTTGAGGGGCTGCCACAGAGAGGAAGGGCTCAAGCTATTTTCTAAAGTGCCTGTAGACCAGACAAGGAATAATGGATGGAAACTGAACAAGGAGAGATTTAACTTGGAAATAAGGAGAAACTTTCTGACAGTGAGAACAATCAACTAATGGAACACCTTGCCCTCAGAAGTTGTGGGAACATCATCACTTGAGACTTTCAAGAAGAGATTGGACTGCCATTTGTCAGAAATGGTGTAGGGTCTCCCACTTGGGTGGTGGGTTGGACTAGATGACCTACAAGGTCCCTTCCAACTCTGATTATCTGTTATCTGTTGTCACTGGTTGATTGTTCTAACTGCTAGGAAATTTCTCCTTAGTTCTAGGTTGCATCTCTCCTTGATTAGTTTCCATCCATTGCTTCTTGTCCTGCCTTCAGGTGCTTTGACAATAGTTTGACTCCCTCTTCTTTGTGGCAGCCCCTGAGATATTGGAACACCGCTATCATGTCACCCCTAGTTCTTCTTCCAGACTAGGCATGCTCAGTTTCAGCAACCTTTCTTTATATATTTTACCCCCCCAAAACTACATTTTTGTTGCTCTTCTCTGCACTCTTTCTAAGTTCTTCTCCAGCTTCCCACAAGGTGGCACTGCTTTATTGATAGGATCTGGACCAAGCCAACACATGGAAATGTATAGTTAGGAGATGTATAAAAACAACCAGAAAAAGATACTCATGGTCTAAACAGGAGGCAACTATAATGAGTGGCTCCCAGTGAGGAAAGGTTAATACTTGGCACAACAAATTAATTTGCGCAAAGGCTCCCCTAACAATAGTTCCCAACTGTTAATTGAGCCAAAGGGGGAACCTCCATTTACAGACAAGTTCCACTATAGAAGTACAAGCCCATCAAGATCTAAAATTTGATAATGTCGCAGCTCTCCCAAATTTTGTTGAGCTGAAGATCCAGGATCTTGGTCCTATCCATCATCTCAAGAATCAAATTACAGTCAATCAAACAAATAGAGCAACTGGTGTGCATTGTGCCTCTGTCACTCAGGGGTATCATTTGTGTGTAACTCAATTTGTTGATACTAAAAACACTCAGAAAAGAGCAAGTTTATGTATCTGGAATAGAAATCCCAAGGAGAAGCTCTGGAGGATTGCACATCTGTTTTGGGAGCCCTTTTGTTTACCCTGTTAACACATTATTTAGTGATCCACAGAATATGCCAGATTCAATACAGTGAAAGGAAAGACATATTCTATCTGTAGGGAAGTTAAAGACCAACAAACAGGCTGTCATTTCCAACTTCTAGTTTAGAATAAGAATGTTCACCTGACATCCTGCAGAGCACATCTTAAGATGTCAAATACACACGACCCCAATTGGGAATATCTTGCAATGTTTTTTTTCTTAAATATGAAGGAAACTTGATTTCTAATTTCCTCCCAACTTGCCTACTGATCTGAATTATTTCTTATCTTCCTCTGAATCTCACTGTCCCTTCTCCATCCAATTTAATTTAAATGTTGCTGTAAAAACTATGAAAATAACAAAAGGAGTCCTTTTATTTCCTTTCCACTGCTTGCATGTCCACAGATGAATATCTTAGAGAAACAAAATTCAATGCTTTACAGCCCTCTAGAAGTGGTTTACAGATTCAGCCTATTGCCCCCAACAATCTGGGTCCTCATTTTACCCACCTCGAAAGGATGGAAGGCTGAGTCAACCTTGAAGCCTGGTGAGATTTGAACTGCCAAACTGCAGTCAGCTGGCAGTCAGCAGAAGTTGTCTGCAGTGCTGCACTCTAACCACTGCACCACCGCGCCTCATAATATGGGGAATGTGAGAAGATGTGAATGAACAGGAGCAATACAAAATAATAATATAAAAGGTCTGGCATTCTGTGCATGGTCTAATTCCATAATTAAAGCAGCCAAACAAAAATTGGCCAAGTATAGGATGAAGGTGTTATTACAGGTAGTCCTCGACTTACAATCATTTATTTAGTGACTGTTTCGAGTCACACTGAAAAAAGTGACCTATGATATTTTTTTCAGGCTTATGACCATTGCAGTATTCCCATGGTCACGTGATCAAAATTCAGATGCTTGGCAATTGACTCACATTTATGATGGTTGCAGTGTGTCCCAGGAATCATGTGAGCACCTTTTGTGGCCCTCTGATAAGCAAAGTCAATGGGGAAACCAGATTCACTGAACGACCGTGTTACTAACTCAACAACTGCAATGATTCACTTAGTAACGGTGGCGAGAAAGGTCATAAAATGGGGCAAAATTCATTTAACAAATGTTTTCGCTTAGCACCAGAACTTTTGGGCTTAATTGTGGTCCTCAGTTCTACCTGTAGTAGTAACTAATGGTAGTGGTGGTACTGGTACCACCACTAGTGGTAGTGGCAGAGATGGTTGTTGGTGGTGATGGTGGTGGAGAAAGAGAAGGAAAGAGACTCTTTTTTCAGGGGTGGGCTTCAAAAAATTTAGCAAAGGGTTCCCTGCCCAGTTGCTGGGTGAGCATGGCCATCATGGGCATGGCCTAGTCGCTAGTTGGCCTCCTGCACTATGGTCGGGGGCATTTTGCCCTCCCCAGACTCCGGAGGCTTTCCTTGAGCATCTGGGAAGGTGAAAACTCTCTGGAGGCTCTCTGGAAGCTGGAAGTGGGCCCATTTCTAAGAGGCCCATTTTTCACTCTCCTGAACCTCTGCGTGTGCCCTGCACTTACCTGCATCCAAAACGGGCCGCGTGGGGACTCCTGGGAGGGGTGGGGCAGGATGGGCAGGGCCAGCCAGGAGTGGGATTTGGGGATTCTCCGAACTGCAGAGAATCTTGGGGCTCTCCTGAACCCCTGAGAACACCCAGCAGCCCACCCCTGTTCTTATTCCTAAGCATATTAACACAACGAACCTACACAATGCAGTAGGATAGCCTTCACTGGCTTGAAACCACACTAAACTTAACAAATCTCAATGACCACAATGGGTCCATTATATTATTTTTAATTGAATTATCAAATTGGTGGAGGAGAAAGAAGAATAGGTGATGATCAAGATGAAAATAATTAGAAAGAAAGAAAAGATGATGACAATTATGCTACCCACTACTGTAGGGATGATAAACTGTTCTGGCTTTTATACCATCTCCCTAGATTATTGAACAGATAGAACGCAGGGGACAAAATGAATGTACCATAGTCCCAAAGTATAATACATCCATCATATCGGAAATGAGAAAAAGTGAGAAAGAGAAGAAAAAAAAACCTAAATAATATTTGCTTGGTTGGCACATCATCAATAAGACACCATTAGTTTTTAAAAGGAGATACTTAACTGATTTGCTTGTTCGAACATGATTCCAGTGGCTTAAATGCTAGCACTTTTGTCTTTAGCAGTTTCCCACTTGAATTACAGGAGTAAATTTTTTATAAAAGTGCCACAATGAAGGATATTAATGATGCAACAAATTGGTGTTCTGAAGATGTATCTATTTATTTTTATAAGTGTGTTTAATTGCACATTTTTCTTAAATTTCTAATTACACCCCTGCTCCAAAACTGATGTCTAGTTGTTTAAAGATGCATTTTCATACTAAATATGTTACATTATTTTTAGTTATGCCGAAGACAGTGCATGAAGAAATAATGTCAAAATATGAGGGTGGATTAGAAACTACATTATTAATAGAGGAGGCTGTCTGCATATGAAAAAAGGAAAATAAATAAAGTTCTCCACAAGAAATAAGAGCCACTTCCATTTCTTTCACAAATCTTATTTTATTAGAGTCTAAATGCCAGTTTCATAAAATATAAATTCAGTAGAATGATCGGAATTGCATTATCCATTTATTTCTCATTTAACGTCTGCATATTAACTCATCATTCAAGGTAAAATAAAGTAACCCCAAACTGTAAACATATTGGTATAATCTTGATTTGGTCTTCAACCTGCAGTGATAGAACAAATTATGTTCAGTTTTTTTTTAAGTAATAGCAATAGCACTTAGACTTATATACCACTTTACAGTGCTTTACAGTCCTCTCTAAGCAGTCTTACAGAGTCAGCATATTCCCCCCAACAATTTGGGTCCTCATTTTACCCACCTTGGAAGGATGGAAAGCTGAGTCAACCTTGAGCCTAGTGAGATTTGAATTGCCAATTTACAGGCAGCTGGCTGTCAGCAGAAGTAGCCTGCAGTACTGCACTCTAACCACTGCACCACCTTGGCTCTAAGTAATGCTGAGATCCTAAACAAATTTTTAATCAATCACTAATTATGCTAGAGATTAGGACTACACAAGGGAAGCAAATTCATCTTGATGTGATGTACCCCACTTCAGTGAAACTCACGAATCTCTACAGACATGTTCTCCTTCCTATATTTTTTCCTGATTTTGGGAGTCTGTTGCTTCTGAAATCAGGAAATCTCAATTCTAGGGGTGTCCAAAAAGGGATTGGGTAAAATAGATGTAATGGACAAAGCTAAGAATCTGTGTTCATGTGTATTCCTGTTTCTAGAGAGAGAGAGAGACCTACAAATCCCTGCATCCCAACAGTATGAATTCCAAAGCAGTTTACAATAAAACCAAATACCAAAATTATTTTTAAAGGTTATAGGGAACGCCAAACAATGCAATCCAAGTCGAAGTTCAAAATCAATAACATTAAAATCAATTCACTATTACGGGCTTGGCAAATGGGATGAATCTTATTTTCTTAAAGACTGGGGAAGTGAGGACTGAAAACCTCTTCGCTGGAGAGGTTATTCTATAGCCTTGGAGCCACAGAGAAAGAAGCCCTTTCTGGCAGGAGGGACAGATTCAAACAAATCCATGCTAGGTAATGAAATAGGATTATAATGGGAGACACAATCCCTCCGACAGTCAGGCCTGAAGCAGTTTAGGGTTTTAAAGGTCAACACCCACATCTATAAGAGAGGAAAACTGAGAGTGAAAATGTCAAAGGACTGCCTGTCTCCGTTCTACTTCACTAATTACGGATGCTTAGGTAATAAGATATGCGGAAGGGCTCCGACAATGGACTATTCCACCTCCACTCTGTCTACTATGAACTGTATTTTAGGAGGACCCTTAAAAATGGAATGAATCTGTGAGAAATGTGGAGAACATCTGTGGCCCCCAAATAAACAGATCATCAACAGTTTGCATTAATTTGCATTAGCCTTCTCAGATACAGAGGTTATTTTTTAAATAGGATCATGTTTCCTAAACACTGACATAAACATAAGTTGAATTCTCCCTTCTCATTTTCAGATTTTGAGAGAAAATCAGCTCAGTATTGCTTATTAAAGAGGTGAGGTCCATCCCTCACACTCCTGGTCTTTGAGAAGAGCCTAAAAACTTGGCTCTGCCTTTTGGCCTGGGGCCTGCTACTTTGAAGTTGACTGATATGCCTATCATCTTGTTTTTTTTAACTTTTAACTTTTTCATTATTTTGTTTCTGTTTCTGTTCTCCAACTTTAATTGTTTTCAGTACTGTATCAATGAGATAAGTGAAATAGGAATTTAATAAATCAAGTAAATAAGAAAATAAACATACATGCACAGAGCTAAAAAACAATGACAAATATTTTCTATTTGGAAACATTGCTGGCAAGAATGTGTACATTAGGAAAATAAGTTTGTATTAGGAGAAATGTGTACAAACATTCACAAATGTCTTTATAGAAAGTCATTTCTAAAGTTTATAAATCAAAATGAAGGCTAGGACAAAATGAAAGTTAAAACAGCAACTTGAATGTGGGTGGATTCATCTATCTTTCCATCAAAACTGTTGTAGAACTTCCCAAGAGATAAAATAAATTAATTATTCTGTTTCATTCTGCTTGCCACACTTCAAGAAGCATTTAGACTAACAGGAAAAATTTCAGAGAAGAGCAATGGTATAAAGATTGATTTAAGGACTTAAACAGAACATATGGCAGTATTCTTCAAGTCACAAAGAAGAAAACCACAGCCTCATGATAGACTGTAGGTTATGAAAAACATGATCTTAAAATATAACAAGGTAGATTTCATTTAAATCTAAAAACAAAACAAAACTTCTATTATTACAAAATGTTCATTTTTCATTCATTTGTGTAGATGAGTGGTGGTAACTAAGAGTAGGACAAACAAACAACAACAACAACAAAAAGATGGACTTTCCCTTGAAGATTCAGCAGTGGTGGGATTCAAAAATTTTTTGCTGCTAGTTCTGTGGCTTAGTGGGCATGGCATGGTTTAGTAGGCATGGCTTGGTGGGCATGGCAGGGGAAGGATACTGCAAAATCCCCATTCCCTCCCCACTCCTGGGGGAAGGTTACTGCAAAATCCCATTCCCTCCCCACCTCACTAACCTGCTTTCCAGCTCTGTTCTCTTGTGCAGGGCAACCAAAGAAGACCCAGACAATCAGCTGGGACTCGGGAGGCAGAGAATAGATGGGGGCAGGGCCAGTCAGAGGTGGTATTTGCTGGTTCTCTGAACTTCTCAAAATTTCCACTACCGGTTCTCCAGAACTGGTCATAACCTGCTGAATACCACCTCTGAGTTTCAGAGGAACTTTGCTCTAACATTTTCCTTTAACTTAAAAAAATATTCTCATTGTGTCCACTTGTAATAATGCAGGCACTCTTTATCATCTTACTGAAAAGTAGATGATCACCAATAATTTAATACTTAAATATTGCAAAGCCAGGTGATCATAAAAAGAAAATGGGACCGGAATCTATATTCATAAGTGTATATGTTGAAATACAAATTGAAGAACCTTTGAACAATTTTCCTGGCTCTGAACACTTTGAAGTTAATCAGAATGTATGACTACCTCTCTTAGAAAAAAGATTCAAGATAATCCTAGAACATTTTAGAAACTATCCTGGACAGATCTAATTTCTGCCTTTGAAGAGCCAGGATAATAGATTTCATGCATATTTAAAAGCTCTGACTTGCCCAGTTTGAATGCCATTCATTTGGTACTTATATTTACAACATTTAGGGGTTTTCTTGATTTATTGTTCATCTTTTATCCTCAGATTAGGACTACCAGATTTACTAAAACAATTACCTCATAGTATGCACACCTGATGATAAAGTATGTAGTGGTAAGTGGTATTCAACTGGTTCTGCCCGATTCTGGAGAGACGGTAGGAGTGATGAGCAGCGGAGATCGAACCGGTTCTCTCCGCTGCTCTGCTGGCTCTGCTGTTGGGCCTGCCTACCTGCCTGGGCTCTCATACTCACCTTTATCAGCTGAATTTAAAGTGCAGCTGCTTTGCGCGGCACAGAATAGTGCCACGCGGCACCTGCTGAAGAGACTGGGATTGTGCAGGCTTGCAGGAGGTGAATTAGAATGCCTCTGCACCTGCGCAAACGCCTCTGCACCTGCCCAAAGTGTGCATTTGGCACGCATGTGCATGCAAAGTGTGTGCACACGCACAAAGTGCGCCCACCAAGCCACGTCCACCAAACCAGTGGCAACAATATTTGAATACCATCACTGATGTAATACATATAAAGAAAAAAAAGGTTGGATTTAAACTGCCATTTTAAACCTATTTTAATCTAGTCTAGTATAAGACACTGGGCTTCTTAACTGGAAGGTTGGCAGTTCGAGACCCAAGCACCACATGATGGAGTGAGCTTCCATTCCTGTCCCAGCTCCTGGCAACCTAGCAGTTCAAAACTATGTGAATTCAAGTAGATAAATAGGTACCACTAAGGCCCACTCTGTGGGCCTTAAGCATATACGTAAGTATGCTGGCCACATGACTAGGGGAGCATCTTTGGACAGTGCTGTCTCTTCAGTTGTGAATTGGGAGATGAGCACCACCCCCTAGAACAGAGGTGTCAAACTGGTGGCTGGCAGGCTGGATGCGTCCCATGCAGGACACGCCCACCCCAGCTTCACAAAGGGGAAAAATTCTGCAATACATCACATGACAGCAACGTGACACTGCAAGTTTGACACCCATGAGCTAGAGTCACGACTGGCAGGGAAACCTTTCCGTTTTTACCTTTAGTGTAATGTAATATTTATAATGTCCCCCAACATAAAAGCGTTTAAAATTTGAGGGTTCAGAAGAAATACAAATTCCCCCACTACATGTGAAAAGATACAATAAAATAGAAGTAGTTCATCTGGTCTATTTCATGTCTGGTGTATCTAGAAATAAAAAGACTGTGGAAAATTTTGAAGGAACACTTCAGAGTGTCCTTTTGAAGCAGTGTGGTGCCTTGCTTTTAACTGATGAAGTGCCATGGCATCACCTGGGGAAAACATTTATTTTGCAGATTTATGCCTGCCCTTCAGCTACTCTTAGTCATATCAGCACATGCAATTATTTTCTGAACAGCTTGTGAAACCTTCTTGTGCATCCTGAAGCACAAACCTTGAGGCAACTCATAACTGCCTCTTCCAAACTATCCCATCGGACAGCTCTGCTGCCAGAATGATCTGACTACAAGCTATAGACCATGTTATGAGAAAGCTGTTAGCAGTTCTGAATATTTGGCTCTGCTTCCCTTGGTTTTTTCCTCAGTTTTTAATTCACTATGTCTTGCTTCTAGAGTGAATGATAGTCAAGTAGCCATACAAAAAATGTGCTTCTCTACAATGATCTAAATAGGCCTAGTAAGCTGTGAAAAAGATAAAGGGAAAGATTTTCTCTGTCCAGATGTGTCTGACTCTAAGGTGCTGCTTCTTAGTCAAGGGAGCCAGCATTGTCTAAAGAGGCTTCTGTGATCATGTGGCCAGCATGACTATTCACCAAGACACAAGGAACACTGTTACATTATCACCAAAGTGGTACCTATTTATCTGTTCACATTTGCATGCTTTCGAACTGCTAGGTTGGCAGGAGCTGGAACAAGTGATGGGAACTTACCTTGTCATGCAGTGCTCAAACCTGGCTTGTCAACTTTCCAACTGACAAGCTCAATGTCATTAATCACTGAGCCATCACATCACCTGCAAACCAATGAAAGAATATGTATAGGTAGTCAAGTTACAACCACGATGGAGCCCAAAATTTATGTTGTTAAATGAAACATTTGTGGTTTTGTTGAAAATATTTTTATTGTTTTATATCATACATTTCCTTTCTATGTTGAGCTGTGTGCTCTCCACCAGACTGTCAACTATCTGGAAGCCTGCACTCACAAACAAAAAAATCTCCACACCACAAGCCAAGGAAACCCCTGGGCACAAACAGACCTCCCTGATACCTCCAGCTCAAACACACCCCAACCAGCCACCCAGATGAAACCTAGCTTCCTAATAAATGATAGCTGGCCATTCACCCAAAACCAAGCCGCACTAAAAAACCCCAATACAGGAAACACAACGCTGCCAGCCAATCAAGACAAAAAAATGCTACAAAATAGACAAAAGATATTAGAAACACCAATCAAGCAGAACACAGCAAACTCCAAGACCAATAAACACAGACCAAGACTCCCAACCAATCAGGGTGAAGAAAAAAACCATTCTAACACAGCACGAGGCTAGCACCAAATTTAAAACTGAAACGGCTGTGAAAGCCTGACACACAGACGAACCCAATACACAAGCCTGATGATGGCAGATGAGATTCTGCTGAAATGTTGCTACAACTTTAAAAGCACAACTATAATGACGGGGGAAATACCCAAACAAAGCTGAATACCATCTATCTATCTATCTATCTATCTATCTATCTATCTATCTATCTATCTATCTATCTATCTACAAATATGCAATAATATATAAACAAATATGATAACATCAATCATATTATAACATATATATTATCTCCCATTATAGTATCAATTATATAACTGTCCAAAATATTTACTCACCTGTTTTTCTTTCTCCTATAAACCATATGTCACCTAATTCCACTCTTCTAACCTCAATATCTGTCATTTAACCATTTATAGAATAGTTCCCATGTTATGAAATAGTCCGAATCTTCTTTTCTTTTAATTTTTAGGGTTAACCTATCCATCTCTGCACATTCCAGAATGTTTTTGATTATAATATCATCTGGGTTTTTCCAACATTGTGCATATGCAATCCTAGCTGCTGTTAGAACCAAATATGTGTTACCCCTACTGTAATTTCCTGTAATGAAATATTTGTTAAGTGAGTTTGCCCCAGTTTACAACTTTTCTCACCACTGTTGTTATGTGAATCATTGAATTTCTTAAATCAGTAAGCCTTAATTAGTAAATCTTAATTAATTAAATTAAAAGCCATGGTGGCACAGTGGTTAGAATGCAGTACTGCAGGCTACTTTGGCTGACTGCCGGCTGACTGCAATCTGGTAGATCGAATCTCACCAGGCTCAAGGTTGACTCAGCCTTCCATCCTTCCGAGGTTGGTAAAATGAGGACCCAAATTGTTGGGGGCAATACCCTGACTCTGTAAACCACTCAGAGAGAGCTGTAAAAGCACTGTAAATTGGTATATAAGTCTAAGTGCTATTGCTATTGCTAGCAACAATTATGGTTAAGTAAATCTGGCTTCTCTGTTGACTTTGCTGGTCAGAAAGTTGCAAAAGGGGGTCACATGACCACGGGACACTGCAACCATCATACATATGAGTCAGTTGCCAAGCATCTGAATTTTTATCATGTTGTTGTGGTTCGCTGGCAGCCGGTGCAGATGACAGCGGAATTGAACAGTGAGGAAGAAAGAGGACCAGTCAGGGAGTCTGGAGAGGACTCGGACGAGGGTCCTGTATCCGATGCAGGGATGGGGCCAGGAGCATCTGGGAGTGGGGTGCTACCTTCGGAGCCTTCGAAGTCTGGCAGCAGTGAAGCAGAGGACCCAAGGAAGCCTGTTCCCAGTGAGTGTGTGTGCAGAGCTGCTAGAAGGCGAGAGCAGCTGAAAAAAAAGGGGCGACTCGGGAGTAAGTCTGGGAGGTGATTGCCCCTCTCATAAGGGATAAAAGTCAGACCTAAATGATGAAACCTTTGCAGGAAGCAAAGTAGTTTGATCAGTTCCAAGTCATCTTTGAAGCTCTGTGTACTTCAGTTGAGTTTTTTCTTGTATTTCAGTTCGTTTCTTTTAGAGTTAATTTGATACTTTTGTTTTTGGCAGCATTCCACAGAACTGAAAGGTGTGTGCTTATCTTGGGGAACTGTTTAAGATTAGTTCCGGCTGGGAATGGAAACCATTCCCAGCATTGCAATAAAATAGGTTTTGCTTTTAAAACAAGTTTGTGATTAATTACGGTTTACGACGCCTGGGTCAGAACACATGTGACCATGGAGAGGCTGCAATGGTTACAACAGTGAAATGGTTGCAACTGTGAAAAATCTCTTTTTTCAGTGCCATTGTAGCTTTGAATGGTCACTAAATGAACTGTTGTAAGTCAAGGACTACCTATATATTAAAGACAGACTAATATCAAACATGAGGACATCAGGGCAAAATAGTATCATCATTCAAGCAAACATATAAATATATGGCATTGAACCTTTCAGAGTCAAGGTCAGTGGAAAGCAGCTTGATTGTTGTGTAAGCATACTTTTTGGAACAAAGGAATTCTACCAATATGGTTTTAATTGATTTCCCCCCCTCTCCACACAGATCAAACTGAAGTGAAATTAAGGGCTACACTTATTGTCCCTTCCTTTTAAGAGGTAGTTTTGATTATTTTTTTCAGACAGCTTTTGATTGCTAGCTCATAGCCTTTGGGTTCCCTTAATAGAAACTGCAAATATTTTTGAATCAGGAATGTGCACAAGGTCAACCAACATTCCCCTCTCTTAAAATGTATTGATGATGAAAAAGCAACATTGTGAATTAAATTGATATTGGTTTTCTCCCTCTACCTATGACACCTTCAATTTCTCCCTGATGGAGAGCTTTTCATGTGCATGTTTTTTCTCTCTCTCTGTATGGACTCTTAAAATGTGTGTATCTATTTTCTAGTTTTAGACAGCACTTTTAGGATAAGAACTATGAATGAACAAAAAGGATAGCATATAATATGATAGGGCAACCCATGTAGAAATATATGTGGAAGTGTCATGATTTTTCCCACATTTGCTCCTTTCCTCTAACTAAAAATCCCACTCTGAAAAAATATTCATCAATACTGGATGGCTTCAAGTCACAGAAATGTAATATTGGTAGCTATAAATATGTAGTGGAACATAGATGATAGATAGATAGATAGATAGATAGATAGATAGATAGATAGAAAGAAAGAAAGAAAGAAAGAAAGAAAGAAAGAAAGAAAGAAAGAAAAACTCTGCAAACTCTACAAAGCTTGGAAAGGTACTAGAACACCAAAGCTGAGATAATTTATTAAACTATAGAAATAATGTTACGCCTACAAGGAAGTTCTAAAGCATAGTAATGTAAGGTGTGTCAGCTCTTGAATTCAGAACACAGTGAGTACATTCTTCTTGGAAAAATTATTTTATTTCAAATAAATTGAAATTTATCAGATTGCAAAACTTCCAGCAGAAACAACTCAGCTTTATTCAATGTGATTTTCTTCAGCTGTGTTGAGGTTGGAACTCCTAATGTATTTTAAACATGGTTGGCAATTTTGAATGTGCAGACCCAAGCTGACATATGTTTCAAACACAAAGGCACACAATCGTGCATATGTAATTTACTGGGATGGCAATTCTATACATTCCCCCCACCATCACCTTTGAAATGTCATAATCTTCTTTATTCCATTTCTAAACATTTTAGCATCTGAAAAAAAGCAGCTCATCTGCTTTTCAGAAGATGTTTTTTAGGCTAACAAACTACAGTGACTTGATGGGTAAAATATTCCTCTGTTTGATTTTTTTTTAATGCATTCTACAGAGTTGCATTCTCCCTTTATTTTGAAAAAGAAAACCCCAGTGATATAACAATATATACTACATGACAGCAGTATTCCAATATTTGACGGACTGCCACAAAGACGAGGGGATCAATTTATTTTCCAAAGCACCAGAAGGCAAAACAAGAAAAAATGGATGGAAACTAATGAAAGAGAGAAAACAACCTGGAATTAAGGAGAAACTTGCTAACAGTGAGAACAATTAACCAGTGGAACATCTTGCCTTCATAGGTGCTTCATCACTGGAGGTTTTTAAGAAAAAAATCTGGACAGCCACTTGTCTGAAATGGTATGGTATAGGATCTCCTGCTTGAGAAGGCAGTTAGACTAGAACAGTGGTTGCCAACTTGTGGGCCATGGCCCACTGGTGGTCCGCAAGAAAATTTTAGTGGTCTGCAGAGAAATGTCACCCACAAAGCAATTAATCCAGGCTGAATGGGAACACAAGGCTGCACCACCCACATGGCCTACGGGAACCCTCCCCGCCCACTCACTCCTTACCTGGCAAACTTGCCTGCTAAGTTGCTATTTTTCCTTTTTTCCCCCGACCATCAGCTGTTCTGCTTTGCCAGGCGATTTAGATTAGCTAGAAAGCAGGAAATCATTGGATTTCTTGCTTTCTACCTAATCTTTAGATCTTCGGCTCTGCTTTTAAGAAGAGCTGAACCTCCCTTAGGACTGAAGGTTCTATTATTCAGTTGCAGACTCAGATAGCCAATGGCAGAAACACAGATCTCTAAGTGAATCTGTGATTCTGTGAGCAACTGAATCTGCCTGCCTGCTTTGCCTGATTTTGGGTAAAAGTTCCTCATTTTTTAATAAAAAATTCAATATTTACATAAATATTTATAATATTTACATACAAACCATGACCAGCCGATCACATGACCAGCAAGCCACACCCACAAATCAGGCCACGCCCAAGAACCAGTTGTTAAGAAATTTGAATTTCACCCCTGCCTCTGTGTGTTTGTGTGTGTGTGTGTGTGTGTGTGTGTGTGAGAGGGAGAGGGGGGGTTAGATCAGATCTCTCTTTCTCCCACCAATGTCAGCAAGCCACCATCAGTCAATATTCATATTAGTGGTCCCCAGGATTTAAAATTATGAGTTTGGTGGTCCCTGAGGTCCAAAAGGTTGGCGACTGGACTAGAAGACCTCCAAGGTCCCTTCCAGTTCTATTTTAATGGATAGATATATTTTGTATAATCTGATGGGAGGAGATGCTGAACTGTGACTTAACACAGCCTTTTTGAGGAAACCATATCTGTATTAAAAGAGTCTGTTGTTATGATGATGAGTTCTGTTTGTCATGCTTACTAATATAAATGAGCCACATGAAATTATTGTAGACTCTAACTTGAATAACCTGAAATATTTGTGATCAAAAATCTGATAGCTGAAATCCTATTTTCTGTTTTCTTCTAAGCTTAATTATAACTCATTTTTAGACTCTCTTACTATGAAGTTACATTTTGCAGTTTTGATGAGCACCACACAGCTTGACCGATGTTTTACTCAGAATAGATTTAAGAATAGCTTTGTTAAATTTGCATTATTTCTTTTGGGTAGGAAGCAAGTTTTTCACTCAGGTGGATTGTTTTTCAAGTTAGATATCTTTCAAAAGAGCCAAATCACAATAAAATTTATTTTAATAATATGCAGAAGAAAGCACAAACTCAGGAATCCAACACAGCAAATTCCACTGCTCTCATATTTTATTATGTATGTATTCATTAATATAAATATTTAGATCTCAGCCACCCAAACATCTGGTTTGCCCTTTTTTTATGGTGATACTATAATAGACAAGCCCTCTTCTTTAGGAGTCTTGACAGAATGATCTATTGTTGTGAAAAGTGAAGCCAACATTGGGACTCATCAATCTACTTTCTTTCTTTTACTTTATCCATTAAATTTCTACTGCTGACTAGCAAAGACCCTGGGTAGTTATAGTCACAGATAAAACCAGAATGAATAATAACTAGATTTATTAAAAAATGATGAAAAACAGCAGTAAAAAAACCCGTAAGCAATGAATAAAAAGTCTGTTTTAAAGATAATCTTTAAAAACCTGTTTAAAAAACAAGACATTAGGCACCTAAATTTAATTCAGATTGTATTCTAAATAATTTTAGACACAAAATTTCATTTCAAATCAATGCATAATGAAACCAGAGCAACTGTAGTGAGAAATCAAGGGTGTTTATTGGCATTGGGCAGAGGAGAAGGAGACAAATGAGTTGTGTTATAAAGTAATTACCTAAAGTATATAAGTACAGGATACACATCTAGTTCATATCAGCTACACCATGAACTCACAACATGTGTGATACCATCATGTCTTGTAATGGGAGGAAGACAGACGTTCATTGAAAGTTGCATTCTTGAAAGTGTCCTGGATCTGAGCTATACAATATATAGGTGGTAAAACAACAAATTGGTGGTGAATGCAATGCTGTTCATGCAGATATTGTATAATGGGGGTCTCTGAGGTTGTTCTGTCCTAGGCCTCCCCAAAAAGCACTAAGTCAATTCTGAGTCCCGGCAAAAACCTCTTTTATTACATTAATGTGAATTTATTTCATTCACAATCAGCCAACGGCTTGGCAAACAGTCTTGCAATGGTATACTAATTAGCTCAGACCTTTATCAATCCTGGAACGCTGCCCGGTAAAATTCCACAATCAGCGCTGACAGGGAAGAGCTAGGTTATACAGACAAATCTTCATGAGTCTGGAATGAACGAGTGAACGAACAAGCGAATTGTTTCCTGCAAAAGCCCCCTCCCCTTTTGCTTCTCTTTTAATCCTGATGAGAGGGGCCATTCATCATCCACCTGTGACCTTACCCCCACATCAACCCTGAGTTCTTAATTGTGCCTTCCTTTTGGTAGCTCTGTGCATGTTCAGAATGGGAACCAGTTCCAGAAGCTCTCCCGCCTCACTGTTGTTCAAGCCTGAAGGCAACTGATGACTGCCAGCCTGCCCTGGCCCCATCTCTGCCTCTGATGCAGAGCCCTCATCTGAGCCTTCCTCAGCTTCCAGGAATGACCCAGGTTCCTCCCAAACCTCCTCACTACTGTCTGACTCTGCTGCCAGCTCCGCCAGTTGCTGGTGGGCCACAACAGAGGTTTTCTAGTGACCAACCATGTTGTTGTGTTAGACAGAACAATGACGCCTGACATGAACTGCATTATAGAACTCAAGTCTTCTGGTTGACAGATTTTAAGTTAATTTGCTTCCAACAGAGGCCATCAACTAAAAAAAATTCTCTCACTAAGAAACCAAAGAAAGATTCCCCAAAACTGTATAATTAATCCATTGATGAAATGGAATTCCATTCAGTCTGTGAAGCTTTACCAGATTTCTTTATTTCCCCTTATACTGTGCACTTCAATGTCTTATTAATCCATTTGCTTATGCACCTGTGAGACAGCTAACATCAATTAAAATAAGTGCACAGTAGACTCATTTAGAAGTCACATAGATGAACCCGTGCAGTAGAGTGGCTAAGATGTCAAACAGGATCCAAGGTAAGTCACATGCTTCAAAGTCCAATTTGCTTCAAAGTTATTGCTCTGGGGATAAAAGGAACATTCCTTCTAAGCCATCTTGATATCCCAGAAGAAAGATGAGATATAAAGTAATTATAGGACGACAATACAGTAAAAACAGGTAAGATGCAGTGGGGAGATTATTACCAAGTGGATTTTATACTCCCTGAAAAAAAAAGAAAGGCTTAAATTTGTTAGCAAACTCCATCAAAAGGAATGCCACTCTAATTTCCCAAAGCAAGGAATGCTGTAATTGAGATGTAGACCTGAAGAAAACCCATTATCTTGTCTGAGTCATCTATGGTTCCACAGTATTTGAGCATAGAGAATGATCTTCCTATCAGATCTTAAGGAATGGACAAGGCAAGTTAGATGGAAGATTGATCTAGGTTACCTTAGGAAAGTAAGTTCTTTAAAACTTACTTTCCAATATTTTGTCTTAGAAACATCAGATTTCTGGGACAATTTTACAGAGTGCATATTAAATTTTTGGTGTATCTGCCTACATTCAGACATTACGCTAAACCAGACTGCATTTTTTGGCTCAGCAGGATCTGCGACCCAGCAAAACCTGGTGGAAAAGGAGGCAGTTAGCACATCAGTAATATTGATGGCACCCAAAAGAAACTATTAAAAAATGGCTCTGAAGAGCTAATCAAAAACCACTCAATTAAATAACCAAGTCTCCCATTAGTCTTTTAGTATACTCATCTTTGCCCTTTTTCTGATGAAGTGGGAACAAAGCATAGAAAGCCATTTAAAGGAAGGAAACAAAATGTCAACTCATAAAATATTTCTATGGTCTTTTTAGAGTTGCCACAGAAAGGGAGGGGGGGAAAGGGGTTTGAAAGAGCAGTGTGGCAGCTTGGAAATCGAAAGTACATTCTATAAATAGTTTTTCAAAGTTAGTAACTAGGTGACTGAAGTTTCTGCCATGCAAAGATCTAACTGGAGAACATGATTGATGACTCTTTGCTATGGATGTGTCTCACTGGAGAATATGAATTATGATACACCCAAGGGGTGGGGGAAAACCAGGGTCAAGGGTGACAATGAATTATGTGTCTCAAAGTCAGCTACACCCAGGCAGTGCCGGACATGTTAATTCTCAATAAATTCTTTTGAAATTTTGGAAGTTTGGCTCGAGACTCATGATTTAATTGGGGGTAACTGCCGGAATCCTGACACAAACATCCTTTCTAGGAATTCTGTTTAAACAAAAGAGAAAATGGCTACCTATATTGTATGCATGTTCCTTGGCATCAGGGGTGGGATGCTACCGGTTCTGCCTGGCTCTATAGAACCGGTAGCTCTGAAGAGCAGCAGACACCAAACCGGTTTTGCTAGCTATTGATTGATTGATTGATTGATTGATTGGATTTATATGCCACCCTATCTCCCGAAGGACTCAGGGCTCACAACAATCAATAAAAACACACAATACAAAGTTTAAAAATTAATTAAAAATTATTAAACCACAAAAGCCAAACAATTATCTAAAATCCATAATAAAATTTAATATAAAACCCATAAGAACCCTCCCCCCTCAGTCCAGGCCGGCCTGTTGGAAAAACCACATCTTCAGGTCGCGACGGAAGGAATGGAGGTCAGGGGCCAACTGCAGCTCCAAGGGCAATTGGTTCCACAGGGTGGGTGCTCCCACAGAGAAGGCCCTACCCCTGGGGGTTACCAGCTGACACTGTCTAGCCAACGGCACTCCAAGAAGGCCCTGTCTGTGAGAGCGCACAGGGCGATGGGCAGTCGTTGCTGGCAAGAGATGTTCCCGCAGATACCCCAGCCCTAAACCATGTAGGGCTTTATAGGTAATTACCAGCACCATGTTTGGCCCACCCACCCACTCGGTTTCTTACCTGTCCTTTATTTCCTGCTTTTTCAAACTCAGCTGCTTTGCGCGGCACAGCTGAGGTTGAAAAAGCAGGGGGAAAAGAGGCTTTTCAAACACTGTGTACCTGTGCACTGCGCTTTTCAGCTCTCCGGGCAGCACAGCTTATGGGTTTTTTATACGGGTGCGCAAAACGTAGTCACCAAACCAGTAGTAACACCGGTTGAATCCCACCCCTGCTTGGCATCTAATTCTCTCTCTCTCTTTCACTCTCTTCTTCCTTCCTTTAACTTCTTAAATTTAAAATGAATGAGAAGCTAGCTTCCTGTAAAGCAGAGTTTTTCAACCTCAGCAGGTTTAAGGCTTTAAGGTTCAACTCCTAGAATTCCCTAGCCAGCATGAAAATTCTGGGAGTTGAAGTCCACACCACTTAAAATTACTGAAATTGAGAAACAATGTTGTAAAGCACTAATTTCAGGCACATATTGTAGTTCCAGCAATATTTTGAGTCCCATACAAACCATGAAAGCTATTTTACAAGCTAAAAACAATTTGTGGCTCAAGTCCAACCTTCTGTTTATTTTCTGTTTAATTACTTTGGCTTACCACTTCTTATTTCTTTTCAGAATTTCACATCATGCTAGTTATGACAAGGGTAGTAAACCTATTCCAAAGGTCAGTGGGTCCCATTACTTTAGAGGAGTTCTGAAAATAACTGTGCCTATGAAGTTGCATTCAATACATTGCAGACTAAGCCTGCCAGCAGAGAATTGCAATTCTATTACTTCCTCCACCGACAAGCTTCTTTTAAAATTGGAGAGAGTTAATCAGCAATATGACAAGCCATATAATGAGCAGGTTGCCAGTCCCAAAAAGAAAATGTCAGACTTTCCATGGTCACCCTTGCCCTTGACGGGGCCTAGCAATTCTAGTCAGTATAATTTGTTTTTCATCAGACTGCAGCTTGCTGTAATGGATGTTTTTATTATCTCCTGCCTGATTCACAACCCAGATTTTCAGGCTTTCTTGCATGTGAACAATAGAATAGTATAGAATAGAATAGAATAGAATAGAATAGAATAGAATAGAATAGAATAGAATTCTTTATTGGCCAAGTGTGATTGGTCACACAAGGAATTTGTCTTGGTGCAAATGCTCAGTGTACATAAAAGAAAGATACATTCGTCAAGAGTCAAGAATCATAAGATACAACACTTAATAATAGTCATAGGGTACAATAAGCAATCAAATCATATTAGGAAACAGTTAATATAAATTGTAAGGATACAAGCAACAAAGTTACAGTCATACAGTCACAACTGGGAGGGGATGGGTGATAAAGAGTGATGAGAAGATTAATAGTAATAGTAGTGCAACTTTGTAAATAGTTGGACAGTGTTGAGGGAATTATTTGTTTAGCAGAGTGATGGCGTTCGGGGAAAAAACTATTCTTGTGTCTAGTTGTTCTGGTGTGCAGTGCTTTATAGTGTCATTTTGAGGGAAGGAGTTGAAGCAGTTTATGTCCGGGATCTCAGGGGTCTGTAAATATTTTCACAGCTCTCTTTTTGACTTGTGCAGTATACAGATCCTCGATTGAAGGCAGGTTGGTAGTAATTGTTTTTTCTGCAGTCCTAATTATCCTCTGAAGTCTGTGTCTGTCCTGTTGGGTTGCAGAACTAAACCAGACAGTTATAGAGGTGCAGATGACAGACTCAATCATTCCTCTGTAGAACTGGATCAGTAGCTCCTTGGGCAATTTGAGCTTTCTGAGTTGACGCAGAAAGAACATTTTTTGTTGTGCTTTTTTGATGACGTTTTTGATGTTAGTGGTCCATTTTAGGTCATGTGATATAATAGAACCTAGAAATGTGAAGGTCTCTACTGTTGATACTATGTTGTCTAGTATTGTAAGAGGTGGTAGTATGGGTGGGTTTCTTCTAAAGTCTACCACCATTACAAGATTGTAATTTTAAATTTTGGTGCTGTCTGAACTAGGTTTCTTCATAAACCTTCCCATGTTAGTTAGCCAGTGCAACAGTACTACAAAAACCCATGTTTCAAATATTACAAAAGACCATCCTCTGTGGCCCTCATAGGATTACAGATTGCCAATTGCTAACAACATTTCTTTCTTCATTTTCCTTATGCCATTTTAAACAAATTTACTCTTTAGGGCCTCCAAATCCAGAAGAATTTTTACATTCCAGATTTCTTGTCTCTGAAATATAAGATCTGGGATCCTGCCATCTGTCACTAAGTTAATCAGGACAGATAAACTTTGAAAAGCCCGGGATGGAAGAAACAAGTATATTTTGCTCAAGAATTTAAATTTTGCAAGGTTTTCTTGTCTAAATGTCATGAATAATATTCAGTAACCAGATATTTAATTGGGAGAAACCTTTGTAAAGCTTTCAAAAGAGACAGTTTCATTGAAATTTGGGATTTTCTCTTTCTAAAATCCCATATGAGGCATGGTGGCACAGTGGTTAGAGTGCAGTACTGCAGGCTACTTCTGCTGACTGCCAGCTGACTGCAATTTGGCAATTCAAATCTCACCAGGCTCAAGGTTGACTCAGCCTCCTTTTACTCACCTACCTGAGGTGGGTAAAATGAGGACCCAAATAACTGGGGGCAATATGCTGACTCTGTAAACCACTTAGAGAGAGCTGTAAAGCACTGTGAAGCTGTACATAAGTCTAAGTGCTATTGCTATTGCTATATCTGTAAGCATTTCCTTTCTTATAAATGCAGACCTGCTGTATTTATAAGATCTTTGTCAACTTCTAATAAATAACTACTAGAATGTAAAAAAGCAGAAAAGAGATTTTCCCAACAGCAGTAATATTCTCCATTTGAAATGAACATTAATATTCCCCCCCTCCCATTTTTATGCTAAAATCTCCTGGGAAGTGAGAATGAGTTTGAATTCCTTTCAACAAGTACACTTTAAAGTAAGTTGGTTAGCTTGAGTGTTACAGCACTGGTAGAAAATGTGGGTGTCTGTAGTTTTAAAATAACAATTGTAATGTGCAAAGCTTGAAGGGTGTTATGGTACATTAGTTTAGTGTGCTAACAAATATAGCTTGTTTTGTGTATGTGTCATTTGGGAAATCTGATTCAGTTCCTAGGCTGAATTTCTAATTCCAGTATGGTGAATTTTGTGATTCCATTATAGCACATTCATTCTGGGTGGGGCTTGAGTTAATTAAACTTCTGTAAGTAAAATTAACACTCTGTAGGCTTGTGAGACTGCACTGGAAAAGTAATTGGCCCATTGGTATGCTTCATATGAAATTCTTGCTCTGAACTTAATCCTGTCGTTTCCAATAGCAACAGTTATTTTATATAAGCACGTTTTCTACAAACTATTTTATGAGAAATAGCTATAAATCCCTGAATTGTTCTGCATTAACAAACCCCATTTCCAAGAAAGAGCTTAATCTTAATATAAGATTTGATCCTTATTGTTGACTTGGAATTTAGCCACCCAGATATGGTGCACATAATTATAATTTAGAAGTTCTGCTATATCACTCCCCATCCTTTAGCACAATCCTTTAGCACTTGTTCTTATACAATATCTTGATATGAAGGAGCTGCCATAAAAAAGAGAGGATCAATCTATTTTTGAAAGTTCCAGAAGGTAAGAGAAAAAACAATAGATGGAAACTAATCAAGGAGAGAAGCAACCTAGAACTATGGAGAAATTTCCTGACAGTGAGAACAATTAACCAGTGGAATGGCTTCCCTTAAGAAGTTATGGGTGCTTCATCACTGGAGGCTTTCAAGAAGAGATTGGGCTCCAATCTGTCAGAAATGGTATAGAGTCTCCTGCTTGGGCAGAAGGTTGGACTAGAAGACCTCCAATGTCCCTTTCAACTCTATTATTCTGTATTTTGAGCTGAGGTTTGTAGAATTTCTGGTTATGGTCCAATCAGAAAAATGCTAGTAATTAGATTATATGACTTATTCCAAATCTATTCCCCTTTCCAGGGGGGAAATTAAAACATTGACTCTTTTTTATATTTCCCTTCCTCCATACTTACAATCTCTTGCTGATTTTGGAGATTCCTGCATTTAGGAACAAGCATTTGTATTCCTTAACCACTTGTCCTTTTTTTTTTCACTTGAACTGTGCCACTGGTTGCAGTACCTCCTCCCAGTCATACATTTCTTTCTTTTTTGTTGTTGTTGCAAAGTCCATAATATTCTATTTCAAATCAAATAAAAGAAATATAGACTCTTTTTAAGAATAATAAATCAGATTCAAAGTGGAAAGGAGTCATGTTTGAAAATCCTCCCATTGATTTTTATGAAATGCGATATATTTCATTGCTTAGTACTCTAGATGTTCTGTAAATTTCATCCTGTTCTGGTGAATTATAAAAATGGGATAGTTACTTTAAGAAAACCCAGATTTTTAAAGGCATGCACTTCTGCACTGATATTTATGAAACCCGGGTATCTTCCTCTATCCATAATGGTCTAATATTTTTTTAAAAAATGAGAACAGTTTGTTCATATGTTTATTTATTAATGTAAAGGATCAGAATGATATGCAAACCAAGGGGCAGTAGGGGTATAACACATGGTATAGAAATCTAGGCTGATTCTAGATTGTGTGAGTCAGAAAAAAAGGACAGTTGTTGAGTTTGTTTTAAACTTAACAACTGTTCTCTGCTCCTCCCCCAATTCACACAATCTAGAATCAGCTTCAGGGGTGGGATTCTACCAGTTCGGACCAGTTCTGTAGAACCGGTTGGTATGATTCTGCACAGTTCGGAGAACCGGCAAATCACACCACTGGCTGGCTCCTCCCCACCCACCCCACCCAGGAGGCTTCCCTGAGGCCCAGTCAAAGGTGGTATTCAGGGGGCTGGGGGAGGGAGAATTGGCCTGAGAGCAGAGTTGAACCTTCCTTAGGACTGAAGCTTCTATTTTTCAGTGCAGACTCAGGCAGCAGATTGCAGAAAGGTAGATCTGGGAGTGAAGCTGTGATTCTGCAAACAGCTCAGTCTGCCTGCCTGCTTTGCCTGATTTTGAGTAAAAGTTGCTCTTTTTTTAAAATAAAAAATTCAATCTTTACATATATATTTACAATATTTACATACAAGCCACGCCCAGTGAGTCACATGACCACCAAGCCACACCCACAAATTAGGCCATGCCCACAGAACCGGTTGTTAAGAAATTTGAATCCCACCCCTGATCAGCCTAGATTTCTACACCATGTATTATACCCCCTCTCCACTGCCCCTTGGTTTGCATATCACTCTGATCCTTTATTCTGTGTCATGTAGATTACACTGACCGGTCCATATGACAGCCAGCTAAGTCCAAAAAATCTCAGTTGCTTAGCAAGTCTTCATGTCATCTGATCCAAAGAGATTTCCATATGCATCAGACAACTGCAGACCCTTTGTTAGCAAGATGAAACATCTTTTTACTTTATCATTCTTGATTTATTACAACCTACTGATCATTTCATTATTGTATCCTTTCCGCAACTAGCACATGCTGTGAACTGGAACCTGATACCTTCACCAGTATTTCCACTCTATATACCTAGAATGCTTTCAGCTTGAACTTGCCATAAGAATAAACTGACTTTGGACTGTAAGAAAACACTGGAATGATATTGAGCTGTTGCTCTCTGAATAGAGTGATTCCAGAGTTCAGGTGTATATGCTCACGAGGTTGACATATTATCAGGCTTTTCAAAACAGACATAATCTTGGCAGTAGCTCTCTAGACACTAGAACTAATCTTTATTGCACTTCAGAAATGGTTGTCATTTCAAACAGTTGATTGTCTCAGAGTGGGCCTAAGACTCATATGGAATCAATATCACTTCCTACTTCAAGTACATCATTCTCTTTTCCAACATTTCCCCAGGGCACTGAAGCTTTCCAATTCCTTGCCTCTTGAATGCTATTTACATTCTCTACATTTCTGCTCTGAGGATATCTTGCCATTACTACCATCCTGATATTCTCTGTTTGATATAAAGTGGATTGGATTACATCCAGAGTCACACACAAAATCCTTTCATAAATAAAGAGAAATCCTAGCAATCTAACCAAGAAAGGCTAAATTGCCAAAGAGGAACAGTAGTGGTTGGGAAGCAATGGACCCATCCTCCCATACTTCTATGGATGCCCGAAACAAACCTGACATACATCTCCATCCAATTGTATCATTACCAAAGATGCTACCCAGTGGGATTCAATTTTTTTTATTACTGGTTCTGTGGATGTGGCTTGGTGGGCGTGGCATGGCTTGGTGGGTGTGGCAGGGAAGGATATTGTAAAATCTTCATTCCCACCCCACTCCTGGGGATCGTTTTTCTCATTTTTTATTACAAAATTGATTGCCTTTGTTCTGTTTAGGTTTCAACAATTATCATATAGGAGAAAAAGACATATATTGAACTGGAAGGAAATCAAAGTACGATAGCCCAGATTGGTCACATGAAGATGACAGATTGCCTTGTTTTGAAGAGACACATATCTCCCTTTTCACTCTCTTAATATATCTGAAAGGCTTAGATTGGATTATGTTAAAAAAATAAGCAACACATTTCCATATTTTTGCTTTACTTTTCATAAGCGCAGATTAAGGTGATGAAACACAGTTATATGACTGCTGTCTATCAAAGTATCTCAGATGTTTTATATTCAGTATATATACTGAAATGGAATTGTGAGCATGCTGTCTTCTTTAATGAAGTTTTAAAATCGTGTTTTTAGTTATTCATTCACAAGAGCTTTAAACCGCCCCACTTCATTCTGGATACTCTACAGCAGGGTCTGTGGGCCGGATGCATCATGTTCTGGCCCTTCCCCCTCCTGGTTTAGCGACGGGGAAAAATTCCGATACATCATGGGGTGCCGCCATGACTACACGAGTTTGACACCCCTGCTCTACAGTATAAGCATACCAAAAAAAAAACACAACCCCAGCAGTGGTGTAGTTTACTTTATTGTCATTGCACCTCATACAATGAAATTAAATGCCATCTTCAGTGTACATTATGACTATGAAAATAAACACAAACACAAATCCTTCACATTCTGTACATTGAATTGAAAACCTCCTGATATTGCATTAATATTGCACTATACAGTAGAATCCAGTAGAGCTACTGCCCTGGGATAGAAGCTATTTGTCCTTGTTTTTATTATCCTGTACCGTCTGACAGATGGTAATAGTTCAAAAAAAAGGGTGCCCAGGATGAGATGGATCTTTGAGAATGTTTTGAACTTTCTTAAGGCAGCTTTCTTTGTAGAGTCTACAAAGTTGGTGCCACCACCAAAAAGGCCTATCTTCTAGCCTACATACTTTATACATGGAGGCAGAACTTTGAATGGACCTTCACTAAATTACCTGGCAAAATGGGTGATTCAAGCCTATTTTGTTCACAAGTCAAAGCCGGACAAAGTCCTCCTGACAACAGCTTTCACTTACTGTTCCCATGAAACCATGTGACAAACCTCTTCTTTTAGAGGAATACTTCCCAGATATGGCTAATATTGGGAAGCTAAGGTGTTTAGGTCCATACAGGCGCTCTTGACTTGCTATTTTATTATTGTTTAATTTATGAATGAACTGCAAACTACATTGGTTGATTATGAGATTGTTGTTAGGAGATTCCCATTCAAACCTTTAGAACCTCTACACCAGGGGTGTCAAATTCAATTTCATTGAGGGGCGCATCAGGATTGTGTTTGACCAGAGTGGGCATGGCCAGGGTGGGCTTGGCCAGCTTGACGTCACTTGTGTTGGGGGTGCATGTGGTGGCCTGAGCATTCTGCCAGAGAAAACGGGCTCCCGAGCTCCATTTTCAGCTGCATCAGCTTCCTGCAACCCTCTGCCAGTGAAAACAGAACTCAGGAGGGCCACAGGAAGCCCTCCCAAACTCTGTTTTCACTGGCAGAGGCACTGCAGGTCAGTCCTTTGCTGTTTCCAGGGAAGCCCCATGGTCCAGATCTAAGTAACCCATGGGCCAGATCCAGTCCCCTGGCCTTCAGTTTGACACCCCTGCATCTACACTCCTGTTCAAGATTTCTATAGCCTGTACAATACAGCCTGGGTTATTATTTAAAGACTGAGTATCAATAGCATACTGATTGTTTATCCTGAATGGATGAATGCCTTCTTTCACTGGTTTCACAACAGATACTAAATAACTTGAGACATATTACATCTCCCTTTAAAATATCAATGGGTTTGACTGTTCTTTACCCACAACTATTGACTGATATTCTCAAATGATGCCTCCAACATCCAGCCCTTGCAGTCAGTCTAGAAAGACATCCTGAATAGTAGCATTGATTGCAGCTGAGCAATTCAATAAAACTAGAAAGACCTAGAGAAGATTTTGACCAGGGTGACCAAAATTTCTGTTCCTTGTATGAGTGGAATCATAACGACCTCCATGGCTTACAAAGAAAATTTATATAAAATGTTCTATCGTTGGCCCTTGGTCCCAGCGAGATTGGCAAAGATGTACTCCAACACGAGTCCAAAATGTTGGAAATGTGGACAAAAGTATGGTACCTTCTATCACATGTGGTGGCTATGCTGGGTTAAAATAAAAAACTGGCTACAAGAGATTACCAAACACCAAACTGAATTCAAACCAGAACTCCTTTTACTAGGAATAATTGCAGGCCAATATAGTAAAAAGATTAAGTATATTATATTACATATTTTGATGGCAACCAGAATAGCTTTCACACAATTATGGAAAGGATCCAATATCCCCTCAGAAGACTTGATCATACAAAAGGTACTGGAATCTGCCGAAATGAATAAGCTCACATTGGAAATGAAAGACAAGGAAGACTCTGAATATTACACAGTATGGGATAAATGGAATGAGTGGTTAAAAACAGATATAAAGATTAGGAAGAAGGATTATGGTAAATAAAGCAGGAGACCTCAGTAGATTATAAATATGATTATAAATATATGTATATAGGATATATGTATTTGTCAATGCCAAAACATTGTTAAGACTATGATTGAGATTTGTATTTTTGAAAACTGCAATAAAAACAATTTTTAAAAAAGGGATCTAGATACCTCATTTCTTTAACTGATTCTCCATTAACTTTCTCATCAACTGATCAAAGTCTCATCAACTTTCATCCAAAAGTAAAGGCTGAAAACTAGTTATCCAATACAAATAGATTGACAGATGGCTTTTTTCAACATTTTTTATTCTATAGAAGCTCTTTATTTTGCTTGTTATTATTTACCTTCAATTGGTATGTTGTCTATTTTACTTTTGTTTAATTTATTAATGCCCTGTATACTACATCAATATATATATATATATTAGGTATTGCCTCTTGGCCTATGTTGTATACCAGACCGAGACAGTGTTGTGGAAAGAGATATAAATATTTAATCCTATTATTTATCTATGTAAGATAGATAGTGGTAATATATATTAGAAAGAATATTTAAAACTACATTTTGGTGAAAGCCAGCTTGCAATTTCAGAGTTACACATGCCCTTCAAAGTCCTTCCAAAATTTGTTAAATATGTAATTTTTAATTCAATATGGGAAATCAGTGGAACCTGTCTTAAGAAACATTCTTCCTCCCTAAAATAAGATTAGCTCCATCCCTGTTAATTTTCCAGAAATCCCTCAGTGATGCTATGTCAACACACCTGACGATGGTTAAAATCCTGAATTGGTTCCAGAGTTAACATTCACTCTCTCTCATGGCTTGCTTTTTTTTCACATCTTCATAATGAATGGTTCAGATATTTATTGTCATATAGCACCCAGAGTCACTTTTTGTGAGATGGTGGCTATATAAATTTGATAAATATATACATAAAATCTACCAGTCTATATTATCTCAGCTCAGCATATTTAAGGGAAAATGGACCCAAAGCATCATTGAAGCCCATTGCCAAATTGTTTGAAATTCTGTTCATATAGCCCTACCGAACAAACAAAGTGCACAGTCACCATGTGCTTTACTGTTTAACTATGACAGGAAACAGGAAACCACACTCAGAACAAAAAGACATAGAGTATATCCCATTGATGCAAACTTATAGACACTGCCATCTACTGATTGGCTCTAGTTGTTGCATAAAATACAGAACACTCTATTCCAATACAAATCTTGATGTAAATCAATGTCACACTTTGCTATTTGAAATAACACCATTCTTTAATTATCCAGTTTAACATTTCAACTGATCTCTAAATTTTTTTTAAAGCTAAAGAAGTGGAGGCAATAGGAAGTTTTCCATCACCTCTCTTTAGAATCTCTGCAGCTGTCACCCCAATATGCTGAACATTTTTTTCTTTTGTATCACTCAGGTTGAAATCAGACAACTGTCAGACTTTTTGCTTATGTGAAAGGCATTCAGGCTTTCATTTCAAAGGGAAGCATCAAAATAAAATGCATTGACAGGAGAAATCTTTCCTCATTAATTTCCTAGTGAGTGTAAAAATCGGAGAGTGCACCTTTGCCCAATTATCAAATTGCTGGAAAACATTATTCAAGAGTCAACATGTATTTTGCCTTTAACAGAGTAGGGAAATTGGCCAAGAATGACAAAGAAAAAAAATTATCAAGTTAAGAGGAGCAGTGGAAGAAAACCTTACCAATTTGATGCATACAAGCCAATTTGTTTAAGAAAATATTTGATAAACAGGTGTAGCCAACAAAGTTATATGGATTTTGATCTTGACTTTCATGCACAGCAAAGGAGAAATTACTTGGACCCAGACTGGGACATCATTGAAAAAGTAGTTAAAATGAAGTTCATGCTTATGAGTGAATATGTGTATGTATGTGTGTGTGTGAACACATTAATGTAGATACACGTACATATATAGGGATCACTTATCAGGTTAAGCAATGTTATGCATAATATGTAAAGGGGTAAGAAATAGGCACCCAAATAAATTCCAGCATAATTTTGAAATAGAATAGAGTAGAGTAGAGTAGAGTGGAGTGGAGTGGAGTGGAGTGGAAGGGAAGGGAAGGGAATAGAATAGAATAACAGAATTGGGAGGCATCTTGGAGGTCTTCTAATCCAACCATGGCTTCCCCTATGTTAATTAATAGTCCATTAACTTAATGTTAATAATTAATTAATTAATTAATTAATTAATTATATCTTTTAAGTTAATATCTTTTTAAGTTTTGTATTGTATATTTTTACTGTTGTGAGCCGCCCTGAGTCCTTCGGGAGATAGGGCAGCATATAAATCCCAATAAACTTAAACTTAATCCATTAATAATCCATTAACTAAGATCCCATTAACTAAGACTTTTTTATTGTTTTTATGGAATATTTATTCATGGATCAAATGTATTTGAGAATTCTAAATTACTTAATAAAATCTAAATTCACTAAATATTACAAAGTTTTTGAAAAATAGATGTCATATTGCTTTATGGTTTTTCAGTGATCAAACAAATGTATAAGTAATTCTACATTTATATAGAATATATAAGGCTGAGGAATTTGGACAATATCTGTCAGATAAGATTGCTCGGATCCAGGAGGGGTTGAACTCCAATTGGCAGTGGTCTGAGGAGGGAGGTACAGAGAGTCTGGCTGATGTCACCTGGGCTGAGTGTGATCCTGTTTCTGAGGATGAAGTGGACAGGATTATGCGATGACTGAGTTCCACCACATGTTTATTGGACCCATGCCCTTCCTGGTTGGTATATGCCTCCAGGGAGGCCACGTGCAGCTGGCTCCAGGCAGTTGTCAACACTTCATTGAGGGAGGGCTCTTTTCCTGCCACCTTGAAAAAGGCGGTGGTGAGACCCCTCCTGAAGAAGCCTGCTCTGGGCCCAGCCATTTTAAACAACTTTCGTCCAGTCTCCAACCTTTGCTTTTTGGCGAAGGTTGTTGAGAGTGTGGTGGCTCAGCAGTTTCTGCTTTTCCTGGAGGAAGCGGACTATCTAGATCCGTATCAGTCGGGCTTCCGGCCCGGGTTCAGCACGGAGACAGCATTGGGGGTTGGGAGTAGGGGATACTGTTTTGCAGTGGTTCTCCTCCTACCTCTCGGGGCATTCGCAATCAGTGTTGGCAGGAGGGCAGAGGTCGACCCCGAGGGCACTCACTTGTGGGGTTGGTCCTCTCACCCCTCTTGTTCAACATCTACATGAAGCCGCTGGGCGAGATCATCCGTGGCTTTGGGGTGAGGTATCATCAGTATGCTGATGATACCCAGTTGTATATCTCCACCCCAAGCCAAATCAGTGATGCCCTCTCTGTGATGACCCGGTGTCTGGATGCGGTATGGATCTGGATGGGCAGGAACGGACTACAGCTCAATCCGGCCAAGACCAAGTGGCTGTGCGTACAGGCATCTTGGCCCAGTCAACAGATTCTATCTTTGGTCATAGGGGGAGAGGTGTTGCCCTCTGTGGACAGGGCTCAGAACCTGGGAGTCCTCCTGGACTCATGGCTCAGTTTGGAGGAGCAGATGGGGGCTGTGACCAGAGGGGCTTTTGCCCAGGTCCGACTGGTTCACCAGTTGCACTCATATCTGGACCTAGATGCCCTTCACAGGATCACTCATGCACTTGTGATGTCCCGACTCGACTACTGCAATGCTCTCTATCTAGGACTGCCCTTGCATACCATCTGGAGGTTTCATCTGGTGCAAAATGCGGCTGCACGGGTTGTGATGGGAGCTTCCTGATACTCCCATGTTACACCCCTGCTGTGCGAGCTGCATTGGTTACCAGTTGCCCTCCGGGTGAGATTCAAGGTGTTGGTATTAACATTCAAAGTCCTTTACAACTTGGTTCCGGGGTACTTGTGGGAGCGTCTCCTGTCAATATCAAATACCGATCGCCCTGTGCTGTTGGCTAGACAATGTTGGCTGGCGGTGCCTCGGGGAAGGGCCTACTCTGTTGCAGCCCCTGCCTTGTGGAACCAACTCCCTTTGGAGCTCCGTTTGGCTCCTGATCTTCGCTCTTTCCGCCACGATTTGAAGACCTGGTTGTTTGAACAGGGTGGGCTGGACTGACCTCCTGGGGGGGGGGTTAAATTTAAATTTATTTTAATTGTTTTAGTGATTGGGCTTGACTGGTTTAATTCTTTTTAAATATTTATTGCTGTCTTTTTAATTGTGAGCTGCCCCGAGTCCTTTCAGAGAGGGGGCGGCATACAAGTCCAAATGAATATATAATATTACATAAATATAAATAAAATATATAATACCAATCAATATAGGTAATTCAGTTATTTATTTGGTATATCTTTCACATTATTTATTTTTTTTCTATATTATTTGCATTTTTTTTAATTTGATGCCCCCTCCTAGTACTTAATGTAATACGTTAAATGTCCACCTGCTTTACTTCTTTTGGTTTAACTTCAAAGCTCTTGATAAAGTAAAAGACTAATTTCAAATAGTTTTCTGCAGGAAATTAGAACTGGAGTCAATTTTATTGCTGTAGTCATCAGCACAAGTTAAAATCAATATCAATGGATTAGTATTGATGTTTTTTAATAAATAGAGGCAGTAAATGAGGATGCTCAATTTTCCTTTTTTTTATTTTAAAGAAAAAAGTGCTATTAAGCTCTTGTTATGGAATACTGGGAGGAATTCATACAATTTGAATGATTATATTTTTCTATTCTTTATTCTTGGTTTAGTGATTTTGTAGGTGGCGTGCTCTTTCCCTCTCTTTATATGTAATATTTATTTCTTAATAAGTACTTTTTAAAAAAATCCTGCAAACTTATGTCCTAAAGCAATCTTTAGGACATATAAAAATAGCTCTTAGACTTAGCACTTAAACTTATATACTGCTTCACAGTGCTTATCTCCAACACTGAACACTTCAACAAGAGAATAATTAGGGAAGCCATCGAAATAGAGAAACACCCCCATAACATGAATAAACGGGATGATACTTCCCGCCTACCAGACATCTGGAAACTAGCCCTAATCAACAAATGAGTCCCAGCCACGAAAACCAACACCAGACCCAAAATAACACGATGCCACCCACCAATCTCCCTCACCAGACTCAAACCCAAGCCCACCCCACAGACAAAAGGCAACCACCGTCCAGAAACCAGACCATAGCTGCAACACCAGCTGCTACACCCCCCTCTGACCCCCAAACTAAGCAAACTGACACACACTATGAACACATAGCCAGACCTCAAACTTGGAGCCAAACCAAGGCCCGGAATGTCACATCACAGCTTTCTACCCAGGATACTACATCATGGTACTCAGGAGATTACAACACAAAACCTCAGGAGGTTGCAACACAGACAACGACCCAGGAGATTACAGCACAAGACCCAGGATGTCACAACAATAAAACTCAGAAGGTCATCACACAGCCCACTACCCAGGTAGCTACAACACAAAAGGCTGAAAGACACACAGCCACTACCTCGGCTACACAGGCTCTTACAAAAAAGCCAACCAATCAGCAAACATCAACTCCATCAACCAATCAAAGCAACAACACAGCCAACAACACAGCCAACCAACCCGCACAACAGAGCCAGCACACCACACCTCCCTCCAGTATTTATAGAAAGAAGGCAGCTCAGATCATGCTTTTGGCACAAGCACAAAGCCAAAGACACCAGCCTGAAGATGGAGTGAAGTATTACTCTCAATCTTACTTGGACAAGACCAGCACACCAAATGCTTACGCTGGCACAAGCCAAATCC
Organism: Naja naja; assembly: GCA_009733165.1. NCBI lineage: Eukaryota > Metazoa > Chordata > Lepidosauria > Squamata > Elapidae > Naja > Naja naja. The sequence goes on from CM019152.1 coordinate 47,948,299, forward strand.
ACAAATCCATCCTGAGGCTGGTGTCTTCTTCTCTCCTGGGAGAAGTGTGTGATCGTGTTTTTCTACTTATTATTTATATTATTTGATTGTTTTGTATATAATTCTTTTTTGAATGTGATATGTATGTTGTCAGACTCTCTAGCCTTTGTTTGAACACCTTTTCTGTGCCCTTTCTGATTACCTATTGTTTGGCCTGTTTTCAGGTCTGTAAGACTATGGAATGTTGGGAGAATGTTGAGGAGATCTATGTTTCTGTTGTAGATCCTCAAAGCCTGATGTTTGGCATCACTGCTTGGAATTTGGCATTCTTTAACATGTTTATTGTCAGGCTTTGCATTATTGAGGTTTTAAGAGTTGTGTAACTTATGAGGCTGTGCAGGTTCATCATCAAAAAATCATCAAAGTAACAACACATCCAACTCTAGAGTTTAAAAGGAAAACAGCCACGATCACACACTTCTCCCAAGGCAAAAATGAATAGCACAGAAGAGATGAGATTGATTTGTTGAAAGCTGCCTATTCTCAATCTACAACAATAGAAAACACTACAAGCCTACTATATATATATATATATATATATATATATATATATATATATATATGTTTTTTCGTGGATTTTTCACGGGTAAAAGGTCTATCTTCTATTCTTCTTGTCCTTAAAATTAAATACCAATACACGTTGCAAAATTTCAGCTCCATGGTCATAACTGTAACTCGTTTCTGGGGCTGATATTTGTTGTTCTGAATCTGGGGGGTGCATGGAGGGTAGCTCTCAATGCCTATTTGTGTGGCCGGGACTGGAGGGTTTGTCTCCAGGGTAATGAAGGCCTGGGAATGGCTCCTTGTCCTGAGTTCTATTGTTGTGATGTCCTGGGTGTGGTGCTGTAATCTCCTGGGTCGTTGTCTGTGCTGCAACCTCCTGATGTTTTGTGTTGTAGATCTCCTGAGTTCTGTGATGTAGTATCCTGGGTGGAAGGCTGTGATGTGGCATTCTGGGCCTGTTTGGCTCGAGTTTTTAGAGGTCTGGCTATGTGTTTAAGCGTGTGTCAGTTGCTTAGTTTGGGGTTGGAGGGGGGGTGTAGCAGCTGGTGTTGCACATCACAACAATAGAACTCAGAAGGTCATCACACACCCATTACAGGTCGTTACAACACAAAAGGCTGAGAGACACACCTCCAGCACCTCAGCCACACAGGGTCTCAGGAAAAAGCCATCCAATCTGCATACATCAACTCCACAAACCAATCAAAAGTAACAACATCCAACTCTAGAGTTTAAAAGGAAAAACAGCCACGATCACACACTTCTCCCAGGAGAATGAGCTGAAGACACCAGCCTGAAGATGGGGATGAGATTTAGTCGAAAGCGTTGCCAAGTATTCTCAACCTTACACGGGACAAGACCCGAATACACCAAGACCTACATACCTTTACCCGTGAAAATCTCGAAAACAAATATCCTACCTCTACGGGAGGAAACCTTCCAGCTGACCGGATCTATGACTTCGAAGTGAAGAGCCACCATCTTATGTGACCTCACATTCCTACGCAATGCCGAGACAAAAGCGTGATCCCCACATGCTTCCAACTCAAATTCCACACTAAAACCTCAGCCACTGAAAGGATCCTGAAAAGAACTGCATTAGCTCTAATCAGAAACGAACTCCACAGGAAAAGATTCCTACTAGACCAAACCAACAGGGACCTACTCACCCTCCACCTCAAACTCAGTAACAAAATCCATCCAGCACTCTGGGACAAATCCAAACAACTAGCCCTCTGGAGAGCCGAAACAGAAACCTTTCACAAGACAGACACACACACCAACAAACTCCACAGACTAGAGAAATGCCAGAAGCCCAACCCACAACAATGCATGAAACAAACAGTACACAACATATCAGACAGAACCCTCACCATGGCAGAAACCAATGTCCTTTCCAAAGGATTCAACTTTGCTGTAGCCCCAAAGCATCCCCACTGAAAACATCATATGTGGAGTTGAAGCTAGCCCAGCCAAAATTAACCCAGACACAGCCAATAAAATCAGACTTGAAGTCACCAACGTCCTCTGCTCAGCAGTCCACCCAGAAGCAACTTACACAAAGAAGAACAAAAGCACTCAGCAACTTGAGGAAGACAACAACATAATCATCCTCCCAGCAGACAAAGGCAACGCCACAGTCGTGATGAACACATCTGACTACCAATCCAAACTATCCAACCTACTCCAAGACCCGCTTACAAACCTCTAAACACAGACCCCACCACCTATCTAGAAAACCACCAAATCCAAAATAAAAGCCTCGCCCATCAGTGAAGAGATCCAACAAAGAATCATCCCCAGAGAAAATCATCTAGATGCCCTAAGCTCTATGGCCTCCCAAGATACACAAAGAAGGAACACCACTCAGACCCATAGTCAGCTCCATAGGCTCACCTCTACAGAACCTTGCCAAATTTCTCGCCAAACAACTCCAGCCCTACACAGAATCCATCACCTCACACGTACAAAATTCTTTCCACTTCATAGAAACAATAAAGAAACAAAACCTACAACCCAGTGACCTACTTGTGAGCTTCGATGTCATATCCTCTTCACTCAAGTACCTATTAAAGAAGCCTTGACAGCTATCCAAAACAAATACAACCCCCTAAGCACATCCTAGATCTGACCAACCATTGCCTTTCCAACCGTACTTCATCCACAATGGACAAAGATATAAACAGATAGAAGGAGCACCTATGGGATCACCCCTCTCACCGTCATAGCTAACCTATACATGGAACATTTTGAAACCAATGCTCTAGACAAATCCGAATACAAACCCAAACTCTGGCTTAGATATGTAGATGACACTTTCGTAATTTGGCCACACGGGAAGAAAAACTGGACAACTTCCTCACATCTCAACAGCCTACACCCCAAAATACAATTTACCATGGAAACAGAAACCAACAATCAACTTCCGTTCCTGGACGTCCTAATTTACAAAAACCAGGCTCCTAGGACACACCATCTACCAGAAAAAGACACACACTAACCGCTACTTAAATGCACAATCCCATCACCACCCTGCACAGATCAACTCCGTAGCCAAGACCCTCATCTCCAGAACCAAACGCCTAGCTGACAAAGACCACTTGAGAACAGAATTACACACCCTCACTAACGTATTAATGTCCAATGGATTCCAAAGAAGCACAATCACCAACCTAATCCGAAGGAGACTCCCCAAAACCAAGACACAGAACAGGACAATGGCATCGCCCTCCTCCCTTACATCAAAGGCACCACAGATAAAATCAGCAAAATTCTCCACAAACACAATATCAGGACAGCCTTTGGCACTGATCAAAAATAGCCAACATCTTAAGAAACCCCAAAGACAAGATCCAGCTAGAAAACCAAGGAGTTTATAAAATACCATGCAAAATTTGCCCAGCCACATACATTGGACAAACCAACAGGAGAATAAATGCACGCATAGAACACAAGAACGCAGTCAGAAAAGAAAGAAAAAACTTCCTCCCTTTTCCAGCACCTTAAAGCCACAGGACATGAAATTGATTTTGAGGGATCAAACTTATCTCCAATACTGAACACTTCAACAAGAGAATAATTAGGAAGCCATCGAAATAGAGAAACACCCCATAACATGAATAAGCGGGATGATACTTCCCGCCTACCAGACATCTGGAAACTAGCCCTAATCAACAAACGAGTCCCAGCCACAAAACCAACACGGACCCAAAATAACACATGATGCCACCACCAATCTCCTTCACCAGACTCAAACCCAAGCCCGCCACAGATGAAAGGCAACCACCATCCAGAAACCAGACCATGGCTGCAACACCAGCTGCTACACCCCCTCCAACCCCCAAACTAAGCAAACTGACACACGCTATAAACACATAGCCAGACCTCAAACTCGAGCCAAACCAAGGCCCAGAATGCCACATCACAGCCTTCCACCCAGGATACTACATCACAGAACTCAGGAGATCACAACACAAAACATCAGGAGGTTGCAGCACAGACAACGACCCAGGAGATTACAGCACCACACCCAGGACATCACAACAATAGAACTCAGAAGGTCATCACACAGCCCATTACCCAGGTCGTTACAACACAAAAGGCTGAGAGACACACCTCCAGCACCTCAGCCACACAGGGTCTCAGGAAAAAGCCATCCAATCTGCATACATCAACTCCACAAACCAATCAAAAGTAACAACACATCCAACTCTAGAGTTTAAAAGGGAAAAACAGCCACGATCACACACTTCTCCCAGGAGAGCGAAGCTGAAGACACCAGCCTGAAGATGACGGATGAGATTTCGTCGAAACGTTGCCAAGGTATTCTCAACCTTACACGGGACAAGACCCGAATACACCAAGACCTACATATATATATATATATATATATATATATATATATATATATATATATAATTCTACCATCTTTTTGAATGTGATATTTATTGTTGAATTCAACAGAACTCTAACTAAAAGCACTAACAATTTTTAAAGAACACATCTTTTCAATATCAAAGTAGCCCTTTTCAATATCATACAAAACTATTGTATCTGGCTGTTTTCAGAGTCTTAAGAAACATATGGAAAATGGAGTTGGGATTTGAATTTGAGGAGTTATTATATAACTCTTTGTAAGATTTCTTCAAAGCCTACTTTTGAAAGCAATCAAGAACTGACTTGTCAAGAATTATTTATAAAAGGCACTGTAACTCTTAAAATTACATTTTATTGTTAAAGGCTTCTACATATCATCAAGGTTTTTAAAATCAGAGTAGTGCCTGTAACCATTTATGATGGCTGTGCCCATTTAGGTTCTTTTCTTCAAAAAAAACTTTCTTTTTTTATACATTAGAGGCAACTGGAAACATTGTGCAACTGTCTTCAGCACTTAATGCCAATGTAACTGTACTGTTCATTTTCCTCAAGGCATATAAAATGATATAGCACAGAAAATTAATTTGATTTTGTTGAAAGCTGCCTGCTTTATCATAGCAAAACAATAGAAAACAGCTTTCTTGCTTTCTTTCTCTTCTTTCCTTCCTCCCTCCCTCCCTCCCTCCCTCCCTCCCTCCCTTCCTTCCTTCCCTCCTTCCTTTCCTTTCTTCCTTCTTTCTCTCTCTCTCTTTCTTTCTTTCTTTCTTTGTTTCTTCCTTCCTTCCTTTCTTTCTAAAATAACTAAATACCAAATATACAACGTTGGTCAAAGAATTTCAGCTGCCATGGTCCATAACCGGGGTGTCAAACTCGATTTCATTGAGGGCTGCATCAGGTTGTGTTTGACCTCGGGGTGGGATGGGGGTGGGGGCATGGCCAGGGTAGGTGTGGCCAGCTCAATGCCACTAGTTGGGGGGCCTGTGATGGCCGGGACAGGACTGGAGGGATCCCTTGTCTCCAGGGGAAGAAGGCAAGACCAGGGAGATGGCCAAATCCTTGTCCTCCAGAATAGTCTAGCCATCCCTTTCATATCACATGGAGCATCCACAGATGGTGGCACAAGCTGACCAGGGGCTGATCTACAACCTGGTGGCATTTGGCAAAATGCTGTAAGAGGCCATGGCAGCCAAAAATGGAGCTCCATTTTCGGCTGCCACGGCCTCCTACAGCACTCTACCAGCTGCCACCAGATTGTAGATCAGCGCCCAGTTGGCCTAGACTGGGCCTAGGCACTGCAGGCTGGTCCACTGTTTCCAGAATGGCCAGATCTAAGCAGATCTAAGCACCCTGTAGGCCAGATCTAGCCTGTAGGTCTTACATTTGACACCCATGGTCTATAAGGACTTTCTGCTGTTTCTGTTTCTATCGAGTATCTCCCCCATCTGAGGTGTCCCACACTTTTGCTCTTCTGGAAGGGCATCAAAACCTGGTTCTGCCAGTTAAGCTGAGATGTTTAATTTAATTTAATAATTGGACTTGTATGCCGCCCCCTCTCCGAAAGGACTCGGGGTGGCTCACAACTAAAAATAACAACAATAAATACATTAAAAACAAATTAAACATTACAAGCCCATATAAAATCAATTTAAAACCCCCCTCCCTGAGAGGTCAGTCCAGCCCGGTCTGTTCAAACAGCCAAGTTTTCAGATCATGGTGAAAAGAGCGGAGATCCGGAGCCAAACGGAGCCCCACGGGGAGTTGGTTCCACAAGGCAGGAGCCGCTACGGAGTAGGCCCTTCCCCGGGGCACCGCCAGTTGACACTGTCTTGTGGATGGCACCCCAAGGAGTCCCAGTCTGTGTGCTCACACAGGGCGGTCGACATTCGATGTTGGCAGGAGATGCTCCCACAGATACCCCGGACCCAAGTCATGAAGGACTTTGTATGTTAATACCAACACCTTGAATCTCACCCAGAGGGCAATCGGCAACCAATGCAGCTCGCTCAGGAGGGGTGTAACATGGGAGTACTGGGAAACCCCCATCACAACCTGCGCGGCCGCATTCTGCACCAGCTGAAACCTCCGGATGGTATGCAAGGGCAGTCCTAAATAGAGAGCATTGCAGTAGTCAAGTCGGGAAGTGACAAGTGCATGAGTGACCGTGCGAAGGGCATCTCGGTCCAGATATGGGCGTAGCTGGTGTACCAGCTGAACCTGGGCAAAGGCCCCCCTGGCCACAGCCCCCACCTGCTCCTCCAAACCGAGCCATGAATCCAGGAGGACCCTCAGGTTTCGTGCCCTATCCACAGGGGGCAACACCTCTCCCCCTATGACCAAAGGTGGAATCTGTTGACTGGTCCGAGATGCCTGTACACACAGCCACTCTGTCTTAGCCGGGTTGAGCTGTAGCTTGTTCCTGCCCATCCAGATCCAGATGTTGACAAGGATGCTCAGCACTGGATGTGGTTCGTGGGTTAACAGAGTAGACACTAAGGTGATGAACTCATTGAAGGCATTTCAGAACAAGCCAACACATTACTTCCCTACCAATTTAATATGGATATTAAAGGGGCAGGAAGGAGAAATGGAGAATCAAGGCTTGTAGGATTGCACAAATGAAGAGCCTGGCAATATAGTCCTGCTGAGGAAGGAGTCTCTGAATCCCAGTGACCCCCAAATCCTAGTTTTCACAAGCAATCTAAGAGTACTCCATGACTGTTATTGAGCACCCATGAGAGGTCCAAAAGTACAATAGTTGTGTGTTGCCTTCATCATGGTCCTACAAGGGTAACAACCCATGCCGTTTCTTTCCTTTGATAACTGCTAGGTAGTATTTTTATTCAAATGTGCTCTGCAGGTGACAGCCCACCTTTTTTCAACAATCTTACTATAAAAGAAGTTCAGAGCCTGGGACATGGGTGTCTAAAATTGTTGGGTTGAGGAAAGGCTTCCTGAGCAGTTGAATAACCATCTTCATCAAGACTGTGGAAATACATCCTTTTCCAATGAAGCATTTACTGCTTCCTGAACCAAAGTCACCACCTTCCCTCCAAAGAAACCAGGAGGGTCATGCATATAGTGTAGAGATGACAAAAGTTCAGCGGTTGGCTGCTGGAGGTTTGCAGGGGTTGGGGAGAGCCCCTAGCTAAGATTCTGTGCAGTTTGGAGAACCCCCAAATCCCACTCCTGTCTGGCCCCACCCTGCCCCTCCCAGGAGTCCCCACACAGCCTGTTTTGGATGCAGGTAAGTGCAAGGTGCGTGCGCAGGCTCGAGGAGGGTGAAAAACAGGACTGCTGGAAGTTCGGAAAGAACGGAAATGGGTCTGTTTTTGGCTTCCAGAGACCCTCCAGAGCCCGGGGAGGCCATTTTCATCCTCCCGGAGGTTCGAGGAAAGCCTCCGGAGCCCAGGAAGGGCAAAAACATACCCCCCACCATGGTGCAGGAGGCCGACTAGGCCATGCACACCATGCCCACACCCACCCAGTAACCAGGCAGAGAACCCTTTCTAAAAAAACTTAAGCCCACCCCTGCAAAAGTTGTACTAGAGACATACACACTTTTTTTAAAATTCATATTTATATCCCGCCCTTCTCGGAGACTCAGGGCGGCTTACAATTTTTTAGGATACAACCCAATGCACTCAGCAATAGCCTTCCTTCCATTGTATATGCCTGTTTATTACTAAGCGGCACTTTTTACAAAGTCAGCTTATTGCCCCCAAAATCTTGGGTCCTCAGTTTACCTACCCCGAGAGGATGGAAGGCTGAGTCAACCTTGAGCCTGGTGGGATTCAAGCCTGCAATAATTACAGGCAGCTGGCACTAAGTGCTAGGCTATTAACAGCCTGCACTACCAAGGCCCACTTGAATTTATCAGAGTCCTAAAAGGAGCCCTAAGTAACACTGCAAGACTTTGCACCACACTAAATTAACCAATGAAAAATCAAGAATAATAAGGTGCATCGTAATGATTTTATCAATAAAATTTTGCACTATCACAGCACACTGAACAGACGGTAGCAATTCCCGTTCTTCCCTCTGAAATCTTAAACAAGGTCCATGGATGGCAACAGATGCAGCAAAGCTGCTTTTATCACCACTTTTATTGTTGTACTTGTTCATACATCCCTTTATCTAAATAAAGTCTTTTTAAAATGGTTACCAGCAGTTAGTTCAAATAAAAGGCTTGCAAAGGCACTGTAAAAAGTAAAAAGGAAGTCTAAGCTGGAGGGTAGCTTATATTGCACAGATTTTGCCAAAAATTGGGAATGATCAAAGAAGCTTTATCTCAGTCATTTCAAGAAACGTAAGAAATATATTTTAAAAGATGCACAAATTTAAAACAGTTTTTAGATAAAAAAAATAACTCACTTGGCACCTTCCAAAACCAGACACAAAATCACAAAAGAAGAAGTTTCTTCCAGATGTAATTCTGGAAATTAGTGTGTGTTATTCAGTACAGATCTTGTGATTTCATCAAGCCAAATAGAACTCCACCTGCAAAAATCTTGTACATTTAATATAGGATATAGGCCATTGTGTCATCTTATTTCTTATGAGTTCCAGTAATGAATGTAAATTAGAGGAATTATTGAGTCTTGTCATCTGCATCTCTTGTCCTGTTGGGTTGAATTCTGCAACCCAACAAGACAGACATAGACTTCAGAGAGTAATTGGGACTGCAGAAAAAACAATTATTACCAACCTGCCTTCCACTAAGGACCTGTATATTGCACGAGTCAAAAAGAGGGCTGTGAAAATATTTATAGACCCTCACATCCCAGACATAAACTGTTATGTATGCAGAGTTTGAAATGATTGGTTATTGTTGTAAAGTGTTTGAAATCATTGGTTGTAAAAGTGCGGGAAAACCCTGCACTCTGATTGGCTGGCAGCCAGCTATAAATAGCTGCCACGGCTGAGCCATTCGGGTCCGTTCTGAGCTGAAAGTCACAATAAAAAAGAGCTGAAGCACCCCGCGTCTTGTCTCTCCATGCAAACATAACATAAACTGTTTCAACTCCTACCCTCAAAACAACACTATAGAGCACACCAGAACAACCAGACACAAAGACAGGTTTTCCCCAAACGCCATCACTCTGCTAAACAAATAATTCCTTCAACACTGTCCAACTATTTACAAAGTCTGCACTACTATTACTATTAATGTTCTCATCACTCCTTATCACCCATTCCCTCCCACTTGTGACTGTATGACTGTAACTTTGTCACTTGTATCCTTACGATTTATATTAACTGTTTCCTGGTATGATTTGATTGCTTATTGTACCCTATGACTATTATTAAGTGTTGTACCTTATGATTCTTGACGAATGTATCTTTTCTTTTATATACGGTGAGAGCATATGCAAATTCCTTGTGTGTCCAATCACACTTGGCCAATAAAGAATTCTATTCTATTCTATTCTATTCTATTCTATTCTATTCTATTCTATTCTAATATAGTAGAAGACAAGGTTGAAATGTTAGTAGTTATGATTTGTTTAATTAGTAATTAATATATTAAATAAGGAGATTTTAAGTATGAAGTAAAATGTATATATGGATAACAAGGATAAATTCGATGTATTGTGTTGTATTCTCATAATTAAAATTAAAAATAAATTTAAAAAAGAATTCTATTCTATTCTATTCTAAATGCAAATGGAACTGGATCATTTGTCTCAGCTTCAGCCAAACGCAGGGATCCAGTAGTTCACTCTGACATCAAAGTGAAGTCTCATACTCTATATCATGACTTCACATAAAGGGCACCAATTATGTAACTGCCCAAACATAGACATATATAATATCACTCACTTCTCCTTGCACTTTCTTGCTGATGGGTCCAAGACATATTGCTATTTGAGAGGATGAAGAAAATTGCCCTCTCTGACCCATTTCTCATCACTAAGTGACAGTTGGTGATAATCCAGGTGACATAAACATGTCAGGTATCACAGAAGTTAAAGAAAACTAGTTTTAGTTATAGATATGGCAATAGCAAATGGCAACAGAGTAGTTCAGATTGTAATATTAATGGAAGTTAATATTGGAACTTAATTTAAATACAAAAAGAATGGAATAAGACAACAGCTATTTCCCCATAATTATTAGAATTATAAAAATGCAGTTGTCAAACCATGGGGGTGGGGGTGGATTATTGATCTCAAAAAAACAAGTTCTGAAAAAATAGCTTTGCTCAGAGCCACATAAAGTATATATGGCATTGCAGTAATATTTGGACAATTTTTAGGGTTTCAAGTGGTATTTTCTCAGCATTTTTCAGAAGACAAGATGAAGATGAGGATAATAACAGCCCTTAATTAAAAACAAAACTAGAGTTTGCACTCACTCCTAAATATTTCAAAATCTGTTTGTCAAGGAAACTAAATTGATCCCCACAACATGCTTGGCTGTATTATAGGAACTGGCTCATTGTTTTAGAATGAATTATGACATCAAGGCATAACAGGATTTCTTAAGTTAGACATAACATCAGAGGGATATTCAACAGGTTCTGACCAGTTCTGGAGAATCAGTAGCGGGAATTTTGAGTAGTTCGGAGATCCGGAAAATACCACCTCTGACTGGCTCCACCCCTATCTATTCTCTGCCTCCTGAGTCCCAGCTGATTGGTTGGGTCTTCTTTTGCTGACCTGCACAGGAGAATGGAGCTGGAAAGCAGGTTAGTGGGGTGGGGAGGGAATGGGATTTTGCAGTAACCTTCCCCCAGGAGTGGGGTGGGAATGGAGATTTTACAGTATCCTTCCTCTGCCATGCCCATTGAGCCATGCCCTCCAAGCCACATCACACCCAAGCCACGCCCACAGAACCGGTAATAATTTTTTTTGAATCCCACCACTACATAACATGTCATGCAAATGTAGCAATCAATAGTGATTAAATCACTATTGTGATCACAGGGTTGAGACTTCTATGTGTTCTATGAAACTAGAAACACATATAAAATACCCTTCTCCTATAGAAGTCTCTCCTAGGATGCTATTCATCTTAAACATATTTGGCCTGGACAATGGCAACCATGTTTTCACTGGAAGGAATAGATTGAGTTCTACAGTAAACTATAGAGGACTTCATGCTTCTATCAGAACAGTTATACTCGTAGGCCAGCAATTTGATAATGGAGCATAACTAAACTACAAAATCCTTGTGCAGCGCAGCTGGAATGTTCTCACATTGTCACAGAATAATACTAAAGAGCAATGAGTGAAACCAAAGCAGCTGTTAAATATGGGCATCTGCAATTACTTTTCATGCCGGTCTGAAAAATCGACAATGTAAATGTTGAGCTTAATAGGACCTTTACACTATTGACATAATTTTGGGTTTACCTTGGTCCTGATGTTGAAGAAGTTTGAAAATGAAGTTTCTGTGGTTAGATGGTTCTTTCCAACTATTCAGACTAATCAGAAAGAATTTTTCTTTATATATTTGTCACTACAAAGCATTACAGGGTTAATAACATAATTACTGTAATTAGTGATGGGCAATTTAAGTTACACTGTCTGGGCCTATTCAGCAGGTTGTTCCCAGAGATGAACAATTTATAGGTACCACAGAAATCTATTCTTTTGCAAAAGGTGATACCTTTCATAATATTATATTAAAACTGTCATTTTAAGTGTCATTACTCACAAGGCTAGGGAAAGAAAGGTTTCAAGTAAGAACCAGAGATTGATTCATACAATGTGATGCACAAGGGATCATTCTCTTTTTGTAATATTTCTTTTTATGATGGGTATAAAAAAGTGCATGTATTTATTTAATAATGCACCTCTCTTTTGGAAATAAGAGTGGATAAATTAGTAATGTGTATGATTTTGAGGAGAGAGGGCTTCAGGTTATTTATTAATTTTGTTTATTTAGATATTAAGTTTAGAGACCACATATCTCACTTGCGAAGCGACTTAGGGTCAGATAGAATTGCAAAGAACTCTGCTGTGTATTTCAGTGTTTCACACCTGTCAAATTTATGAAATGAACATCAGCACAAAGAAAATATATTCTTTCCATTAAAAATACCAGATTGATGTGTGGTTATAGTTAGTTTTTTTCCCAATAATCTATGGTGATTCTTAACTTTTAAATATCCTACAAATCCTTCTGCAATTCATTGAAGGTCAGGTGACCAAATTGCTTCCAGTGGCAATTGCATATTTTGAGAAATGTTACAGGAGAAGTAGCAATCTTTGCAAAGAAATGCCTCACTACTGGAAGCAAGATTTCAAGAAACGCCTTACAAATTGGAACATAGAAAATGAAGTTTGTAATGTACTACTGCAATGCTCTCTACATGGACTGCCCTTGTGGACCACCCGGAGGTTGCAGCTGGTGCAGAATGCGGCCACGCAGGTTGTGATGGGAGTGCCCCGATACTCCCATGTTACACCCCTCCTATGCAACCTGCATTGGTTGCCGGTTGCCTTCCAGGTGAGATTCAAGATTTTAGTAACAACATATAAAGTCCTACATGGCTTGGGTCCAGGGTACTTACGGGAACGTCTCCTTCCGGCATCACATTCCAATCTCCCTGTACGCTCCCACAGACAGGGCCTCCTTGGGATACCGTCGGCCAGACATTGTCAGCTGGTGGGGCCCAGGGGTAGGGCCTTCTCTGTGGGGGCACCCACCCTGTGGAATTAACTACCCTTGGACCTTCGTTTGGCTCCAGATCTCCGCTCCTTCCGCCATGACCTAAAGACTTGGTTATTTCAGCAGGCCGGCCTGGACTGAACCAAGAGGGGAGAGGGGTTTCTTTTAAAAAATTTTTAATGGTTTTAATAGTTTTAATGTTTAATATTAGGTACTGTTTAATTATTTTTTAGTTAACTTATTGTATTGTATTTTTTATTCTGTGAGCTGCCCTGAGTCCTTAGGGAGAGAGGGCGGCATATAAGTCTAATTAATAATAATAATAATAATAATAATAATAATAATAATAATAATAATAATGAAGTCTTTAGTTTATCAGACGTGTATTAACTGAAGCTGGCAAGGTGGGAATCTATGATTTTGATGCCTATATATATCCATAGCCTTCTGTTTATTACCAGAATTGCTATCTTTCAGGTCAGTGGTGGGATTCAGCCAGTTCGCACCACTTCAGGAGAGCCGGTTATTAAGTTTCTGAGCAGTTTGGTGAAGTGGTTGTTGGAAGAAATCATTAGGGCAGAGAATTGATCGTTAAATTATATGAATCCCTCCACTGTTTCAGGTCTTTCTTCCCCAGTTTAACTTACATTCTGGGATATTTTGGATATTCCCATCCTTGACTTACTGTAGGAGATCAGGAAGGAGTCAAATACACCATAAGTCCCAAGTCCCTATGTACCCACAAGAGATCTAAGTCCAGCCCACCTTGAATCCCATTAGCGCTTATCTGCATCAGTTTGCTTTGACTGTTAGTAGATCACATTCTTGTAGAGAACATAAGCTTGCAATAAATCTTTATATTCATTTGAACTTCCTGGACTTCTGATTTTCCCATGCTTGATACTTACAACCATTTGTTTAGTGACAGTTACAATGGCACTGAAAAAAGTGACTTTAGACAGTTTTCACACTTACAACTGTTGCAGCTTTCCCATAGTCATGTGATCAAAATTGGATACTTGGCAACTGGCTTGTATTTATGATGGCTGCAGAGCCCCAGGGTGATGTGATGACCCTCTGACAAGCAAAGTCAATAGGAAACCCAAATTCACTTAACAACTATTACTAACTGAACAACTGCAGTGGTTCACATAACAATTGTGGAAAGAATGGTTGTAAAAGGGAGCAAAACTCACTTAACAGCTGACTTACTTAGTAATGGCAATTTTGGGGTCAATTTTGTTTGTACGTCAAAGGTTAACTGTACTTCTTTGTTATTCAAGATCAACTAAATTTGGTGCTTTGTTTCAATATTGCCATCAAATTTTTTTTATTGTGGAATTCATGTTGATATGTTTTGTAGATAGAAATCCATGGTGGGTCTTTTCTAACACCTCTATAATTTAACTGATAAGTCGGAATTAAGCTCTGGGTATTTTTTTCTCTGAGCAGCAACCTCATGAGAACTTCCATGCCTGCAACCATCACCAAATTTTTCTATTAATATTAACTAAATTTCATAAACCTTGCTGCAGCATCATCTTTATGATTTAGTAATAGTGAATCCTCTCATTGGGGAGTCAAGACCAAATCTATGGTGTATTCATCAAGCTGCTTTCAGATAAACAAAGTAATTATTCCACATACCAGCTTCTTATCAAAGCAATATTTTTTTTCCAACAGAAGCAAATATATATTAAGTCAGAGATAAATAGGTACATGGTTTGCCTCTGGCTAGAGTTGCAAAGAAACCTTTTATTTGTAGTTATGAACATGCCCATTTACAACATTATATCATTGCAAAATAAACTGCTATCTATCGATTACATTCTCATGTAAGTATGAATCATGATTGCACAGTGGCTTATTTGAATGCCATTTTGAATATCATGGTAATGTTGCTACAGCACAAAACAGAGTTTATCTTCACTCTCTTTTGGACATACTCCTGCAACCATATTCACAAATCAATTCCCCATTTGGGATATTTATTCACTGCAATTTCCAAGACTTCTACACCCCAAGAAGAGAAAAGCACGTATTAATCATAGACAGAAAACAATACACTACAGACAATCTATTATTCAGCATCCTCAGGATAAGCTGCAACCTGCCTTCTTTCATTTAGTTAATTTACATATTAAAACCATCCCTTCCAACAGATCTCAAGGGGACAAAAATATGAAAAGAATAGACTATGAATATCCACTTCACAAAAAGAGTGCTGAATTCTGCTGAATTTAGCTCCCCATCAAAAATTAGACAAGGAAGTCAACTTTTTAAACTTGCTAAGGAGAATATTTCTAAGTGAGGTTCAACGGAGAGGATCTCTGTGTCCATCAGTTTAATCTCTCTCTGCAAAATTGCTGCAAGAGAAAAGTAATCAAGTCGTCAAACTGCACACCACAGCAATCCGACGATTGTGCATTGTGTAGTTTTCTGACACACTTCACGAGCAGCCCCTCAAAATGTTTCAGCAGAAGATGGTGAAAGGATGTGAATAGCATTGTGTGCAGAGACATACTACCGTAGACTTAAGACAGCTTATAAAAATGGATTTTTTTAAAAAAACCACTAGAGTAGGAATATTTGAAAACATTTAGGGATGTAGAACAATCCAATAGAAGGTTAATGCCACAGAAAAGACCATCATTCTTATTTGCTAATCAACTACATTTTAGTGGGAACTCCATAGTCAACCTACATTGAGAATTGCATGTTCTAGAAGTTAGATGGAAATAATCTCTCTATATTTCCTTCTAATATTAGCACATTGCTCAAGGTGACCAGACATCCCGCTTTTGGCGGGACAGCCCCAATTTTTAACAATTTGTCCCGCATCCCGCGGTGTTTTAAAAAAGTCCCGATTTTTGGAAAGAATGCACAAGCTAGGGAACGGTGGGAGAACGGGAAGGGAATATATGGTTTTCGGCGGCCATGTGGCTATTTTGCCAGGATATGAGTTTTATATTATTTGTGTTAATTTTATAATTAATGCAAATTAATGCAAATTAATGCAAATTTTTACATGCAAATTTTTAATCAAGAACCCCCCCCGGTCAATGGTGTCCTGCTTTACCAATGTTAAAATCTGGTCACCTTAACATTGCTCTAATTACAGAGTAGGAAAATATATTTATTCCCTTTAATGTTTTTGATACCACAGTTGACTGTAATACAACGTCACCTTTGGATTCAACTCCTGATGGGTGAGTTTCAAAAATTTTAGCAAGGGGTTCTCTGCCCAGTTGCATGGCCTAGTCGGCCTCCTGCACCACAATGGGGGGCGGGTTTGCCCTCCCCGGCCTCCAGAGGCTTTTCTCAAGCCTCCAGGAGGGCAAAATGGCCCATTTCCAGCCTTTCCAAACATCTGGGAGGCCCATTTTTCACCCTCCCCAAACCTCTGTGCATGCCCTGCACTTACCTGCATCCAAAACACACCATGTGGGGTCTCCTGGGAGGGGTGGGGCAGGAGGGTTGGGGCCAGCCAGGAGTGGGATTTGGGGGTTCTTCGATCTGCATAGAATTTTAGCTAAAGGCTCTCCCAAACCCTGCGAACCCCCAGCAGCCCACCCCAGACTTAAACCCATTCATGTTTCTTTCTTGGCCTGCCATGGTGTTTTTTTTTTTTCAACTTTCCAATATTTTTCTATAGGTCTTGACTTCTTGAATTGCATCTTCTCTGAGTATTAATCAGAGCTGGCACTGCTAAACATATGTTTTAGACCTATGATACAAGGTCATCTGAAGAACCAACTTTTCCAAGTCACGTCTACCTAATTCACTAGAGCAGGGAGGCAGGGTATGTAGCAAGTCCTCTCCATTAAAGAGGTCCATCTAGTGGGACCAAGGAGAAAGAATTTCCCTGTGGTGGCTCCCTCTCTGTGGAATATCATCCTTGCAGAGATAAGATTTGCCCCCCACTTTGGCACTCTTTTGCAAGACCCAGAAGACATGGATAAGCCAGTGGTATGGAGCCCATCAAGTGGCCGGTCTGATTGTTGTCACTGGAGGGTAGGCAGGAGTTTTGTACTGAAATTTTATCTTTCAGAGATAATTTGATCATTCAGAGTCACTATGAGTGAATTGGACAGCCTTTTAATTTTTAAAATAAATAAATGGCTAGATGCTTCCAGTTAGAGAGCGAAGAGAATGAGGTATTTGATTATGGATTTCCTCCAAAATTTGAATGCAGAAGTGACCTCTCTAAAGAACTAAGAGCCAATAACCAGGATCAGGTGTAGGTACAGGTTCCTACAACAGAATTATTGCATGTCACTAGTTATACATTCAACATATATTACAGAAGAATGTGGAATAGTCATTGCAAAGGTGGTATTTTTATTCAAGTCCCCCTCTGTACCATTTTGTGTTTTTTTGGCATTCCTCACTTTGATAAATAGCATCTTCCATTACATTGGCTCTTCAGTCCCCTCCACCCTGCTTTAATTCTGACATGCAAATTTATACTTCAATCATCCTATTCAACACCTGAACTAGCTAATAGGAATACGTTGAGCAGGAACACGGACTGCAAATATCATTACCCAAGTTCATTATCCATTAAAACCATACAAAGCATGTTCTCTAGCGAGCAGTTTGTCATTTGACAGCAAATTCTTCTACTTTGTCACTTGGCAGCAAATTTACAAATGCCCGGTAATCAGGGGGGAGAACCAGCCATCATTAGCATTTGACTAAGATTTCCTCAACTCATTATCAGCATGAACCCAGACCTTCCAATGTTAGAAACATTCTGCTTTATCATCAAGAATGCATTGATTAAGAATGTTACTCTTACTGCAGGGTATTCTGAGTCATTTCTAGCTTGCCTTTTGTGAGTGCAGGGAAGGAGAGAGAAAACTATGCATTGTCCCTGT
Source organism: Naja naja (assembly GCA_009733165.1). Lineage (NCBI taxonomy): Eukaryota > Metazoa > Chordata > Lepidosauria > Squamata > Elapidae > Naja > Naja naja. The sequence goes on from CM019152.1 coordinate 47,966,214, forward strand.
CCCCACCACTCTTTGAGTGAAACCTGTCAATGTACCTAAGCTCGCTGGAGATAATCAAATCTGCCCTCCCCCCACCCCCCACTTCTCCCATCATTTTTCCCTGTCACATACTTTCATGAATAAATGCTGACAGGACTAATTAGCTAGGCCCATTTTCATATATTTATATGTATGTGGACAAAGCATTTCTATGAGGACAGAAACTTAAACTACAGAACTGAAAGCTATGTGTTGACACAGGAAAAAACCATGTCAAAATAAAATAACAGAGTTGGAAGGGACATTGGAGGTCTTCTAGCCTAGCTAGTCCCTGCTCAGGCAGGAAACCTTATACCATTTCAGGAAAATGGTTGCCCAATCTCTTCTTAAAAACCTGCAATGTTGGAGTCTTCACAACTTCTGGAGGAAAGTTCAAGGGAGTGATGCAGTGGTGGGATTCAAAAATGTTTACTATCAGTTCTGTGGGCATGGCTTGGTGAATGTGGCGTGGCTTGGTGGGCGTGGAAGGGGAAGGTTACTGTAAAATCCCATTCCCTCCCCACCCCACTAACCTGCTTTCCAGCTCCATTCTCCTGTGCAGGGCAACAAAAGAAGGTCCAGCCAATCAGCTGGGACTCGGGAGGCAGAGGATAGATGGGGGCAGGGCCAGTCAGAGGTGGTATTTGCCAGTTCTCCGAACTACTCAAAATTCCTGCTACCAGTTCTCTAGAACTGGTCAGAATCTGCTGAATACCACCTCTGAAATTTGCCCTTCTACCTCCCCCCATTTCTCCCATCATTTTTCCCTGTCACATTTTCACGAATAAATGCTGACAGAACTAATTGGCTGGACCCATTTTCATGTATTTATATGTATGTGGACAAAGCATTTCTATGAGGACAGAACTGTGCTGACACAGGAAAAACCATGTCATAATAGAATAACAGAATTGGGAGGGACTGTGGAGGTCTTGTAGCCCAGCTAGTTCCTGCTTAGGCAAGAAGCCTTATACCATTTCAAGCAAATGGTTGCCTACTCTCTTCTTAAAAACCTGCAATGTTGGAGTCTTCACAACTTCTGGAGGAAAATTCAAAGGAGTTATGGATTGTATTAAGGCCGGAACAAGATAATATTGAGAAATAACTAACAGAATAGCAGTTAGAAGGGACCCTGCAGATCTTCTAGTCCAAACCCCTGCTCAAGCAGGAAACCCTATACCTTTTCAGATGAATGGTTGTCTAATCTTTTCTTTAAAACATCCAGTGTTAGAATATTTAAGAGCTTCTGGAGGCCAGTCATTTCACTGATTAATTGTTCTAACTGTCAGGAAATGTCTCCCTAGTTTTAGGTTGCTTCTCTCCTTGATGAGTTTCCACTAATTGCTTCTTGTCCTGCCCTCAGGTGCTTTGGAGAATAAGATGACTCCCTCTTCTTTGTGGTGTCCCCTCAAATACTAGAGCACTGCTATCATGCCACCTCTAGCCCTCTCCTCCCCTAGACCCCTAAGCTAGACATACCCAATTCCTGCAACCATTCTTCATATGTTTTAGGCTTCAGTCCCCTAATTGTCTTTGTTTTGTCAGGTAGCATCCCTAACCGGCATTCTCTGAAAGGTAACACCTGACGATATGAGATTTCATGAAGCACAGGATGCATTGATGCAGAACCTGTTCAGAGGATGGGATGAAGCCAAAATAGTTTATGTAGCAATAGAAGTAGGTCTCTCTCTAAAGGAAAGAGCTTTTTCTGCAATTTATGGAATGTTGCCCCCCAGAGAGTCTTGACTAGCACCACGTTACCATCATTTTAGCTTCAGATGAAGACCTTTCTATTTTCCCAAGCATTTGAATTGCCTTTGAATTAGCTCTGAATTGCATTTTCATTTGCATTGCTTTAGATTTTGAGTGGCCACGTTGCTACTGCCTAGCAGGGGGAACACAGTGGCTTAGTAGATAAGACGCTGAGCTTGTTGATCAGAAAGGTCGGCAGTTCAGCGGTTCAAATCCCTAGATTCGAATCCCTAGCACTGCATAACGGAGTGAGCTCCCATTACTTGTCCCAGCTTCTGCCAACCTAGCAGTTCAAAAGCATGTAAAAATGCAAGTAGAAAAATAGGGACCACTTTGGTGGGAAGGTAATAGTGTTCCGTGCACCTTCCCCATTTTGTCACGCCAACCACATGACCATGGAGACATCTTCGGACAGTGCTGGCTCTTGGGCTTTGAAACAGAGATGAGCACTGCCCCCTAGAGCCAGAAATGACTAGCATGTATGTGCGAGGAGAACTTTTACCTTTAGTTTGAATGGTGCTTTCATTTTGCATTTGATTTGATTGTGCACTTTATTCAAATTGTATCTTTTAGTGTGTTTTGTTGTAAAATGCTCAAAGAGCTTAGGCAGTTGAAAATTTTTAATAAATAAATTAAAGAGAAGAAAAAAGAGGCCCTTTTGTAGATATGAGTTTCTGGTTTCTGGTTTTATGTTTTATGATTTGGCTTCAGAAAGATGTTACAGGTAGTCCTTAACTTATGACCACAATTGAGCCCAAAATTTCAATGGCTAAGCAAAACAGTTATTGAGTTTGCTGAATTTTATGACCCCTTCTTAATGCTATTGCTAATCACAATTGCTAAGTGATTCATTGGAGTTCTTAAGATCATGTCATGGTTAAGTGAATCTGGCTTCTCCATTGACTTTGCTTGTCAGAAGGTTGAAAAAGGTGATCACACAACTTTGGGACACTGCAACCACCATAAATACAGGCCAATTGCCAAGTGTCTGCTTTTTGATCATGTGACCATGGGGATGTTGCAACAGTTGTAAGTATAAAAACTGTCACAAGTCTCTTTTTATAGTGACAGTGAAACTTTGAACAGTCACTAAATGAATTGTTGTAAGCTGAGGACTACCTGTACTTTTCATTTCATTGTCCACATCCCTACACCACCCACTGTGTCTGTTAGTTGCATACAAAATATCTAAAAAGCATTTATCTGGATAGAGCCATGGTGGTGCAGTGGTTAGAATGTAGTACTGCAGGATACTTCTGCTGACTGCCAGTTGCCTGCAATTTGGCAGTTCAAATCTCACCAGTTTAAGGTTGACACAGCCTTCCATCCTTCTGAGGTCAGTAAAATGAGGACCCAGATTGTTGGAGACAATATGCTGACTCTGTAAAAGCACTTAGAGAGGGCCGTAAAGCACTGTGAAGTGGTATATAAGTCTAAGTGCTATTGCTATTGCTATTCTGCTGCTCAAATGTTTCCTATTCCTACCATGTAACTTTCTCTGGGTTTATTCCTGAAACCACCCTAGTTTCAGAATAAGTAACTTTCTTCTGCAGTTTGACATCTGGTAGAATTTGGACGTTGTTCTCAGCACCCTGGGCATGATAATATGTTTTTCCTCTAAAAGATGAAAATAAAAGTGGAAAGTTCCATGGTTTTAAGAATGGAAATGACAATGGTTTATTTCCTAGGCACATCCTATTCCTTTTTCTCCAAAACACTTTAAATGGACAGAAAATTAGTCTTCTTGTTCCTGTAACAACACCATTTTCCCAGGAATTTCATCTGTGGCTCCCCTGCTGAATTGGAGCAGAAGTTTAAAACCTTAGATCCTATGAAAATATACCCACCTTTGAGATAAGAATTTATAGCCTTATCTTTCCCCAGAACAAAACTTTTAGTTTTTTCATACAAACATATACATACAGATTTAGATGTTTAGCATTCTTTTTGGCTTAAAACCAACATTAACATTGGTATATTCAAGATCAAAATAAAATAGTTTAGTTGTTGACGAACCTAGAGTAACATGGCCGAATAAAATGAATAAAAATCAATGAAATAAAATAGGGTAAAACGTTATAAAAGGCAAATAGGGCCTTGGTGGTGCAGGCTGTTAAATGCCTAGCGCTTAATTCCAGCTGCCTGCAATTATTGCAGGCTCAAATCCCACCAGGCTCAAGGTTGACTCAGCCTTCCATCCTCTTGGGGTAGGTAAATTGAGGACCCAAGATTGTTGGGGGCAATAAGCTGACTTTGTAAAAATGTCAGTAATAAGCTGACTTTGTAATAAGCTGACTTTGTAAAAATGTTAGTAATAAGCAGGCATATACAATGGAATGAAGGCTATTGCTGAGCGCATTGGGTTGTGCTCCAAAAATTGTAAGCTGCCCTGAGTCTCTGGAGAAGGGCCGCATATAAATATGAATAAAATAAATAAATAAATAAAAGTACATAAAATATAATCAAATCAAATTCTTCCTGATGGGTGTTGCCAGCTATTAAATAGAAGCTGATGATCTTATAAGAGAGTATTATTACTCTGATCAGTTTGAAGGTAACATGATAAAAAGTCAGTGTAACCTGAAAATTTAGGGCATAAAAGTGTAATAACTTTGTTTAACATTGGTAGAGGTATTTCCATTCACTCTTTGGTATCTTCAACCAAGTATACTAAAATAAGGGAAGGAAAGAGTATCAAATGGAATCCTTAGTATGGCATTAAAAGATGGCAATCGTTCACTGAGCAGAGAAACACAGCAGGGAGCTAGGAAGATGCATTTAGAAATACACTTCTGGGATTTTGGAAGAAACAAATAATGTTGCTAGATAAGTTGTTGAAGTCTAAGACATCAAAAGAAGTCATTTTTAAAACATTGAATCATGAAGTTCAAAAGGACTATTTAAACACAGCCTTTTGAGCAACAGTCCAAATTTAAATATTTCTCTTCAGCCTCTGTTTAGATGCAATGAAGGGAATCCAACACCACATTGTTAATATTTTGTTTCTTGCCTCTAGCTTAATACTGTTATTCTATGCCCTACGTTTTGTGACAATAGAGAACGGTTGTAAGTTTATCCTGTGTGACAATATTTCACATAGCTGAAGAATATCCTGTTCCTCTCTTGTCTTTTTAGGACTAATCATTTCAAATTCCATAAAGTCTTTTCTCCAACTTCCCTGATTATCCTCATTACCCAACTTAGAAATAATTGCAGTGTATCTGAACCCTTGTTCAAGTGTGAGATCTACAACTGATATTTTAGGATGGACACTCCCATTAATGAGAATTGTTTTGAAATCAAGAGAAAGCCTTTTAAAGTAATTTGGGAAGGTGAACAACAGGTTTAATATATATATCTAAAGGTCATACCAGAGGTTATGGTGGGCACATACATCATATATTGTCTCAAGTTTTGTAATTCTGTTGGAGAATATAGCACAGTTGGAGACTAATACTAATGCTAATTGGTTGTGGGGCTTGCATGCTCTGAATAAAATGATAGCTATGCCAGAGGGTCAACCATATTGGACAGGTCTCATCAAAGAAGCCAGATGAAGAGTGTCAGACCAGCCACAACTTAAACCCCTATGTAGAAACGATCCTTGGCTCCATTTGTTGAGAAAGGTATAGTTTATTAGAGATCAAGAGTGTTGCAGTATTGCAAAGCCAGATCTGAAAATTGTGTGCCAAAATCTCTATGTTCTTCTTTTCCCTCCCTTAATTGTCTCTCATTACTCACTCCAGTGTAACCAAACTGGGCAAGGTGTTTTCAGAATGGTCAGTCCAAGTGCAGCTTGGTATAGCTGGCTGATCTTGAGGAAATACAGCACTTATTTTTGATTCCCCAAGCATCCTGTCCTTCATTCCCCCTCCCCATAGTTCAGGGCAGTCTGCCATAGCAGTGAAGCACAAGCAAAGCATAAGGTGGCAGGTGACGAAGAATGTCTCTTCCAAAAACAACATGTTTATAACATAGATGTAATAATCTAATGTAACTTAGAGAAACCTCTAGTGGATTAGTTGTCACTCAGCTGAACAAGGATTCTACTAGGTGTTGGAGTTCTTAGATATCTTGAAGAAAGTGGACTACAGGGTTCAGGACTATTGGCTGAGCAACCAGGAGATATAAGACTAGTGGAAGAAAAATAGCTTAATTGTCAGAAATATACAGGGACTGAACAGAAGGAGAGACTCAAGAAAGGAATCTTTGAAGGAGACTCGCTATCACCACCACTGTTTGTCATTGCATTGATTCCTCTGTCAACAATATTGAACAAGTCAGGCCATGGCTATCAAACATCAAAAACATCTGCCAGGCCTTTATACTCTCTTTACATGGACAACGTGAAATGTAAAGAAAAACAACATCTGAAATAGAATTGCTTCTCAACACTGTCTTAATATACAGCCAAGATACTGCAATGGATTTTGGACTGAACAAATGAAGTATTTTTTTTACCATTAATGAAGGAAAAATAGTGAAAATTGAAGGAATCAATGGAAATAACTTGAAGATACAGAATGAAGAAGGTCAATACAAATGCTTGGGTATCCTTCAGGCTGACAACACCAAGCACACTGAAGTCAAGAGCAAAGTTAATAGCAAATACATCAGAAGAGTGAATAAGATCTTAAAGCCTAAACTCGGTGCCAAAAATAGCATCAAGACAATTATTAAAAAATGGACAATTCCACTCCTTCCATACAGATGGAAAAATCAACTGGACTGAAGCTGAACTAAAGACCAAAGAGACCAAATTGCCCTGTAACAAAGGTTATGCAAGACATAAGAATTAATCATTACATGGCAAACTATTACATAGCTAGTATATTAAAATAGCAACAACAAAAAACAGGCCAAGCAGATAACAAGACCTGGCAAGGGCTAAGAGCAGGAAAGTTGAAGAAAGAGACAGAGGGGAAAATTCTGGCTGTACAAGACCAAGCATTAAGAACAAATGCATACAAAGCCAGAATTGAGAAGACAGCAAAAGACAACAAATTCCGTCTCTACAAAGAAGCTGAAGAAACAGTGGACCAACTAGTTAACTGCTACAAGAAAATCACATAGATTGCCCAGAAACAATGGCATAACAAAATAGCAACAATGGTGTATTGGAATATCTGCAAGAAATACCATTAGCCTACAAGCAAGAACTTGTGTCGGACCATGAAATAAAGTAATAAAAAATGAAGAAAACAAAAGGGCTCTGGGAATTTAGAATTCAAACCAACAGGCACCTGCCATATGACATTCCAAATGGAATAAGTGTTGGTAAGAAAGACAAAAAAAGTTTGCACAGTGGGTGTAGCAATACCTGCTGGAGACAGCAGAAGAGAAGAGAAAGAAAGACCTCCAGATAGAACTAGAATGACTGAGGCAAAAGAAAGCAAAGATAGTACCAACAGTAATAGGCACCTTAGGTGCAATCCTAAAAGAACAAGAGAATCACTTGAATATCATCGGCATTGACAAAATCACCACCAGTCAATTACAAAAGGCAGCTTTATTTGGCACGTGACAATAAATACCTTTAATACTACTGAACAATTTCTACCTATCCCAGATCCTTGGAAAGGATTCAATAGGCCGATGGACAAAAATGCCATATCCAGTCTAAATATCTTGCAGACTGTGAACAACCATAATATATAGTTGGCATAAATAAATAAATATATGCAAAGTTGGTCTGATACTCCATTTTAATAAGCCTCAGTTTATATGAGCAGAGTTTGCCATTCCAATGCAGATAGGTAGAGAAGAAGTTAAAGTAGCAGAATTTATTTTGCTAGGTTCAAAATGTCAGAGGTACTAGTGATAGTAGTAATGAAATATATCTGCTACATGGGAGAACTACTAGTGAAACACAAATCAGCCTATAAATTGGAGAGCCTCTGTCTGCCAAAACAAATTACCTATTGTAAAAGCCATTGTTCTTTGTTATAACATATAAAAGTTGAACCAAAAAGGCTCAATATAGACAAATCAATGTATTTGAATTATACTGTTGGGGAAAATAGTTCTGCCCTCCATAAGAGCAAATCAGATTATTTCTTGATCAGATTTGTATCCCTCCACAACCAAAATACTCTCAGAGTTTACAAAAATAAGAAAGCATAATAATGAGACAAAATCTCTTGTAATGCATTCAACAAAATTATCACTTACATTGAAGCTTTTCCAACAATGATTCATTAAATAGGAAAAATATATTCTGCAGAAGCTCTCCTTGTTCAGTAAATGAAAAAAAAAAGAATAGGTTGCAGGCCCTACAAAGCTAAACCAACTTTAACCCAAGTCTCATCCTGAATGAGAAGATCAGCCATAATTACCTTCTATAATAGTAGCTTATCCATGGTATTCTCCATGGGAAGCCTTAATAATGAAGCTACAGATTAAATATTCTGAATGCATAATAAGTCCAATCTCTAGGAGCAGTCAGATTTTGGGGAAAAAGACAATTAAAAAAGGAAGCCTACAAGATAGATAGAATGGAAACTAATCAAAGAGAGAAGCAACCTAGAACATAGGAGAAATTTCCTGACAGTTAGAAAAATGAATCACTGGAATGACTTGCTTCCAGAAGCTGTGGATGCTCCAACATTAGAGGATTTATAGAAGAGATTAGACAACCATTTGTCTGAAATGGGATAGGGTTTCCTGCCTGAGCAGAGGGCTGGGCTAGAAGACCTTCAAGGTCCCTTTCCAACTCTGTTATTCTAGAAAGATAGATACCATTAAATGAAGCAGGACTTTACAAGAACTCAAAAATAAACAATGATTGATAATCCTGGTAAAGTATGTCTATCAGGTCACAAAAACTTGGAACGATTATACAACTACCCTATTCTGTCCTCTATAATTATTTGCTGAATGTATAAAGGCAGATAGATAACTCCACAAAGCATCCATACAAAGTCTTTTTATTGGTTCATCAGGCATCCTCAATATAACTTACAGTTACGTCGAGATTCATCTCAATGTCCAACTCTTTGCATAGCTGACTTTCTGGTGTAAAAGGATGGTAATTTTTCTTCCCCAAAATAAAGGAGCAAGGGGTTGAAGCAGCAGCATGATGCTGGGTTCCAGGCAAGAGTGGAGAAACCTCCCCCAACCCATCAAGGGTCAATTCAGTGACCAATCAGGATTACAGATGTGGCCACATGACATGGACTACATTTCCCAGGATACCTTAACTACATTTACCATGATGCATTCCCTTAAGGGGACAGCTCCCAATTTCTAACTAACTATCCCACTTCCCATTAACTATATACTGGCTGGACAGCACATACATTTTTTTTGAATAGGTTTTGTTTTGCTTCATCCCATGACATCTCAAGACACAATGGAGACACAATAATGGCTGCATTTCCATGATGGGTCATTGTGCACGTGCCACCATTTTGCTATCATCATCACTTTTTATTGAGGACACTGCTGGGAGGGCAGTGAGAGAAATGAGGTCAGGAATATATATTTTTTATTTGGTCAAGTAAATCCTTGTATCATCTTTCACTAAACAGCTAATGAAAATTCAGCATGTGGTCTCAGGCTGAGAGCCTGAAAAACAGTGTGAGGGGAACTTTCCAATCTTCCAATTGCCTCACAAATGACTCCGATTTCATTGGAGACATAAAGTGGAACCTGGTACCTATTTTGATGAAATATAAAAGCCTCTAAAATCATGCAGATGAGGCAAAGCATCAGGTTTAATATGCCCACTTGTTTTGCCCAACCACAATATTGAAGCAGGGGAGAATCATGGAATTTAAGGCAAATGGTATGCAAATAAGATGAGAGCTAAAAGGATTTCAGATGCAAAGCCTTGCAAAATAAACACTTCAACTGCACAACATAATCTACGCTGAGAATATCCACAGACAAGGCAATAAAGCAAGGTATGACCACATTCAATAAGGAATCTTAATACTGGATGGAATTTCATATCTCTTTAGTAGCATAATTATACCTTATGTAGAGCACCTACTTTGGCCAGCTCTGTGCAACTCAAAATACTTTGGATGCCTCTGATTTCTGTACATTTACAAAATGTGAGGGGTATGAATAAAGTAAACATTTCAGTAATTACCAGGGACATTGCAACTAAATTATCTTCCTTGGCATATTTATGTTTATTCTGCCTTCCTTCTTCAGGGGTTGGATTAAAGAGTATGTATTAGGATAAACAAGATCAAGCTGTCAGCTTCTGCAGCTTATAACATATCCTAATTCTGCACACTTATTGCTTATATTTTTTTAATCTAATAATTATGAAAAGCTTATGTGATATAGTACCAGCTCATCTATCCTGCCTTTTTGCCAGGCGCCCGATTTTGGGAAAGCAATTCTAAAGGAAAGAGAGATAACACTCTTGAAGTAAACTTCATAAGAAAATGACCAATTCATCATATGTATTTATGTGTGGATTGAGGGGGAAGGAGATTTATAAAGTACCTGTGTTCCAGTGGTGGGATTCAAATTTTTTTACTACTGCTTCTGTGGGCGTGGCTTGGTGGGCATGGCAGGGAAAGGATACTGTACAATTTCCAGTCAGAGGTGGTATTTGCTGGTTCTCTGAACTACTCAAAATGTCTGCTACTGGTTCTCCAGAACTGGTCGGAACCTGCTGAATACCACCTCTGCTGTGTACGTCAGAGAAAACTAAAGCCATATTATGCAAAAGTATCAGAAGAGATTTTATACCAAAAAAAAAAAATCACAGGGATACAGAGGCATACCACTTAAACCTCTTCATATTATGGTTTTCTTCTACAATAGCATTATTCTACTTGAATGCATATTCTCAGAAGTGTTTCTGTGAAAGGCTCAGAAAATTCTGCAATGCGTAAGCCACTCATTTCTATTTTGGAGATGTGTGTTATTCTTTTCTTGTTTCTAGGTTTCAGTCAGAAAGCTCAAAATGGCCTCTAGGATTCACAGAGGGAATAAACCTCAGTAAAATGACATCCAATTCTTCACTTGGAAGAATACTCAGTTGAACCCAACACAATTTACATCTCAATAGTTCTGATATACATGTGCATTGCAAGCCATTAATTCAAGGTGAAATTAGAAGAGCATTTTGGGAAAAAAATATTTGTAGAAATGGATGAAATGAAAATAATTCAAAGGAAGAAAAAGTTAAATGGAAATTTTAGTGAGCTATTTTGCTTCTACTTTCTTAGCCTCTCACCAGATGTAGCATCATCAACTGACTCTTACTGAGCTAGTAAATAAATAGTTGAGAATCTGTAACTGAAAATATTGTTGAAACAGCCAGTCACTTGCAAGCTAGAACATTTCCAGTGCAAATCACACACAAACAAAAGTTGTATACATCACAAAGGCTGCACAACAGCACATTAGTGTATAATGCTCTTACGTATGTCCCTAAGCTGATAATTATAACATCAGTACAATAGAAATTATCAGTAAGTATAAATACAATCTAAACATAACCTAACTATGGCTATTGAGGGAGGAAGGTAGGTGAAAATTGTTGGAGGCAATATGCTGACTCTGTAAACCGCTTAGAGCAGGGGTGGCGAACAAGTTCGACACAAACAGCCAAAATTTTAAACTGTGAGAGTCAGAGAGCCACACCACGCAGTGACCTGCTAAAATGACGCTGAAGATTTGAAGCCTTAAAATGTGATATCATAGTATTGCATATTAAACACAGCGCTTTCCCATTCCGTTCAATAAAGAAGAAAGCATCTTCCCATTCTTCCAAAAATGTCCTGTGTTCATCTTCATATTTTCGTTTAGCTTTGCATTTTGCCATGTTGAGTGAGGGTAAAAATCCTGCAGTGATGGTGAGGGTGTGCTGCGTCCTCCACACTAAGAACGGCAAGATGTGGCACAACATGTGACACACGTGTCCCCTCGCTGGCCTGCAGTTGTTTCCGAGGGATGGGAGACGGGATGACGCAGCCTGGGGGCGGGACTACGCGCTCGGAAATCTCTCCTCAGAGGTCCCTCCTCAGAAGCAGCATAACAAAATCCAAACTTGGCAAAGAGCCACAGTATACAAAATAATGATAAGAGGCAAAGAGCCGCATTCATTTTGGCCGGGAGCCGCATGCGGCTCGAGAGCCGCGTGTTCACCACCCCTGGCTTAGAGAGTGCTGTAAAGCACTATAAAGCAGTGTATAAGTCTAAGTGCTATTGCCATTAAGGGCCTGGAGACAAAAAAAAATGGTTGCAGAAATTGAGTATGGCCAGTCTAGAGAAAAGAAGGACTAGGGGTGACATGGTAGCCGTATTCCAATATCTCAGGGGCTTCCACAAAGAAGAGGAGGTCAATCTATTTTCCAAGGCACCAGAAGCCAACACAAGAAGCAATGGGTGGAAAATAATCAAGGAGAGAAGCAACCTGGAATTAAGGAGAAACTATTAACTATTGGAACAGCTTGCCTTCAGATGTTGTGGGTGCTTCATCACTGGAGATTTTTAAGGAAAGACTGGAAGCTACCTATCTGAAATGGTATAGGGTTTCCTGCTTGAGCAAAGGATTTGACTAGAAGACCTCCAAAGTCCTTTCTATCTTTATGGTTGATTGATTGACTTTGCATAAAAGCTAAATTGTTACAAGGCACAAGCTACACTAAGAAACCAAGCACCAACGAATGAAACACGAGTGTTAATAAATGTACTGGAAATATAAATGGGAAATAACTATTTGAAGCAAAGGACTAGAAGAAAGATTGAGTGGAAGAAAGATAAGGATCAGGAAGTGATATGTAGAAAGCCACAAACTTCTATTTCATTCCAATGTTTCAAAACATAACTGTCCTATTCAATCATTGCTAAATAGAAGCAAACTTAGTTATTAATTTTTAATCACTCTCATGGCCAGAGAGTGCAGTCTTTTGAGTTCCTTTTCCAAGTCTTCCTTTTTTTTTCATTCAAATTATTTCTAAATGGAAATCTTAATTCCAGTCCTAAATTACATAGCTTCTTGTTTTGTGGCAGGACATTGCCTATATTTGGACAAAGGTAGAAGTATATTTCAAATTCCATTCAACAGAGAGAAGCAGGGGACCTGAGGTTCTGGATTGGCATATCTAGAGATATGAACAATATGGTTACAACTCATGACTCTTATATAGCAATAGCAATAGCACTTAGACTCATATAGTGCTTTACAGCACTCTCTAAGCAGTTTACAGAGTCAGCCTCTTGCCCCCAACAATTTGGGTCCTCATTTTACCCACCTCACCTGGATAATGTATCTGCATATTTCCTCATGCAAGCTACACATTCTTTCCTAAACTTTTATAGATTTTGTCTTTTTTTTTTATCATACCAGTAAGATGTGCCTCTTGGGGACTTGATTGTCCTGATGACCTCAATCAACTGGCAATTACCTAGTGAGGGCAGAAGATAATTATTTTCATCAAGGAAAGACTGAATGCACCTGAATAGACAACTGCAATTCTTCCAGGGATTATATTAAGAGGCTCAAAATTGTCTTTGCTAATTTGTAATGTGTGTCAGATTTGTGATAAAAAGCTGATTTGTTTGCAGGACAACAATATGGTGCTTGTCCTTCTCATCTATCTTCTTCAACAGAGAGAGGTAATGATGATACCTTATTGCTTTGATTTAGTACTTGACACATCTCAGCATGCTGTTGCCTTAAGTAGCAGAAGTGATCGGGAAAATTTTGAAAAGCGATGCATGGGTATATACATTACCATTTTAGGACATAAAATAAGTAGGATTCAAACATGAATGGTAAGAATATAAAGCTATAGGATTAATTTATCAGAAGATCTCAAATTGTTTGACCTTTCATACCATAAGCAGAATGGATAGCTAATTAGAAGTGGAGGCCAACTTCAGAAAAGAGCTTGCATGCCACAAACCTGGCCGCTGTATTGTATGGACTGCTATTTCTAAATAAAATGCCTACCGTACAAATAAAATTAATATGTGTGATTACATTTGTACCTGATCCAGAAACACTAGAATAACTGAACGCACTCAAAACTGTAGAAATGGTGGTAAACTTTAGGAGAAACCCTCCCATACTACCACCTCTTACAATACTAGACAACATAGTATCAACAGTAGAGACCTTCACATTTCTAGGTTTTATTATATCACATGACCTAAAATGGACCCGTAACATCAAAAATGTCTTCAAAAAAGCACAACAAAGAATGTTCTTTCTGAGCCAACTCAGAAAGCTCAAACTGCCCAAGGAGCTGCTGATACAGTTCTACAGAGGAATTATTGAGTCTATCATCTGCATCTCTATAACTGTCTGGTTTGGTTCTGCAACCCAAGAGGACAGTCACAGACTTCAGAGGATAATTAGGACTGCAGAAAAAACAATTACTACCAACCTGCCTTCAATTGAGGACCTGTATATTGTATGAGTCAAAAAGAGGGCTGTGAAAATATTTACAGACCCCTCACATCCCAGACATAAACTGTTTCAACTCCTTCCCTCAAAATGACGCTATAGAGCACTGAACATCAGAACAACTAGTCACAAGAACAGTTTTTCCCTGAATGCCATCACTCTGCTAAACAAATAATTCCCTCAACACTGTCCAACTATTTACAAAGTTGCACTACTATTACTATTAATCTTCTCGTTACTCCTTATCACCCATCCCCTCCCACTTGTGACTGTATGACTGTAATTTTGTCACTTGTATCCTTATGATTTATATTAACTGTTTCCTAGTATGATTTGATTGCTTATTGTACCCTATGACTATTATTAAATGTTGTTCCTTATGATTCTTGACTCTTGATGAATGTATCTTTTCTTTTATGTATACTGAAAGCATTTGCACCAAGACAAATTCCTTGTGTGTCCAATCACACTTGGCCAATAAAAGAATTCTAATAACAATACTGTATTGTCCTGTCTAACTCCTCCAGAAGTTCATCTAACAGAATAACCATATAACTGGGGAGAGTTGATCCCTCAAATAACCCAGCCTAATACAACAAAAAGTTTAAAACATCAAAATCAGCACCTTGAATTGAACCAGAAATAGATTAGTAAGTAATTGTCATGCCCCTTTCAGAGTCTGAATCTGAGGAGGAAGCCGGATAGCTGACAGGGAATGAGAGTGTGGCTCCATTGGTTGTGGAGGAGGCTGGGGAAGGGCAAAATCTGGCTGGGCAGAGCAGGGAAGAGATAGAACAAGGGAGAGGGAGTTCAGAGGAAGAACCAGGCTTCATCCTAGGACATGCAGGGAGGAATGGACAAGAGACCAACATGGGTTGTGTGGCTTATGGGGGAGGAAAGGACCCTGATTACCTTCATTAGCCACAACTGGGAAGAGAGTTGATAAGAAAGGCAGCTGCATGCGGCAGGCTACTAGGAGCAAACGTGACTTTATCCAGAGTTGTCATGGCTTATCTGTGTTCCTGGCATCTTCCCAACCATGTGAGTTTTGCCACGCCTTCAAGTCTGGAATTCTTGCTCCTGCCCTGCCAAACTAATTACTTCAGTTTGGCTTGTTTGGACTTTAAGTTACAGTTTGTGTTGCTCATGTTTTGGACTTAATTTTCTGCAGTCACAGGCTGTTCCTGGGAGAGTTTTTCTCCAGCCAGAAGGTAACCTGGACATTGGGGGCAAAGTTGGAGATAATAAAGGGACTCTTATTGCTTATCTGACTTGTTGCCTTTGTGCCACACCCCAGGTCATCTCACTAATGCAGCTTGTGGAGACATAACAGGTGATGCTTTAGAAACAGATACAACTACCTATATTGCTGCATCCAGATGCTCTTCCAGTGCAGCCCCATGTAGAGTGCGTTAGAACAATCCAGTCAGGAAGTGACTAGGGCACAAATATCTATCAACAGCTATGGGTGGATGAAGTCCCCGATAGATGAACAAGCTGTGCAAATGTCCTCCTAGCCACTACTGCTATCTGTTCTTTGAGCATGACTTGTGACTCCCAGATTGCAGCTTGGGAAAGTCTGGGGCTGTGCAATCCTATCCAGCACCAAAAATGGCATAATTCTAGAACCAGCAGGTCCCAAACCCAAAGCTACTCAGTCTTTGCCAGTGTGGAAACCATATGGAGCCCAGATAAAAAGGAAGTGAGGTAATTACTTGTTTGCAAAACTATCTGCATCTGAACCAATAGTATTTTTCTTAATCATCTTGCCTCAAAATTGGATATGTGTGAATGAGTGTGCCTTAGATCACCTGCATCCAGGGAGAGCCTTTTCAAGATATCACATTAGCTGGTAGTCTCACTTTCTCACATATACTGTAGAAGCATTCATCTCTCTTACAGCTACAAAGCCAATCCCACTCAACCAGCACAAAGATAAGGAGGAAAACAGCAGAATAGAACAGAACAGAGCTGGAAGGGGCCTTGTGGGAGTTCTAGTAGTCCAGAAGGAGAACCTATAAAATTTTAGACAAGTGACTGTCCAGTCTCTTCTTAAAAAACCTCCAGTGATGGAGTGCCCACGATTTCTGAAGGCAAGCTGTTCCACTGGTTAATTTTCCTTACTGTTAGTAAGTTTCTCCTTAATTCCAGGTTGCTTCTCTTTTTGATCAGTTTCCAATCATTATTTCTTGACCTGTTGCAATGTTACAGTGTGCAGTGTTGCAGTGCAATTATGAAAAGGCCGAGTCATTTTGTCATCATTGCTTATGGTTGTCGTGCACTCAGCAGATTCCTGAACTGGCTATGACTGTTTCTAATGCTCTGTCAGAAATGTTTAGCTACTGTACCACTAGCTACAACCTAAGTCTGAATCATTACGGTCTATATAGTAATAGTTATTTTTGTAATGTTTTTTTATATGAATGTTTATAGTGACTTTCCTAATAAATGAAATTTTATTCTAAGTTAATCACTATGAGCTGGGAGTCAGCAATGCAATTCTGGGCTCCCCAGAACATATTAGTTCCTCCAGGCAGCTAACAGTTGAATGAAAAATAATACCTCTACCTCCATGACTTTAGTTTAAATTGATTATGTGTAATCAAAATGTTTGTTGACTTCTAGAAATGACATACATTTTCTTTATGATGATCTATCTCTAGCCTTCTTTTCACTTCTCCCAATGGGGCACTTATCGCCACTATAATGAAGTCCATCCTTTTTTTCTTTTTCTTTCCATCTTTCCAACATTAAAGCCTTCTCCAGAGTCTTTGCATAATGTAGGATAATTTGAGCCTGGTCATTTTTAGCTTGACTGAGAATTTTGGGTTGATACGTTCAATGCTCCATCAAGCTTATTTTCTTGGCTGTTCATGGTATTCTCAGGAGTTTTCTCCAACACCAAATTTTAAAAGTGTCATGAAATGGGAAATAATCCTCTAAATGAGCTCTTTTGTTATCTGCATTAATTTCTTCATTACCATTAACTACACAGTTTGGCTAAAGATACACCGCCTTCATAAAATATCATACTTCATCTCTTCAGTATCTCCTTAGAGATATTTTCACCTCTTTGGGTCAAATAGATGTCCACACAGGTATTCCTTTGATTTTGGGAAGAGGTAGAAATTGCACGGCATCAGGTCTAGATTTTATGGAGGATGAGGTGAAATAGTGAGAGCCAATTTGCAATTGCCTTTTGGAGATGTGAGCATTGTTGAGTTACATCAACAGTTTTTTTTCCTGCTTCTGCACTTTGTGCTTCTGTAGTCTTCTGCTTCTGCATTATAGTGGTGCCAGATTCAAGGAACTATTTTAATTATGCTTCCCTGTTGAAGCCTGGGTTTGATTTTTTTAAAAAAATAGGTTAAGCTTTATGATTATAATTCATGGATTGATGCTTCATTTCTGAGTCATAATGATAAGCCCACATTTGGTCAGTTGCTCTGAAGAAACTCCTCACTTTTATTCTCATGGTATAGCTACCATTCTTGGCAAATTTCAGGCCTTGGAGCTTTCAGTTCTGCCCTTAATATGCAAAGAGTCCATCTTGCACAAATCTTGGAATCTATTTTATTCATGACATTAACATGCTTTCAAAATTCCACCAGTCCGATATATATGCCTGTTTTTGTTCAATTGGTCCTTTGTTTCTAGCTAGATCAATTATTTTCTGTGTATTTTGATGACAACACTTCAGACACTAGCAGAGGTGGTATTCAGCAGGTTCTGACCAGTTCTGGAGAACCGGTAGTGGAAATTTTGAGTAGTTCAGAGAACCAGCAAATACCGCCTCTGTCTGGCCCTGCCCCCATCTATTCTCTGCCTCCTGAGTCCCAGCTTATTGGCTGGGTCTTCTTTTGTTGCCCTGCACAGGAGAATGGAGCTGGAAAGCAGGTTAGTGGGTTGGGGAGGGAATGGGATTTTGCAGTAACCTTCCCCCAGGAGTTTATTTATTTATTTATTTATTCAACTTGTATGCCGCCCTACTCCCTAAGGACTCAGGGCGGCGAACATTAAAACAGAGAAAATTTACAATAAAAGAGAATTAAACAAATAAACAAGCCGAATACAATTAAAAGAATTAAAACCCAACCCCCCCCGGGTCATTCCAGGCCGGCCCGTTGAAACAACCAAGGAGGGAATGGAGATTTTACAGTCTCCTTTCCCTGCCACGCCTACCAAGCCACGCCCACAGAACCAGTAGTAAAAAAAATAGAATCCCACCACTGGACACTAGGTTAAAACCAGAAGGTCAAGCAATTCCATGCAGCAATGCCTTCCCTTCCCTTCCCTTTCTGGATTCTTGGTGTTCTCCTTTCTGTTTCTTCAAGGAAGCTGGACATAATTAGAATATATTTTTATTTTTTTTCTTTAGTGAGGTTGACAACAGTGTTTTGAATCACTTATATCTGTTATTTATGACTTAACACTGAAATTTCATTATGTTTGTAGCCAGAATGCCCATAAAACAACCCCTCCAATAATATTAATAAAACATCAGCTTAACTAAAGATTATTATGAGATAAAGGTGACATTTATCAATTTATATGAAAGTAACTAAACTTTTCCATTGCCAAAGTTTTATGTGCAAACATTTAATATCATTATTACAGCTTTAACATATAAACTTTATTACATCTATGATTCTGATGTAGGCACTTGTTTCTAGAAATGTTACTGTGCTTTGAACTTCATATTAAGCATGAATATATATATATATATATATATAGGTCTTGGTGTATTCGGGTCTTGTCCCGTGTAAGGTTGAGAATACCTTGGCAACGTTTCGACGAAATCTCATCCGTCATCTTCAGGCTGGTGTCTTCAGCTTCGTTCTCCTGGGAGAAGTGTGTGATCGTGGCTGTTTTTCCCTTTTAAACTCTAGAGTTGGATGTGTTGTTACTTTTTGATTGGTTTGTGGAGTTGATGTATGCAGATTGGATGGCTTTTTCCTGAGACCCTGTGTGGCTGAGGTGCTGGAGGTGTGTCTCTCAGCCTTTTGTGTTGTAACGACCTGGGTAATGGGCTGTGTGATGACCTTCTGAGTTCTATTGTTGTGATGTCCTGGGTGTGGTGCTGTAATCTCCTGGGTCGTTGTCTGTGCTGCAACCTCCTGATGTTTTGTGTTGTGATCTCCTGAGTTCTGTGATGTAGTATCCTGGGTGGAAGGCTGTGATGTGGCATTCTGGGCCTTGGTTTGGCTCCAGTTTGAGGTCTGGCTATGTGTTTATAGCGTGTGTCAGTTTGCTTAGTTTGGGGGTTGGAGGGGGTGTAGCAGCTGGTGTTGCAGCCATGGTCTGGTTTCTGGATGGTGGTTGCCTTTCATCTGTGGCGTGGGCTTGGGTTTGAGTCTGGTGAAGGAGATTGGTGGTGGCATCATGTGTTATTTTGGGTCCGTGTTGGTTTTGTGGCTGGGACTCGTTTGTTGATTAGGGCTAGTTTCCAGATGTCTGGTAGGCGGGAAGTATCATCCGTTTATTCATGTTATGGGGTGTTTCTCTATTTCGATGGCTTCCCTAATTATTCTTTGTTGAAGTGTTCAGTATTGGAGATAAGTTTGGATCCTCAAAATCAATTTCATGTCCTGTGGCTTTAAGGTGCTGGAAAAGGGAGGAAGTTTTTCTTCTTTTCTGACTGCGTTCTTGTGTTCTGCGATGCGTGCATTTATTCTCCTATTGGTTTGTACCATGCAAAGCATGGACAAACCAATAGGAGAATAAATGCACGCATCGAGAACACAAGAACGCAGTCAGAAAAGAAGAAAAAACTTCCTCCCTTTTCCAGCACCTTAAAGCCACAGGACATGAAATTGATTTTGAGGGATCCAAACTTATCTCCAATACTGAACACTTCAACAAAAGAATAATTAGGGAAGCCATCGAAATAGAGAAACACCCCATAACATGAATAAACGGATGATACTTCCGCCTACCAGACATCTGGAAACTAGCCTAATCAACAAACGAGTCCCAGCCACAAAAACCAACACCGGACCCAAAATAACACATGATGCCACCACCAATCTCCTTCACCAGACTCAAACCCAAGCCCACGCCACAGATGAAAGGCAACCACCATCCAGAAACCAGACCATGGCTGCAACACCAGCTGCTACACCCCTCCAACCCCCAAACTAAGCAAACTGACACACGCTATAAACACATAGCCAGACCTCAAACTCGAGCCAAACCAAGGCCCAGAATGCCACATCACAGCCTTCCACCCAGGATACTACATCACAGAACTCAGGAGATCACAACACAAAACATCAGGAGGTTGCAGCACAGACAACGACCCAGGAGATTACAGCACCACACCCAGGACATCACAACAATAGAACTCAGAAGGTCATCACACAGCCCATTACCCAGGTCGTTACAACACAAAAGGCTGAGAGACACACCTCCAGCACCTCAGCCACACAGGGTCTCAGGAAAAAGCCATCCAATCTGCATACATCAACTCCACAAACCAATCAAAAAGTAACAACACATCCAACTCTAGAGTTTAAAAGGGAAAAACAGCCACGATCACACACTTCTCCCAGGAGAAGCTGAAGACACCAGCCTGAAGATGACGGATGAGATTTCGTCGAACGTTGCCAAGGTATTCTCAACCTTACACGGACAAGACCGAATACACCAAGACCTACATACCTTTACCCGTGAAAATCTACGAAAACAAATATATATATATATATATATATATATATATATATATATATATATATATATCATTCCAAAACTGTCAATTAAAGAGCACCATTTTCCTCATTTTATTCAGCAAATTTAATCTGTAAAAACACAGTATTAAAGTTCTATATTTTGCCATTTAGTTTCCCAAGCTGATTTACATATTAACAAGATGGAAGTGATAAATTAATATGGTAGAGGGCCAGGCAGTTTCATTTTAGGACTCAGTATGTTATATTTTAGCATTTTCTCTTCATTTTTTTTAAAGTGCTATTAGAAAGATTAGCTATATTGATAATTATTTTTCTTACCTTTTGAAAGGAAGTGGAATATCTGAAAGAATCAAATCCCATATTGGAACTTGAAACACTTGAATTTCATCTTATTTTTGTGCATTTTAATGTCCGCAATTAAATCATTACTTGGGATTATATTAATCTATGAACAATTACATCCCTTTTATGGAGCACTCTGATATTATTTGTCTAACTAACACATCTTATTAAAAGGCAAACATTTTCCTTTGCTACTGTCATGTGCAAGCAACCAGAACTATTTGTGAATAATCTCAAGCAGAAGCATTATGGTTAGTTATCTGTGTTACAAGAATCTGTCCAAATTGACTGCATTCACTTGGGAACTGTCAGGCATGAAAAACTAGTGCCACACATTAAGTTCCAATTAAACTGACTTATTGCTCATGCCTATGTGCAGGAATCTAGTCAACTAATGGTTAGTCCTACTCTGCCACTAGATAAGAGTTAAAGGAATTCAAGAAGGGTTGGACTTATTCCACATATGCAACTAGAGATTGTAGACTGATTCCTGTTTTGCCTCCATGCCCAGACTCTGCTATTCCTTCTCCTATACCAGTGGTTCTTAACCTTTTTGAAAGAATCACCCCCTTGAGCCAGTGAGGAAGTTGTCATCGCCCCCCTCCCCCAACATAACCGCCCCCTGCCACCTCTTAGCATCTCAAGGGGGCCAGCAGAAGGGTGCTAAGAGGCGGCAGGGGGGCGGTGCGTTGAACGCGGCCGCGGCAGCACGTAATGTGCCACTGTTTCTGCATTGGAGGCGCCGGCTCTGGAGCAGTGCTAGTCAATGGGTGAACCTGCAGGGCCGGCCGGCACCTCGAACGCCTCCCTGTCGCTTCTTAGCACCCCTCTGCTGACCCCCTTGAGGACGCTAAGAGGCGGCAGGGGCTGAGTGCCGCCCTGCA
Organism: Naja naja; assembly: GCA_009733165.1. Classification (NCBI taxonomy): domain Eukaryota; kingdom Metazoa; phylum Chordata; class Lepidosauria; order Squamata; family Elapidae; genus Naja; species Naja naja. Next base: position 47,988,278 of record CM019152.1, read on the forward strand.
GGCTCACCCCATTGACTGTTGTACTGCACCTGAACTGGTGCCTGTCCATCCATCCATCCAAAAGGTCTGTATGTTTGCCTACCTGCCTTCCTGCCTATCTACCTACCTGTCTGTCTTTTTGTCTACCTACCTACCTATCTACCAATATAGATCGCTCCCAATATATCTTGCTCCATCGCCCCCATATCGCCCCCTTTCCGTTCCTTCGCCCCCATGCCCTTTTAGTTCCTTAGCCCCCTGAAAACAAAATCGCCCCTTGGGGGGCAATACCGCCCAGGTTAAGAACCACTATCCTATACAAACTATCAAATAAGGCTTCATGGATTCTGGGTGAGGTTAGGCCTGTGCCACTTTCTGCAGTGCAAGGACTCTAAACTGCTTCCCCACTTAACACGTCCCTCCAGTCTAGCTGGAGATTCCATCACAGCTACTTCTTAAGAAACTTTATGTCTTTCAATAATATCTGTTAGTTGGTGTTAAGAAGCTACTTGACACCTGATTATTTTGCCACCAGAGACTAATATGGATCTTCTTTGTAGAACATTAGCACCTACTCTCTCCTAATGCCCATTAAGAAAGATTGGGCCAGCTTATCTACAAAACAAAAGACCTTCAGCTCCAGGGTGAAGGGATTAAGACATGACCCTTCAGGACGTAATAGCATTAACCCACTACCATTTAGCAGAAGACACACAGCTTACTACATTGCACAATCTCCTAAGGGTATTTCAGTCATTGCAACAGCAGTCCAAATGTTCAATCTGTTTTTATTCCATGTCATGAAATAAATTGTTTGAAGAAATTTACATTGGTAGAGTATGATGTTTTGCCATAGCTGCATAGTGACCAAAGGGTATTTGCAAATGCCCTATATTTCTGTAGACTCCTTGGCTTCCCACCCTTCTGTTTAATCCTGAAGGAAGATCTTGTTGTCATGAAGACCACCTAAAAGTAATAATGGACATACCTTGGAGTGTCCATGTAATACTTGTTTTTGTAACCTGAGATGATAGTCGGTTTGCTTCCAGGTGCAATTCAAAATGCTGGTTGTTACCTATAATGCCCAACAATGAGGGAACTACCTGTCTCCCATATTATCTGCCAACCCAATGATCCGGAAGGATTAAGATGTTTTGTGTTCCTTCAATTAAATGTCATTTATTGGGACTCCAGAAGTACACCTTCTCTTTACTGGCATTTGCCATCTAGAACTAGGGACCCCCCAAGATCTGGATGGCTGTTGTTTAGAAGACCCCAAAACATCTGGCTCTTCACCTGGGTCTTTGATGGGAGAGTGTGAGATCCCTCGTATCACTGAGTTTGTCATCTTTTATCTTAATCTTTTACCTGTAAGTAATTTAATTGTAATTTTTTTCTATTGTTATGAGCCACCCAGGGTCATTGAGAATTGGGTGGCATATAAATTTTGTAAATTATTACTATTATTAAGTCCTTCTCTAGGGCTGTGTCAGGGTAATAATGTTACCCCGACAAAGATTGACAGACCATTGGACAGACAGTTTTTAGAGACATCTGGAGGATTTGTCTGTTCATTGATGCTTTGCTCCTATACAAATGAGCCAAGTCCCATATCACCTGGGGACCCTACATGTCTTTAAACTCTACATTATGGATGTCAACCCTGAAGCTGACCTGACCAAAGCCATCATAGAGCTTCAGTGTTGCCACACTGGAGCTGAGGGATAGGGAGGGGGGATTATAGATAGCTGGGGTTTTGTAGCCAAAACAAAATACTTTCTCTTGAGAACCAAGGATGTTCTCACACCTTGTCAGAGGAAGGAAGAGTGATCTCACCAGGCAACCAGACGGCACCTTGATTGGACCATGTGACTGATTGTTTGGGGAGGAGGGAAAACTTTTACTTTTAATTAGGTGAATACCATGGGACCCCTCAGAGTCAGTTTTCACCAGAACTGTGCCAATAAAACAGATAACAGATAATCATAGTTGGAAGGGACCTTATAAGTCATCTAGTCCAACCCCCCGCCCAAACGGACCCTACACCATTTCTGACAAAAGGCAGTCCAATCTCTTCTTAAAAATCTCAAGTGATGGCGCTCCCACAACTTCTGAGGGCAAGCTGTTCCATTGGTTGATTGTTCTCACTATCAGAAAGTTTCTCATTTCCAGGTGGAATCCCTCTTTGTTCAGTTTCCATCCATTATTCCTTGTCTGGCCTATAGATGCTTTAGAAAATAGCTTGACCCCTTCCTCTCTATGGCAGCCCCTCAAATATTGGAAGACTGCTATCATGTCTCCCCTGGTCCTTGTCTTCACTAGATTAGCAAGCCCAGTTCCTGTAACCCTTCTTCATATGTTTTAGTCTCCAGTCCCCTAATCATCCTGGTTGCTCTTCTCTGTACTTTTTCTAGAGTCTCAACATCTTTTTTATAGTGTGATGGCCAAAACTGGATGCAGTACTCTAGGTGTGGTCTTACTAGGGCTTTATAGAGTGGTATTAGTACTTCACTTGATCTTGATTGTATCCCTCTGTTAATGCAACTTAGGATTGCATTAGCTTTTTTGGCTGCTGCTGTAAAACTATTCTTTGAGGCATCTACCTGCCTCATTTTGCTTGTCATGGAACCCTGACAATGGAATTGAGAATATTTGTGCCAAAAAGCAAATCTCCCTTTGTCTAGAATAGCTGTTTTGAATGCAAAGGAAAATAAATGCATCTTGAGCCTGTGTCAAACTTGTAACCCCTTAATCATGGAACAATTTGGTAACTTCTTCTTCTTCTCTTTCTCCTAACTAACTCATGCCTTTCTAATATCAGGCTGTTAAGACACAAAGCATGGCACTGCATATTCATTGCTTTTTCAACAACAACAACAACAAAAAGCAATGAACAACTATAAATGTCTTTTGCAGAGTGGATGAGAGATGGATATAATGAACACACGGAGGGGGATATTTTAAAGCCAGTGTGTGGCCCTCTTAGGCACCAAACCAATTATGCAAATAATGTCCACATCAGTCATGTGCTGTTTCGCAGATCAGCAACTGCTGTAAAGTTCCTTCTAATGAGAACTTCTGCTGATTGTTACCCAGGGAAGAGAGTCCCATGGTGTGCCTCGAAAAATAGGATTTCTTTCTTTCTTTTTCCTTTTTAATGCAACATTCTGGTGGCACTGCTTTTCAAAGTGTATTCTTCTTTTTCTTATTAAAAATTTAACTCTACAGAATAATAACACAAAGCTAGAGAGGAGCAATCACAGTCCTGATAGGAAAACATTTTGAGCAGGAAAGGCTTTGAATAAAATGCTGCAGAGGAAATATGTGGTTATGATACACCTTTACTAAATCTATTTTCCTCCACACTATTATCAGGGTTCAGCTCACAAACCAATCACATTTTGGGGTAATCCATATTTACCTTTATCTGCAGCATCCCATGTGGCCATGATATTTGACACTTTTGCTGGAAACTATCATTTATTTCTGATTTCTGGCAAAATAATGCCCATTGCAGGAAATGGATTTGCTTCGTGACTATAGTGTTCACTTTATGACCCCTGCATTTGGTTAACGACTGTTACAAGAAGATCATAAAAACTGGCACAATAATATGGTGACCCCTTAATGACTGACATCTTATAACCATAATTCCAGGCTCAATTACATCCGTAAGTTGAGGGCTATCCATACAGCTAACTTTGAAAGTCTCTCCTTTTGTTAATGTGCATTACATTTTGCATCCACTTTTATATAACATAGAGGGAATTTTACAAAATCGGGAATTTAGATTAGCACACAGACACAAAAGCCTCCATATTTTTGTTAGAATAAAAGTAATCCGACAAATGATCAGATTTGGTTATTCTTTAAACAACGTCATGATTCATTTTTACTGACAGATTCACCGATTCACTGACACTTGAAATAGTATACAGTAGCTCATAATAGTGTTTAAATTAAATTAATCATTAAATATTGATTAAATTATAATCAATTATATATTGATTAAAATTGTGCACAACAAATTCTGGCCGCAAAATAGAACAAGTTAGCATTACACAAAGAAATTCCTTTATATTTTCTTTAAATTAGTTGTCACTGAGTTTGAAATACCTTCCAAGGGAGGAAAAACATTTAGTACATCTCAGATGAATGAAATGTGGCACACTTGGAAATACAGAATTATAGACTTAGGAACCGCAGACACCAACCATCAACTCAGTGCAGGAAGGATTAGTTAAGGGCCACTGGTTATATGTAAAATTACTGTCTTTCACAGTATCATTATCTGTCCAGGAATCTGCAGACTTACTGATTTCTCATATTTCCAATTAAATCCCCAAGGAAAGAAATCACTGGAATTGGCTTTGGATAAGGAAGAAGGAAGAGCAGAGAGATGGACAGAAAACAAATGAATGAAAGAGAGAGAGAGAGAAAGAAGGAAGGAAGGAAGGAAGGAAGAAAGAAAGAAAGAAAGAAAGAAAGAAAGAAAGAAAGAAAGAGAAAGGGGAGAGGGAAAGAAAGAGAAAGGGGGAGAGGGAAAGAAAGAGAGAGAGAAAGGAAGGAAGGAAGAGAGGAAGAGAGGAAGGAAAGAAAGAAAGAAAGAAAGAAAGAAAAAGGAAGGAAGGAAGGAAGAGGGGGAGAGGGAAAGAAAGAGAGAAAGAGAGAAAGAAAGGAAGGAAGGAAGGAAGAGATGGGGAGACAGAAGGAAAGGGGGAGAGGGAAAGAAAGAGAAAGAAAGGAGGAAAGGAAGGAAGGAAAGAAGCAAGCAAGCAAGGCTTCAGAGAAAGGGATGCAAAGAAGGAAAAGAAAGCATGACCCTCCTTAAAAATTAATCTCACAAATAACAGGTGAAATACAAAAGAAAATTGTCCAGCACTCTGGCAATAGGAGCAAAACAGAAGCCCTTCTTTTGCAATTTGAGGAAATGTAAGGCAGGTTTTTAACATGGATTAGAGAAGCAAAGGGAATCAGAAGCCACACTTATCCCATTATTCTTTATCCGGGTGATAACATGTGCAGTCAGGACCCTCTCCCTGTAGTATGAATATAACCATTACTTTAAAGTAACTTCTGAAGAAGGGCTCCCATTCACAAATCTTGTTGGCCTTGGTAGCAGAGTCATGCCTGCTGCCTTACTGCTGAAAGTCTTTGAAGAGATTTCAAGGACAATTTGAGGGGGAGGGAGCATTTATTCTAGCCTCGGGGCATGAAAGATATAAGCAGATTGGCATCCATAAAAGAAAAGGTCAGGCAGAATGTCTGAATATTTTCTAATGAAAACAGTCCTATCAAAGTGACGTCTCAACACTTTCATTATGAATCATCACTAATATCCTTGATCTTACCAGAAAGCAGGAATAAAGAGGCATTATTAATTCAGAGAAAGTGTTCTTTATTGCACCTCACAATGCAGGTTGTGGAAGGTAATTTTCACCCATCATGAAAGACGGTGCAGAAAAATGTTGACTTTTGAATGAACAAGAAACCACTCTGTATATTTAAGGAGCATCATCAGTTGCCTAAAAATGTTTGTGGTTGAACATGCACTTTTAAAAAAAAAAGTCATTCTCTCTGTAAACATTTTATTCTTTTTTATTTATCAGGCTAAACCTACAAGCTACATATGGCCTTTGGTTTTTAAATGAGACTTCAGGGGCCTTTTCAGCAGATTCCACTGCAATGGAGTTTTTAATGTAATGGAAAACATTATTAACCATGAGGGGAATAAATGCAGCACATATATTAGATGGTTTTAATTTTAAGCTCATTTATATTTACATTAATCCAAAGTGAAACAATATATTAATCCTCCAGATATATATTCCATTTCTTGGAATATGGCTTTTGAACTTCAGGGAAAGGCAAAGATTCAATCTTAGTCCAAGAGTCCTACTACACACCAGATTAGTGTAGAGAACATGGAATTTTCTCAGTATAGAGATACTGAATTTTCTCAGTATGGAGACATACTGAGTATGGAGACATACATGGAACAATGGAATTTTCTCAGTATGGAAAACAAACAAGACAGTTGCCAAAAAGAAGTACGGCTGACCATTTTAAATAGATTTATAATTATTGGGGTACCACTAACGTGAGGCAATGCAATACCTTAGTTTAAAAAAAACCTGTGACACATTGCTATATATCTAATCTACCCAATTTTTATAGTTGTTTTGCATTAATTTAAATATTTATTCCACATGTATGATGTATGCAAAAATTAAAAAAAATGTTTGTAATACTTGATTTTTGCTTGATATACTGTGAGTGTACTGGATGTCTGTTGACTTTTAGCAACCGCATAATTTTTTTCTCTCCATGAGTTGTGGTATAAGGAGAGCTAAATGATAAATATGCAAGTTCTTAATGGAGATTTGGAGTGGAGTGGAGTGGAGTGGAGTGGAATGGAATGGAATGGAATGGAATAGAATAGAATAGAATAGAATAGAATAGAATAGAATAGAATAGAATAGAATTCTTTATTGGCCAAGTGTGATTGGACACACAAGGAATTTATTTCCGATGCCTGAGCTCTCAATGTACATACAGAATTGTGATATCCTTAATATAAATCTTTGTAAAATGGCTTGGTTCCATTTTTTGTCCCCATTATACCTTTTTTTTTTCAGTGTCTTTTTTTTGGGGCCAGAATGCTCAGTTTGTTTCATATACAAGACTTGGACTGAGACTAGGAGAGATATTTCTTCACTAATGGAACCCATAGCATGCCTAGTCCATATCTCCATCTCTACCATGCCCTCAGTTGCTGCTTTCAGGAAGAAGTTGGTTGCAAAGAAAGCTACAATTGTTGCAAACAATACAGAATGGTGCATATAAAGTTGATGATGGTGGTGATTATAATGATGATGTGAATATTAATGCCTAATCACCAGTCCAGTGTTGGGCCTCCAAGACATTTTATTATTATATAGAGCCATGGCAGTGCAGTGGTTAGAATGCAGTACTGCTGTCAGGGTTCCAAGTAATAAAATGAAATTCAATGGTGAAAAAAGTAAGGTTCTACAGTTAGGCAAGAAATACATAGATACAGTATATGTGGTACCTTGCTCAATAGTAGTAACTGTGAGAGGGATCTCGGAGTCCTAGTGGACAATCACTTAAATATGAGCCAGCAGTGTGCAGCAGCTGCCAAAAAAGCCAACACTGTTCTAGAGGGATAGAATCAAGATCACGTGAAGTGTTAATACCACTTTATAATGCCTTGGTAAGGCCACACTTGGAATACTGCATTCAGTTTTGGTCGCCACTATGTAAAAAAGATGTTGAGACTCTAGAAAGAGTGCAGAGAAGGGCAACAAAGATGATTAGAGACTGAAGGCTAAAACATATGAAGAATGGTTGCAGGAACTGGATATGTCTAGTCTAATGAAAAGAAGGACTAGGGGAGACATGATAGCAGTGTTCCAATATCTCAGGGGCTGCCACAAAGAAGAGGGAGTCAAGCTATTCTCCAAAGCACCTGAGGGCAGGACAAGAAGCAATGGGTGGAAACTAATCAAGGAGAGAAGCAACCTACAACTAAGGAGAAATTTCCTGACAGTTAGAACAATTAATCAGTCAAACAACTTGCTTCCAGAAGTTGAGAATGCTCCAAGACTGGAAGTTTTAAAAAAGATTTTGGATAACTATGTGTCTGAAGTGGTGTAGGGTTTCCTGCCTAGGCAGGGGGTTGGACTAGAAAACCTCCAAGGTCCCTTCAACTCTGTTATTCTATTCTAATAAACCCATAGCAAGCAAAACTCTGAGGCAGGTAGATTCCTCAAAGAATAGCTTTATTGGATATATCATATTGGCACAGATCTGATGAAAACTGACTCTGAAGGTTCCCATGGTTTTCATCTAATTAAAAGTAAAAGCTCTTCACTTTCTTAAAACAATCAGTCACATAGTCCAATGACAGCTGTCTGGTTGCCTGGAGACATCACTTCTCCTTCCTCTGACCAGGTGTGAGAACGTCCTTGGTTCCCAAGAGAAAGTATTTTGTTTTGGCTATCTCAAGTCCCTCCCCTCCCTATCCCTCAGCTCCAGTGTGGGAACACTGAAGCTCCAAGATAGCTTTGGTCAAGTTAGCTTCAGGGTTGACAACTGCAGGCTAACTCACTGTTCACTCCAGGAGTTTGAATCTAAGCAGCTCAAGGTTAACTCAGCATTCCATCCTTCTGAGGTCAGTAAAATGAGGGCCCAGATTGTTGGGGGCAATAGGCTGACTTTGTAAACTCCCCAAGGAGCTGCTGATCCAGTTCTACAGAGGAATTATTGAGTCTGTCATCTGCACCTCTATAACTGTCTAGTTTGGTTCTGCAACCCAACAGGACAGACACAGACTCCAGAGAGTAATTAGGATGCAGAAAAAACAATTACCACCAACCTGCCTTCAGTCGAGGACCTGTATACTGCACAAGTCAAAAAGAGGGCTGTGAAAATATTTACAGACCCCTCACATCCTGGACATAAACTGTTTCAACTCCTACCCTCAAAATAATGCTATAGAGCACTGCACACCAGAACAACTAGACACAAGGACAGTTTTTTCCCGAACATCATCACTCTGGTAAACAAATAATTTTCTCAACATTGTGCAACTATTTACTAAGTCTGCATTACTATTATTATTAATCCTCCCATTCTTCCTTTCAACCATCTCCTCCCACTTATGACTGTATGACTGTAACCTTGTTGCTTGTATCCCAACAATTTTAATGACTGTTTCCTAGTATGATTTGATTGCTTATTGTACCCTATGACTATTATTAAGTGTTGTACCTTATGACTCTTGACGAATGTATCTTTTTTTATGTACACTGAGAGCATATGCACCAAGACAAATTCCTTGTGTGTCCAATCACACTTGGCCAACAATGAATTCTCTTCTCTCCTCTCCTCTCCTCTCCTCTCCTCTCCTCTCCTCTCTCCTCTCCTCTCCTCTCCTCTCCTCCTCTATTCTATTCCGCTTAGAGAGGGCTATAAAGCACTGTGAAGCGGTATATAAGTCTAAGTGCTATTGCTATTTTTACTTCAAGATTCCCATTTTCATCAATCTGTCCTCTAAGCCATTCCACTTATTTGACAGGCGGGACTGAACTAACGTCACATTCAAAGTGGTGTATCTCCCCCCCTCTCAAGAACAATTCCATGTCAGGAGGTTATACTTCAGGGACAAAGAAGTTTAAGGGAAAAAAATCATTTAGCTTTGAGAGACTAAGAGAGAAAGGAATGCTTTTAGAACTCTGCCTTTTTATCTTTATATAAGAGAGGCCTGGGGTTTTGTAAAAAGTTTCAGCCCTATTCACCCAGACACCATCAAGTTCAAGTCTATCTTAGATGAAAGGTTATAAAAAAAAACTGCTGCTGGGTAGAACAGTGGTGACCTGAGTGACATAAAACCACTTTGGAGACAGGAAAAAAAATGGGCAAGATTACAGTTTTGACAGGCTTGGTTTTTTTTTTCATTTCTTTTTCAATAAACCATTCCACAGTTTCCTCACAATCAAATTCACACTTAACATAACTTGGTTTTTTTTTCCCATTGCAAAATTTAGCCCTTGGTGAATGAGTAAAACATCTCAAAATTATTTTTCCTTCAGATTCCCTTCAAGTATTAAAAAAAAGGATTTTTTTCCATTCCCTTGCCTTTACTTACCAAATAGAATGATTTCAGACTGAGCAAAGAGGATAATTATTTTTACTTCCATGGATATTATGTCTTTTGGTCTCTCTATATGCAGAAGAGAGGAGAATACAGGTAGCCTTTGACTGACAACAGTTCAAGTTACAATGGCACTGAAAAAAGTGACTTACGACTGTTTTTCACACTTACGACCATTGCATCCTCTCCAGGGTCACCTGATCAAAAGTCATACAGTTGGCAACTGGAATGTATTTATGATGGTTGCATTGTCCCAAGGTCCTGGGATCACCTTTTGCAACCTTCTGACAAGCAAAGTAAATGGGGAAGCCAGATTCTCTTCACAATTGTGTTGCTAACTTAAGAACTGCAATGATTCACTTAACCACAAAAAAAAGGTCGTAAAAATGGGGCAAAACTTGCTTAACAAATGCCTCACTTAGCAAAAGAAATTTTAGGCTCAATTGTGGTCGTAAGTCGAGCACTACCTGTACAGATATGCATCTTCTTCCTCATAAGAGACTGGGCTAAATGATGACTTGCTTCATCATAGATTATTCAATAAATCACTATTGTCCATCCACACACAAGATGTTAAGCCATACAATAAAATCTCACTCTTTTGTTTACAAAGAACAAAGTTTCTGAGTTCCTTCTGATCGAGGTCTGAAAGAGAACTGTCTCCAATTCTGTATGAGGTCCTACGTTTCTTGGTTAGGCAAATGATTGCTCAGATTTTCTTCTGATCCTGTCTAATTGTTTCCTGACTGCATCTATCTTTTTAGGAACATGGCCCACTGTTGTGGCCTTTCAGCTGCTGGCCCCTCCAGCAGCCAAATCAGATGAGGAGGCAGTGTGGGAGTCAGGGCCAGCATCAAGGCAATCTGAGAGCTCTGAGTGGGAAGATGGAATGGAGCTGGCAGAGAGAGAGAGACAGAGGTGGAGTCTGAGCCATCTGTCAGCCCTCAGATGGAGAGTTAGCATCCCCCAGGTCTGGAGGTGGCTGATGAGGAAGAGGAGGAATAGCTGGGTGCAGTGCCTGACATGTGGATGTGCAGAAGGCACAGAAGAGGAGAGCAGTGGAAATCTATGGGCTGGTCCTTGGGATGGAAGAGCCACCCCTACTAGTGAAGCCCCACCCTAGCTCTGGGGATAAAAGGCAGGGGGTAGGTATAGCAGACAACTATTCATCTCCCTGCCAGACATATTTGTTAGCCTGCTGTGTGTATGAGAGAGAGACTTTTTGCTGGGGCTGCTGGGGCTGCTGGGGCTCCTAATAAAGGAAACATTTATTTAACTACAGAGGGTTTGTTGTGTTTGAGAGCTGGCACAAAACACCCACAACTCCAAAGCCAAGTACAGAAAAATGAAGAAATAATAACCAAAAACAACAACTTGAGAACTTCAGAACCTGCTACAATGTCCTACCAGTCAATGGCTACTTCAGCTTCAACCACAACAATACAAGAGCACACAACAGATACAAACTCAATGTTAACCGCTCCAAACTTGATTGCAGAAAGTACAACTTCAGCAACAGAGTGGTCAATGCCTGGAATGTACTACCTGACTCTGCTGTTACATCCTCAAACCCCCACTCCTTCAACCTCAAACTATCCACTCACCTCACCCCATTCCTAAGAGGTCTGTAAGGGGTGTGCATAAGTGCACCATCGTGCCTCCCATCCCTGTCCTATTGTCCCCATTTATTCGTACCTATTTCCTGTATTCTTACTCATGTTTATACTCATACCTATTACCTTGTAAGCGACTGACAAATCAAATAAATAAAATAAAGTAAATAAATAAAGTTGTCTCCTTCTGTTTTAGTGTTAACATTAAGGCTGCCTCAGATTGTAAATTATGAAGGACTGTGAGGCAACCATCTAGGAAACCGAACCTCTGAGGACTTAGAAAAAAAAAACAATAGAACTCAGAAGATGAGGAAAGTGGACTTCACATTTTTAGAAACATATATTAGTTTGGCGGCTCCTGTTTGAGGTCCGTAATAAAATGTCATTTCAACTGCAGGAATTTTAGACAAGGCTAGGAAAGTAAAGTGTTGAAACTCCATTTTCATTAACATAGTTCTTTACTGCCACACAAAGAAGCCTTCTTTGTGAAACAGAAACACTTAATAAATTGACCAATTTATACTCCTGCTGGTGTAAAAAGCTTTTAGAGGGAAGGAGGAACAATTTCTCCTGGATGGAACCAATTCTATCACCATTCTGACTCTGCAAATGAAACAAAGACTACAGTAACTCATCAGCAACATTTTGGAACAATGAATTTTATTCCCTGTGCAATATTGAATATTGAATATTGAGTCTTCCAGTTCCCTAACACTATTTCTATATTTCCATTTGTACCAAAAATTAAGAGAGTACAGAAAGGCTGGCTATATCATGTCTATCTGTCTATCATGTCTATTTTCAGTGATGGATAAGATCTCTTGGTGCCTTGCTTAAGGTTCATCATAGAAGCATTTCTGATTTCTGCCATTCAGATGCAAGTTATACTGTACATGTAGTCCTCAACTTAAGACCACAATTGAACCGAACATTTACATTGCTAAGTGAGAAATTTGTGGTCAGTGGCCAAAAAAGGTATTTAAAGAGGGTCCATGGTAAAGAAAAGATTATGAACCACTGACTTAGAATATCTGTATCTATCTACCTCTACTCTACCTCTACCTCTACCTCTACCTCTACCTCTATCTATCTATCTATCTATCTATCTATCTATCTATCTATCTATCTATCTATCTATAAAAGCAAAATACCACTCAGGCATCATCACAAAATCTCCAGAACCATAAAGCCTACAAACTTAAAATTTGGCACATATGTTCCTCTTGGCTTCTAGGTGCTCACTAAGAAAGGGTTTTTTGAAATGACCATCAGAGCATTAGTATTTTGTATATTATTATTAACACGCTCTGGTGCTAAGGAGTTCTACTACCCCTCCCTACCTGAAAAGAAATCTGTTCCAAATGCAAAACACAAGCAGAGGAGAGGAGTTTCAGTTTCAGTTTTAGTTTCACAGCAGCAACCAGCTTTAGTACAGAACAGTTGAGCTAAGCCACGCCCAGACTCCTTGCTGTCTCCTTCTTGCTCACACAGCAAATACTGTTTGAATTTCCAAACACCCCTCAGCTCTTTCACACACTGACAGGACGCTAGCCAGATGAATACCAATGGATGCTGGTAGGCAGAATTTCCCCCCCCCCCTTATTTTCCTCCCCAAAAACTAAGCCCGATCACATAGTTTCATAGTGAAGCACGGGTGTAGAATAACAGAGTTGGAAGGGACATTTAGTCCAACTCTTGCCCAAGCAGGTGATCCTACACCATTTCTGACAGATGGCTGTCTAGTCTCTTTTTGAAAGCCTCCAGTGATGAAGCACCCACAACTTCTAAAGGCAAGCCATTCCATTGGTTGAATGCTCTCACTGTAAGACAATTTCTCCTTAGTTCTGGGTTACTTCTCTCTTGGTTAGTTTCCATCCATTGTTTCTTGTCTTGCCTTCTGGTGCTTTGGAAAAACTTGATGGCACATAATCAATCCAACTCACCAATCAATCAGTAAGGAAGTAGCCACTTCATTCACGAAACTGGACTTCTGATAAATATTATTAATGCCAAATGCATCTTTATCTTGCTGCTATCAGAATTAGATCTTGAGTTTGGCTAGGCCAATATTTCAATAATCTACCACTTTACTTGGTTTTGAAGACCAGATGTTTTGTATTCTTCATTGCTTCATTTGCACAACTTTAAAAAAAAATGAATTGAATTGTTCAATAGATAAAGACTAGATTTTTTTTTACCCTCTTACTTTTTCTATTATGTAACATGGTTCCAGAGCAATGAATAACACCAGTCTCAAGCATAACCTATGTTTCTAATAAAATCTACACATTCCCAGAAGCCTAGTTAGAAAATAAAATTGTGCATGTTTTCCCCACCTGGTTTAGTGATGCAACCATTTTGTGAGATCACTCCACATAGGATCTTAATGCCTTATTTATTACTTCCTTACTTTTATTTTAATTTTATTTATATGTATAAGTACATGTTTGTTTGTGTATGTGTTGTGTTGTGTTTGTATACATACACACACACACACACATTAGCCACCTTGCCGTGAGATGAACAGCAAACAAATTTAATAAATAATAATGAAATAGTGTTGCTAATATTATATGTTACTAAATTATCTCACCCAGAAAGGCTGAGAGGCATCTGGGGCTCAAGAGTTTCATGGCAGCCACTAAAGTCAATGATAAAAGCACTCCAAGGTATTAAATCAAACTTTTAGGACAGTACAACTTCCAGAATAGACTGAATCACTTTTTCCAGTCTGAAGAACCAACCATATTACCTGTGCCTTTTCCTCCTCTAAGTTTAACTATTAATTTGTGAATGCAGTTTCTCAATTTGTTAAGGCTAAAATATCCTTTCTATTGTAATTGGTCCATTGTTGGCATCATATTCACCCATTAAAGGGATTTGAATTATTATTATTACAAGAAGATTGCTAGTTGAGTAGATTAAAGCAAAGCTGTTATAGCTACATATGTGCAATAACAATAATTGTCCTCTTCTGCACAATAAATGTTATAAGACCACAATAAGTGCTTTCCAATTGGACTTGGTTTTTTTTTGTATTGTTTGTTGCTAATACAACTTCTGTAAAAGTAGCCTTTTTTCCTTTTATTTCAGGAACAAGCATAAATGCAACATACTGATTTCTCTTCATAAGTTTTGCAAACGAACAATTCAGTTAAGATTTATCCCGAGATTTCTGCACCAAATGACTAATATCCAATTATTATGAGCCATGGTGGCTCAGTGGCTGGAGAGAGTGCAGTACTGCAGGCTACTTCTGTTGACTGCCAGCTGCCTGCAATTTGGCAGTTCGAATCCCACCAGGCTCAAGATTGACTCAGCCTTCCATCCTTCTGGGTAAAATGAGGACTCAGATTGTTGGGGGCAATATGCTGACTCTATAAACTGCTTAGAGAGAGCTGTAAAGCACTGTAAAGCAGTATATAAGTCTAAATGCTTTTGCTATTGCTATTTGAACTGCTTCAACTGGCTATATTTGACAATGCCATTTTTTCTCCCACTGTATGCTGCAATTTTATATGTGTATATGTTTACCCTGAAGTAAAGCCCACTGTAGATAATCCTTGACTTCCAATCACAATTGAGACCAATATGGTCACAAAGTGAGTCATCATGTGGCCAGACTCTGTTTTACTACCATTCTACCATGGTCTTTAAGTGAATCATGCTGTTATTAAATGAATCCATCTTCCCCAATTGATGTCAGAAACTAGCTGGGTAGGATAATTGCAATCATATGACCACAGGACAATGCAGTTCTAAATGTTAACTGATTGCCAAGGGTTCAAATTGTGATTACATCACCATGGGGGGGAGTGGTTACAATATTTGTAATTGTGAGGGCAAGCTGTATATCACTTTTTCTAAGGCTTTTGTAACTTCCAACCATTATTAAACAAATGGCCACATGTCAAGAATGATCTATATATTTAATGGACTTATGTAACAGGACTACAGCCCTAACCATGTTCAAATATTTCCAGGATATCCATCCAGTACTTTGTTATATTTTTTCTACCTTCTCCTCTTTAAATAAACTTTGTGTGTGTGTGTGTGTGTATCTATCTATCTATCTATCTATCTATCTATCTATCTATCTATCTATCTATGTCTGTCTATATCTATATATCTATCTATATCTATATTGAAGAAGCAAGAAGGAAGAGTTCTGACACTTTTAAATTTTGTTTTGGAGAAAATGCCTAGCAGCACATGGGTAGCCAAGAAAAAAAACCTAAAGCCTAAAGCAGGGCTGTCAAATTTGCGGCCCATGGGCCAGATGCGTCACATGCTGGCCATGCCCACGCCCAGATTAGTGAAGGGTGGGAAAGTCCCAATACGTCCCGTGATGCCACCATGATGATGGAAGTTTGATACCCCTGGCCTAAAGGGTCATCATAATTTCCACTGGTGGCACAAATGACCCTGGCTTAAATAATTGTACTTCAGACCCCTCAGCTCTCTAGAGAAGTCTCTCATTCTGGGAAAGATGGAAGGAAAAAGAGGATAAATCCTGATGAAGAAAATCTATGGTGGTCACTAGGAGTTGAAAATGATGCAATGGTACATAATCAATTTTGTGTGTGTGTGTGTGTGTGTGTGTGTTGTTTGGATGTGCATATATGCATCTATGGAGGCAAATTTCATTATTATCAAGATTCAAACTAGACTTTTTGATGAATGGGAAATTTATATTAATTGAATTAATAACTTCCAATTAAAACTAATTGCCTACAAAATAAAACACCCCATTTTCAAAATTAATTAATCCCCTTATGCAAATATCAACTATTCTCTTTTTCATGCACATACGTATCATGTCATGCAGAAAGATACAAATGCACAAACATGCACTCTACTCCTTCCCAACACAAACAGCAAAACAACAACAAATGGGAAGGGAAGGCAACATTTTTTTTGATTGATTAAAGAAAGGATTATGTTCTGCAGCCAGACAATCCTTCCCTAAGAACAATTAATTTTCAAAGGCTTCGAAACATTGCACTTAACAGCCTGCAATGTTTAGATGCGCCTTGCTTACTTCTTTGTTTTCTTTTTTTTTTTCAAACAAGTTTTATTCAATTTTTAACAATTTAAATAAGTCTCTTTTCAGTAGACAGCATATTTCCGGGTCATCACTTTTACATGCAAATATGACAATAGTTTTACAGTATTTTTAACATTTAACTTCGTATTTTATCCCATTTTTACTTCCATTCCATTTTTTTGCAAACAAAGAGCCAAACAAATTAATCCTAGTCTCAGATCTTAATCTCAATCTATATAACCCCATTTCATTTCAAATTATTATAAATAGTTCTTATGCATTTATATTTCTTTTAAAAATAACAATATG
The DNA here is from genome assembly GCA_009733165.1 of Naja naja. NCBI lineage: Eukaryota > Metazoa > Chordata > Lepidosauria > Squamata > Elapidae > Naja > Naja naja. The sequence goes on from CM019152.1 coordinate 48,004,902, forward strand.
TTTGCTCATCATATAAAGAATAAAGTTTATCCATATCTATCCTTAAACTATCTTCACATTATTAATGCTCTTTTATCATTTACATATTTCTTTTATCCGTCAGATTTGCCCTTTCATCACGTATTCTTTCCATAATTCTAAATCAATACAAGCTTTAACACAAAAAGAATTAAAAACCCTAGACTTACCCCTTTACTACTTTGAAAGTGTCACCTCAGTGATTAACATAATAACATTATAATAATCATTCCCTTTGAGGCAAAAGATAGAATAAGAAAAAAGAGAAGAAAAGCTACATAACATTATATATCTTTTCAGTCGGGTTCTGCAACACATATCCCCCAATTTAAAATTTATTTATAATTTCAAAGTAATAGTAAAAATAATTAACCTTGGTTACTGACAAGTCTCATTTTTAAACATCTTCAAAATTATTTCAATTAATTCAATTTATCTAATCAACATTTACCTTTTTTATAAGTAAAAGTGAGAGTGTACCTTCATCTAAAAAAATTGTTGTCAGTAGCCCTCTATTGTTTTATATTTTAATAATTACGGTATATTCTTATTACCCATCTTCTCCATGCAGAACCCCTTCTTAATACCTTAGCCATTATCTCTATGTAAACGAGTTTCTTTCTTCATTATATAATTCCCATATTTCTCTATCTTCTGCTCCTGTTTCTTGTTCCCCCTCCTCCTCTTTCTGCTATATCCCTTCTCCATCCAATTTGAATCCTCTCTCTCATTACCTTTCTGCTCTCTTTTCTTCTGGGCCTTTCTACCTTGCCTAATTCCATAAATGTTCCTCTTTTTAATTGCTTTCTTAGGTTTCATTTTTTGGACCACCCTTCCTTTCCCTTTTATTTGTAGTGATCTTTGTGTTAGTTGTCTCTTTAAAATGGCTTTCCCTTGTGCTCTCCTCCTTTCCAGGATTCCTTCTTCTTGTTCTTTGTTCGCCATTTCCATGTCTTCCACCAAGAGCCAAATTAATTCAGTCACTTCCTTTCATGCTTTTAGATTCCATTTTTAATTCCTTGGATGGCCACAAATGTTTTTATTTTCCTTATTTCTTCTTCTTTAAATTTTTAAAATCTCAACCCACGCCCAGAGTCTGTATCAATGTCACCAGCTAGTCCAGCAGTTTGTCTTTTATTTAGGTTCAAACTTTCACCTTCTGTAGTTCTTGCTTTTTTGTTTCAATATTTGTTTAAAATTGTAACAATTCCAATCCACAAAGGAACAGGATATTTTCCTTCTTCTTTAAATTCCAGTTTTTATCCACTGAGTGGCACTTTCTGTCACACAAAATCTTCTCCCTTTCCTTTTGTTTTAATATTCAGGGTTTTTCGAGCCTCAAACTTAAATTCTTATGCCGGCTTCTACCTTTCCCGGTCCGAAGCCCCTTATAGCTGTCAAAAATATTTTACTATTTTTCCTTCACTTGATACTTGCGCTTCTTTTTCTTTTTTTTTAAAAAGCTCATTTTATCTTAATCCCGGGTACCTTTGTTGATTTTACCTTCCAATACTCCCGATTCTTCTGCTGTCAACTTCTTTCTTTCCTCCTGCACAAATCTTAATCCAGTTGAGACCTTCTCTTCAAGGTGGCCATATTGACCACCGCTTCTTGTCTCTTCGGAGGAAAAGACCAGACTCAAGGGGAGATGCGCTCCCTCACTCTGTCTGGCAGCTTTCCCTTTCTCCGCCGCTCCTATGAGGCAGCTTCAGCCCGAGCCATGAGGATCAGGGCTCTCAGACGAAAGAGCCAGGCTGCAGTCATGGACGATCGCAAACCGCCGCCCGTTAGCGAGAGGGCTCAACCCAGAAGTCTCTTCTTTGTTTTCAAAGCAACGTTTTCTATTCTTATCAGTGCATTTAATGCACCTTCCAAATGTCTATGGAGATTCTCAGTCATCCAGGTCATGGTTGTCCCAAAGGTGCTTTTTTCCAGAGGCAGCTGGACTTTCTGATTTTTCTTTGAAGACATTTTGCTTCTTATCCAAGAAGCTTCCTCAGCTCTGTCCCTCTGAAGAAGGTTCTTGGATAAGAAGCAAAAATCTTCAAATAAAAACAAAGTCCGGTTGCCTCTTGAAAAAGCACCTTTGGAACCTCACCTCACCGCTCACAGGTAATTACTGAAAATATTCTTATGTTATAAAAATGTGTGTCATTTTTATTTTGAGTGTGCTGAACCTAGGCAAGCAAACAATGCTGCTGTTTCTCTAGCTCACAATTTTGTCCTACTCTCCTTGCAAGTCTTGATATGATTTTTCCTCAAGTGGTATATAAATCCAAGTGCTATTACTATTGCTAACAGTTATAGATATGGAATATACCTACAGGTGTGGAAAGGGGTGAGGTGCCCAAGCAATTAAGATGCTGGGCTTGTCAACTCATAGGTCAGCAGTTTGAGACCCAAGCGTTGTGAAACAGGGTGAGCTCCCATTACTTGCCCCAGGTCCTGCTCACTTAGCAGTTCAAAAGCATGCAAATGCGAGTAGGTAAATAGGTACCAATTCAGTGGTAAGGTAACAGTGATTGTGAGCCTCTGCATATAGTCATGCTGGCCACATGATGATGGAAAAATCTTTGGACAACACTGGCTCTTCAGCTGTGAATTGGAGTTGAGCACATTGCCCACTAGAGTCAGATATGACTGAACAGGGAACATTTTTACCTTACAGATGTGGAACTCCTGTTTTAATTTTTGTACCCTGCCCAGAGTCACTGCTGTACGATGGGTTGCCATATAAATCACATACATGTGTACATACATGCATACCGGTAGCATCTACTCCAATATTGCAACATTTATATATAAATCTTTTGCTAGTCAGAATTTGAAATGCCATTTTCTGAATCCCAAAATATATGCAAAAATGAACGTGCTAAGGAAAGGTCATATTAAAGAAGCTTATCTTTGGGACAACAAATGCAAAAAGATTTCTGTAAGAGGAAACCTCTTAGCAAAACAGGAATATATGAGAAGACAAAAATATGTACATTAGAGACAACATGCATGATAATGTACACAATTTTTATGCACACATTTTATTGTGAAGCGGAGGAGAGACAAAATGGACTACAGATAAGAAAAATGAGAAACAGAGAAACAAAACTGCATTTCCTGTAGTTGTTGTTTTACTTTTTTAATCTAGTTGTGATGTTCCAAGCCTCAGGCAGAAATCTTTTCTAGCTTTGCAGCTTTTCTTACATATTTGTTCATTGTACAAGTACACAAACACAGAGAGATCCATTTTTAAAAAGTTTCAAAACTAGCTAGAGGGAGGGGATGCTGTGTTCTTCACATAGACAAAAATAATATAATACCCTCTGGGGAAGTTACACACAAAAAAGAAGAAGATAATACTCTTCTACTTAGAATTCATCTGTAAATCACTGATCCTGTATTGCTTCTCGAAATGGCTGTTAGACCCTTTGTGGCACATGGAAATCCAAATGTGATTGACAACTGCAGAACACAGAGAATAACTAAAGAAGGAAAGTATGCAGTCTTCATTCCTCTTGACCATAAAGCCAAAGGCATTTCAGAAAGCAACCTCTACATTTGAGGAGAAATTAGCCCTGGTGGCACAGAGGTGAAAGTGTGGTATTGCAGGCAGACTCTGCAGACAGTCTGAAGTTCGAACCTGATGGGGCTCAAACTGGACTTAGCCTTCCATCCTTCTGAGGTTGGGAAAACGAGGACCCAGATTGTCTGGGGCAATACGCAAATAAGACTCCTATATTGTAAACTGCCCAGAGAGTGGTGTAAAACACTATAGGGTGGTATAGAGGTCTACATGCTATTGTTATTGCTTAAGGAGGTACTCTTTGTGACCAAGTCTTAATCTTGTTTTTCAATTAATATAGTGGCTTTGGATACTTCTGCCTGCCCATGAAGGACAAGGTTGGGAATGTTATTCCTCTTTGAATCTCTTTGCTCTTCCTCTTCCTCTCCCTCCCTCTCTCTGTGTATGTATACAAACACACACACACACGCGCGCACACACACACACACAGCAGAAGTTTAACTTAATTTAAGCATGAATGGTTCCCATTGAATACATCACATAGTATGGCAAATATAATCAATTAAAATTTGGCTTCTCCAGTGGCTTAATTTTTTTATTTTTCTTTTCCTTTTTTCATACTTGTTGGTATCTTAATCTTTGTTTAATGTGCTTTGTCCCTCTATTTTTTTTCTTTCATTAACATGCATTACAATATTAGCATAGCATAGCATAGCATAGCATAGCATAGCATAGCATGGCATGGCATGGCATGGCATGGCATGGCATGGCATAATCTATAGACAAACACATAGTAAGAATACAATGGAGATTTTAATTTTAAGATTAAGCTAAAAACTGGGAGACTGTGAGTTCTAGTCTCCCTTTAGGCACAAAGCCAGTTGGGTGACCTTGTACCAATTTATTTCTCTCAGCCCTAGGAAGGAGGCAATGGCAAACCACTTCTGAACAACCTTGCCAAAAATAATGCAGGGACTAAGCCTGTGAAAATCAGACACAATATAAAGGAAAAGAAAATGTTTAAGACCTAAACCTTTATTTTATAACAAATACATTGATGCAAGTCACAGTGTATTCTTTTTTCTCTCTCCATTTCGGTATTATGCTTATCTTTTAGAAAAAGCCAAATAATGTTCATGCTCATATCATTGATATCCTAAACTGTAGCTAATATTGATAGAATATCTACTTTTTCTTTTATTTCCAATAGTCTATGTTATCTAAATAATCAAGAGTCAAGAATTTGTAAGCATACCATGTAAATATTGTTGTGTTAAAATAATGTAATATACCACAATTTATCAAAACAGAAGAGAAAGAAAAAAAGTTTAATTGTTGGTTTTCTTGTTCCTGAATAGCAATTCTATGAAGTAAGCTGAGAATGTGATTGATCCTACTTAATCCTGTCAGCTTCCATTTCTAAGGGTAGATTTGAGATGGAGTTGTTTTAATCCTAACCCAATATTTTAACTCTAACTATATTTGCTTTTTGATAATTCTCCTCACTCTCTTTCTTTTATGTATGATTGTCTGAATGTGACTCAATGAAATGTTTAAAGAAACTACTTGCTCGTTGCTCCATTTAGAAAACACAGAAGTTTATCTCTGTTTCTACATGCTAAAACAATGTTTGTACAAATAATCCTGCCTTTTGGATGATGTCAAACACTTGCTACAGCTGCGTTGATTCCTTGATTTGTCTTAGGCCTGGACTTCTATAACATTAGCATAATAAAAGATGAAAGGCAAGGAAGAAGCGATGGTGTGTGACTGTCACATTTGTTAACATTAGCTAACTTGTCTGTTGACTTGTACAATGGCTTGTGTCATGCGGTTAATGGCAAACTTAATAAGATATTGCATGCTGTCTCTGAAAGTCCATTAAAATATCAAAGAATCAAGACTGCAATCTCTCACCTATCACATTGCAGGCATTTGCAAAGTTTGTGCAAATTTCAAACAATTTGCAGTCTTCCAACTGACAGAATAAATGCCACTTTGCCACTTATTACTGGACAAAGGACGCCTGGCCACTGTTATGATTTGCATCGCCCTCTAAAGTGGATAGAAATTGACTTCAGAAACAAACATTGATTATTTTGGATGGGAAGAAATTGCTTTACCTACAAGCAGCCACAGTAATCTTTTCCGTTGTTATTCCCGATAACATGACAGGTAGTTAGATCAAAGCTCTCCAGATGTTCTCCTTGAACTTATTTATTACATATCACTTTTCTTCTAGGTTGGCGTACTCTCTACAAACAATGACAGCCCTAAAGTCATTCATTGAGCATTACGATCTGAAATGCCTAAAGCTTTCATCCAACTCCAACCCCCCCCTCAATCCATCATATTTTGTTCTAATATAGAAGCTTATAATGCTGTTAATTAGGTGGACTGACCAAAAAAAAGTTTGCTATAGTTGCATTTTTATGAATTCCAGACTCCCGTCCCCAAACCATCCTATTAAGATTTCTGGCAAATTTGCAACAGCATGGTTTCCTTTTCCTTTTTCACAAAATAAATTGAGATCTCAGATAGGTTTATTGCATATGTTTTGAGCCAAGTGCTTCAAGTCCCTTTTAAAAAGCAAGCAAACAAAGGGAGTAAAAAATTTATCTGTCTCCAATTTTGTTCTCAATTTTAGCATATATTTGTCAACACTCAAACATCAGAAAAGCTGAATGAATGAAGAGAGACGTAAAGACAGACATGGGGTAGGTGGAGATATGTTTTGAAAAGCTCCATCACTTTTTAACCATTGTGTTGTGCAGTTGTTCTAGCTGTTCATCCACTTATGTTTCTACATGCAATAGATATCCATTGTTATCTGGGGTCAAAATAATAATTTGTAGGAAGTTAGCACCCACCCTTCTCCTAGAAAATTGAAATAGCCTAGGAAATATTAAAAAGGCAGAATATTTCCCCTAAAAAGAGTAGAAATTCAAGAGCAGAAACGCACCCTCAGAAGTAGAAACTCACCCCCACCTTTGTTAATGGGTGGGCCATTAAGGCCTGGGCCAGAATACTTTAGATAACAAAGATTCTCCAGGTAAAGCTATAGCAATTGCCAAAAGCCCTTTTCAGTGCATCATCATCCAGCAAGGCTCAACCAAGCCTGGAACTCAGGACAGCCTACAGAGTTGCCCCTGCATGGCCTCATGGGAGTCTGACAACCAATCAGAATACAAGCTCCAATTTAAATCCCAACAAAGGTTATAAAACCCAGGCACTCTTAGCACCTCAGACCTTTTTTGATCTCTTCCTTCAGCTTGAAGCATGTGATCATCCTTCCTTTTCACTCTGGAGCTCCAAGCCATGTGGTCCTGTCCACCATTAAACCTTCCAAACAGCCTCCATGTTTTCAGTGTCTTTTTCCCCACTTGGAACTGAACCCAGAAGAATATTTCTTCCAACAAATTAACATCTTGTTCTTTCCCAATAGCAATGGGTGCTTAGACTTCTATACCACTTCATATATAAATACACATATAATACTCAACATATTTCCCCCAACAATGTGGCTCCTTATCTTATCAACTTTGAAAGGATGAAAGTCTGAGTCAACCTTGAGCCAGTCAGGATCGAACTGCTGGCAGTTGGGCAGGAGTTCCCCTGTAATACTGTATTCTAGACATTGCCCCATTGCTCCACCATGGCTCAAAATGGAAAGGAAAAGGAAATAGAAAGGAGTGGCCCACCACATCCCTGCCAGCAGAAGAAACATGTCATGGGCCCCATCAGTCAAGGAATAACAGCTGGTGGACCCTGAAGAAGGGCCTTACCTGCCATAGGTCCTGTCCTTTGGAATATCTTACTCCTTGAGGTGAGATTGACTCCCATCCTTCCACACAAGCCCGAGGAGCTGGATCTGCCAGATGCCCTGGTGTTTTGACCCAGGCTTTGTCAAACGTAATGAAACACAAACTTGTTTCAAAAGCAAAACCTATTTTAATGCAATGCTGGGAATTATTTATTATTTATTTATTATTTGGTCTTATATGCCGCCCTATCTCCCGAAGGACTCAGTGTGGCTCACATAAAAAACAACGAATACAAAAGTTAAAAGGAATTAAAAATATTAAATCAATTGGACCAAATAAATATTTAAAACCCTACCACAAAACATTTAAAACAATGCCCCCCTCAGTCCAGGCTTTCATTTCCAGCCAGAACTCATTATACACAGTTCCCCAAGATACGTCCACGCTTGTCAGGGCTGGGGAATGCTGCCAAAAACAGAAGTCTTCAAAGTAATTATAACAGGACCCACCCGAAGTATCAGAAAAAAATGACCAGAGTACGCAGAGTTTCAAGAAGTTTCACTCAGAATCTATCGAACTGCTTCCTGCAAAGCTCTTAGTCATTGAGATTTGGCTTTTATCCCTTGTGGGAGGGGCAACCACCTCCCAGCCTTACTCCCAAGTCACCCCTTCTGCTTCATCTGCTCTTGCTTTCTAGCAACTCTGCACACACGCACTGGGAACAGGCTCCCCTCGGTCCTCTGCTTTGTTGCTGCCAGACTCCGAAGGCTTCAAAGGCAGCACCCCACTCCCAGATGGTCCTGGCCCCATCCCTGCATTGGATGGAAGACCCTCGTCCAAGTCCTCTCCAGACTCCCTGACTGGTCCCCTTTCATCCTCACTGTCCAACTCCACTGCTGTCTGCACCAGCTGCCAGAGAACCACAACACCTGGGGCCCTCCCCTCCTGCACATCCTGTTCCCTCCCTTCCCATCTTTTAGCTATAATTTTATTTTGATTTATTTTTATTGTTTTGGAAATATTTATCTTTTAGCATTTTATTGTTTTCATGCTGAACACCACCTGGAGTTGTTTCAATAAGAGATGACTGGCAAATAAATTTAAAAACAAACAAACAAACTCTCTAACTCTGGAAACAAAGTTGTGTCTTGCCAAAACTGATGAAGGATTCTCCACCCTAGGATAAGCTGGGCAAATCTACTATAGATATGTAGCAATTCTAATACAAGTCATAGTTGCTATGATGCATTCTGCCTCTTTGCCTGAGATAAGCACCCACATTAAAAATTCAGTTGAGCTGTCTTATCAGCTCTTAATGACCATTTGAAGTTACAACAGATTTGAAAAAACTTATAACTCATCCTCAAAGTTGGCAGCACCAGCTGTAAAGCCATATAATCACATTTCAGGCACTAGGCAACTGATTCACAATTATGTCTGATTACAACATCCCACAGTCACTTATCATGGATTGCAATATTTTTTTTGCAATTTTCCAACAAAAAGAAATACCCATTGGATAAGTTGGATTCAGAGTTATGACCAGGTGATTTGCTTAATGACCATGGTGACTCGCTTAACAACTGCCTTAAAAGTGATTGTAAAATTGAGTCTGGTCATGAGGTGATTTGACTTAATATTTCAGGGTTGATTGTGGTGAGAATTCTAACATTGCCTGTACTTTTTTTATTAAAGCCAGACTCAAGTTTATTTTTTCCTTTTTTACAGGGAGGAAACAAAGAACAATGAGTCCAGTGAAACAACTGGTGTGTGTGTCAGTGGTGGCTGTCAAAATCCACCCTTTTTGTATGCATTTTGACATGATGCTGCACCTGCCATTTTGCAGATTTTGCCATTCTTTGTCTCCTATGAAAGCCCATGAATGAGTTAGATGACTAAATATCATGTTCCTTTCCCCAAAAGATTTCTCTTTGGAGATAATCCAAAACAAAAAGCCCATTAAAAGCAGTTGGTTTCCCTAAATTAAAAAACAAAAAATCCCTCCCCATATTGTCTCTAAGAGTGATCAAAGTAATCACTTGAATATGTTTGCATCTTAACCTTTGGGATATGGAACTATCTGTAGAGTAGAGTAGAGTAGAGTAGAGTAGAGTAGAGTAGAGTAGAGTAAAATAAGAATAGAATAGGGATAGGGATAGGGATAGGGATAGGGATAGGGATAGGGATAGGGATAGGGATAGGATAGAATAGAATAGAATAGAATAGAATAGAATAGAATAGAATAGAATAGAATAGAATAGAATAGAATAGAATAGAATAGTTGGAAGGGACCTTGGAGGTCTTCCAGTCTCTAATTATCCCAAAGGTCCTATCAAAAGGTAACTGGACTTTCTTGTTTTTTTTCCTTGAAAACATTTCACTTCTCATCCAAGAAGCCTCTTCATACAGAATGCCAGTTGCCAGTCAGAACTGAAGAAGCTTCTTGGATGAGAAGTTTTCAAGAGGGAAAAAAACCCAAGAAAGTCCAGTTGTCTTTTGAAAAGGACCTTTGAGACAAGCATGACCTGGATGAGTGAAAATCTCCATAGATGTATCTAATTGTGAAACCTCAGTGACCTGCCAGATACAAATGTCCACAGGTAAGAGGTTTAAAGCAAACCTTCCAACAAATAAACAACAATTCACAAATAAGTCCTGTTCTGCAAACAGGGTCTCTGTAAGGCCTCTTCAGCCTTGCTCAAGAATGAGAGCTTATGCTTAAATGCATTTGGCCCTGGGGAGTTTGCACAAACAAGGCCATAGCTTTCAGCCTTGAAACAGCCCTGTCAGAGAACAACTTTGATGTTAGAAGAAGCTTTTAATTCTTCTGTCTTTGATTCATCTAATGGCCCAAAGCACCTATTGGCACCAGGACTGGACAGAATAGATTAAAGAGGCACCCTGGCAATCAATGTAAAGACTTAAGATCTACCATTCAACGTATTAAGATTCGTGGCCAAGATAAACATCTCTTTGGGATAACGTAATATTCTGGGAGCAAGAGTAGAAGCAATTTTGCAAACATCTCCTGCTTTACCTAGAGAGGTATGGCTTAAAGGAAAAGTTAAGCTTTTGGCCCTGAAATGGGAGCTTCCAGAAAAGGTTTTTTTTTTTTTTTTGCTGTAGTGCCTTGCCAGTTTAAATCTGATTGGCATTTAGGTCAACCCTACCAATTTCCATTTCTGCTCTGTTTGTTTCAAGATACAATTTCAATGGCTTTGTAGCATCCTTCCATCCCCATGTAATCATTTAAAAAATTAAATGCAAAGTCTTGTGATAATGCCATTGATGGTCACCCAGCCATTATTATTAAATTTGAGCACTGTGCTTGCTACTAATAAGATTATTTAATGTAGTGATTACAGGACTTTGAAACTGGAAAACTCCCCCTCCTCCCCAACCGCCTTCAGTACATCCTTTAAATTTTACAGCCATCTGACCTTTGCAAAAGTAAAAGAGCATGGTAATGTGCTCAATTTCAATACGGAGCTAATATCATTAAACTTCTTACAAAACCTAGATGTTTGGTTGGTTAAATAACAATGAAAAAAGATTGAATTTCCAGTCACTGCACTATCTATAAATCAGAGAACAATTATAAAATGGCCATCAAATCATACAATACAAAATGCTGGTATTCTAGTAAGACACTTGTTAAATCTATCAAACCGGAAGTATATTTCATGGAAAGGATGGCTAATGCCAGTAACAATGCCTTCATAAAATAGGATCATATTTCTTTCATTGTATAAATAAATCATCTAATTTATTTTCCTGGTGACTTCATGTGTCCATCCATCAATACATTTTCCTTACCACTGGCTTCGTCTAGGATATTTCTTCACTTTTCATGCTAACCTAGAATTATGATATTTCCAATATCTTACTAGTAGCAAGCACAGTGCTCAAATAATGGCATCAATTGCATTATCACAAGATTTTGCATTTAATTTTTTTAAAATTACTACATGGGGACGGAAGGATGCTATTAGAACAAATCACTACAGGATAATTCAATGCTATATTAATCATTTCATTCTGTTACTTTTATTATTGGTGATCACTTTTTCATTGAAATTATTGTAGTTCTTGTGTAACTGGGTTGACTTTATTTTATTATTATTGGCCATGGTTATGTTGAAATTAATTTAACTTTTTTATTTGTGAAATTGTCCTCCAGTGAGTTGTCCCACAGCAAATTGGCTGTAGCAAGTTGTCTCATGGCGAGTTGGCCACAGCAAGTTGTCCCATTCTGTATCCAAGTACTAATGATAGTAATTGTAAACTTCCTAGAATCACTTGGTCAAGTTGGGTGCCTATAGAAATTAAATGAATGAATGAATGAATGAATGAATGAATGAATGAATGAAACCTGATCCTGCTTACCTTCTGAACCTAGACAAGATGTCAGCACCCCCTAAGGCCTTTAATATATTCATTCCTGTATATTTCCCCCCTCTAAGCTGTTACTCTGCTAAACAACTAAGGCTGTATTACTATTATTCTTCTCATCTTTCCTATTACCTATCTTCTTTTCTACTTATGACTATAACTTTGTTTCTTGTATCTTTACAATTTATACTATTTTATTTAGTTTCCTCGTATGATTTATGTTTGCTTATTTAGTATCCTATGACCATCACTAAGTGTTGTGTCTTATGATTTATGATGAATGTATTTTTATGATGATTATGATCACTATTTATCATTTATAGCTTTTATGTACACTGAGAGCTTATGCACCGAAGACAAATTCCTTGCATATCCAATCACTCTTGGCCAATAAAGAATTAAATTTTATTCTATATGAAAGCCTTTCAGAAAATAGTGTTTTTGGTGTTTGTGGTGGGGTTAATGATATACCTAGTTGAAGCAGACTAAATCCAGTTAAAATCCAAAGATCAAGAAAATAAGACAGATTTCTTAATAGTGCCAAAGCACAATTAGAACATGATCCAACTTTAGAAAGGATGCTAACTTTCTTTCTTCAAGTCCTCTGATGAATGTAATGGGAAGGCAATGTTTAAGGTCAGTGATACCATGTATCCTCAAAAATAAGACCCTGTCTTATATTCTTTTGCCACTAAAAAAGGCACCAGGTCTTATTTTGGGGGGATGTCATCCACTAACTAATCTCACTTGTACATGTTGCCTCCTTTTCACTGTCAGAGGCCTTCAGGAACTTCTGCAGCCAGCAAGGGCTTTCTTGAAGGCCTCTGAAGCCAATAACAGAGCTCTGGATCAATCCAGAGCATCTTTGTTAGCAGCTACAGAGGCCTTCAGGAAAGCCTTACCAGCCTTGCCAGCTGCAGAAGAAATGGGCCAGAAAGGCAGGTATTGGGATGTGCGAGGCCTGGCTACAACTGTCCAAAGATAAGTAGCTCCACCCCACATTCCCATCCTAGCTTAATTTTTACCTGTGCACTCTGGAGTGGGTGGGATTGAATTAGGGCTTATTTTGGGGGGGTAGGGCATATATTGGGCACAGTTGTAAAAATCAAGCTAGGATTTACTTTTAGGGTAGGTCATATTTTCAGGGAAACAGGATACCTTCTTGAAGAAGAACCATCTTTTTTTCATTAAATAATGAAAGCTTGCGAACCTTATGCATTCCTAAGCGATAAGAATCAAAACTTAAGCAAAGCTCTGCTGGATCAGATAAGATAACTATATCTCATTCAGAAAGAATGAGTAGCTAATCGGAAAAAGCCTAGTAATTATATTGCTTCCTGGATACTGATATCAAGAATCAGTATCCAGGAAGCCTTTGACTGGGGAAGCAATATATACCACAACAATGAAAATCAGTGATAATCTTATTCTGCATCATTGTATAGAATTCCTTTCTAAAATCTTCTACCTGGCCTTAGATGAGGTATTACACTTGTTAAATAAGAAATCCATTTCCCAGGTGAGGGAAGCAGAATTAAGATAATTGAAAATCCAGGAAAACTGAAAAGCAGAAATTGAAGCATACAGCAAATTGACAGAAGAAGTTTTGAATGGAGCCAAAATAAAAGCTACCTGACATACTGTTGAAAATGAGGGAAGCCTGGAAGATCCATACTTATGGGAACAGCTGGCATCAGCACTGGCAAATTCTGAGTTGGCAATGGATACACCCAGAGCTGTTTCCCTTAACACCTTTACAAAAATATGTGGATATATGTTGATTGAAATTACCAGTAAATTTGGCAATAGTTGACCTCACTGGGATTTTTTTTAGCTATTAGTCCTAAAACAAATGAGACAAAGGAAACAAATCAAATTTCATCCCCAGTTGGTAATCATATGGATGTATATAAAATGTAATTCTATACCTGGAATGATTAAACATTATACAGCCTACCTTGTTTGTTTTCCTGTTGGGTGTGTCCCATTAGTCTTAGTGATGTTTGTTTAGCTTTCTTGAAAACTCTTTGCCTTTTAGCTAAGCAGAGGTTTCCAGATCTCTCTCAAATGTTCTTTCAGTGAAAATTTAAGAATAATTTAGTAACCATTTATATACAGAACAGCTATTTCCCCTGCTGGAGAGAAATGTTCCTAGTTTTACTGAAAGCCTTTGTTATATCAAAAACCCTTTGTTATGTGTGTTATAAAAATAATCCTTTAAAATAACATTTGTTTCAACTCCTCAGGAATTTCCAGAGCTTCAGTGCTTGAGGCAGAATTCAGAAGTCACTTAAATCTTTGAATCTTAGACTTAACTGCACAAATCTAAGCATAGAGAATTAATTCTGAGATAACCTTTAAATTTACTATATCCAGGTGTTCTAAGTTGGGGAGAAACATGTTTTATGTACATTGAAGCAAAATATTTTGAATGCTATCCTTGCCAGTGTAGGGTAAGGTTTTGTTGCCAACATTAATTCCAAATGTGTAAAAGGAAGTTCTCAACTTATGACCACAGTTGAGGCCAAAATGTATGTTGCTAAGTGATACATGTGTTAAATGAGTTTTGTGGCAGTTTACCACTTTTCTTGCCATATTTGTTAAGTGAACCACTGCAGTTGTTAAGTTAGTAACATGGTTGTTAAGTGAATCTGGCTTTCTCATTGACTTTGCTTGGCAGAAGGTCCCAAAAGGTGATTGCGTGAACCTGAGATACTGTTCTGACCCAAACCTGGTTCCAAGAGAGCAAACACAAGACAAAGGCAACAGTACAACCTTTTTCTGTTTCAGCTAAGAATTCTGTTTCTTCACAGATAAAAGGCTGCTTCCAACTAATTAGCTCCGACAAGAAAGAACCTTGCCAAGTTTTTGCAAGTCTGCCAAAACACAACAGATAAGAAATAGTTTACAATACAAGAGTCTTCAAAGACCAACTGTAATGTCCACGAGGCTGAGTTCAAAACATTTTTGCCTTCTGCAAAGATTAGTTTCACAGCTGCTTTTATCTTCTTGAGGAGGAGCCATTACCTTGCAGCCTTACTCCCGAGTCACCTGTGCTGTTGTAACTGCTCTTTCCTGTGAGCAATCCTGTGTGCATGTGCACTTGGCACAGGCTCCTCGGGAACCTCCTCATCACAGCTGCCGGTCCTCATAATCTCCGAAGGCAGCAGTCCACTCCCTAATGGTCCTGGCCCCTCATCTGAGTCCTCATTCTCCTCAGCTGTCTGCACCTGCTGCTGGCTAACCACAACAGATACTGTCATGAATATGAACCAGCTGTAAATCACATGACCATGGGCATGCTGCAATGCTCATAAGTATGAAAAATAGTTATAAGTCACTTTTTCCAGTGCTGTTATTATTATTATTATTTATTAAATTTATATCCCGCCTCTCTTCCCCCATCGGGGAACTTGAGGTGGCGTACAACAAGATAAAAAACAGTAGCCTATACAATATAAAATCAGAACTCATTCATACGATCCAAACATACAAGAGGGAAGAATGAAGGTCTCAATTCCATGCCCTCCAACAAAGCCAGGTCTTAACAGCTTTGCAGAAAGCAAGTAGATTGGGGATGGTTCTAATCTCCGCAGGGAGCATATTCCAAAGGGACGGTGCTGCCACAGAGAAGGCTCTCGCCATGCCCCGCCAGCCACATTGTCTGGCCAACGGTATCCGGAGCAAGCCCTCCCTGTGGGATCTAACCGGGAACTGGGAGGCATACGGTAGCAGTAGGCGGTCTCGAAGGTATCCCGCTCCTAAGCCATGAAGGGCTTAAAAAGTTGTCACTAGCACCTTTGAATTGCACCCGGAAGACCACCGGCAGCCAATGCAGCTCGCGGAGGATAGATGTTATATGGCGCACCTAGGTGCTCCATAATCACTCGCGTGGCCGCATTTAGCACCAGCTGAAGTCTCCGAGTGCTCCTCAAGGGCAGCCCCATGTAGAGTGCATTGCAGTGGTCCAATCGGGAGGTGATAAGGGCATGAGCGACCGTGTGTAGAGCCCCTCAGTCCAGGAAAGGTCGCAACTGGTGCAATAGGTGAACCTGTGCAAAGACCCCCCTGGTCACAGCCATAAGATGGTGGTCAAATTGTAGCTGTGGATCCAGAAGGACCCCCAAGTTGTGAACTCGTTCTGAGGGAAGTAATTTCTCTCCCCCCAGTACCAAAGTTGGATAATCAACTGGAGACCGAGGGGGCAGGACCCACAGCCACTCGGTCTTGTCAGGGTTGAGTCTGAGCCTATTAGTCCCCATCCAGACCCTCATAGCCTCCAAGCACTGGGACATCACCTCCATGGCCTCACTAGATTGACCAGGGACAGAGATGTACAACTGGGTATCATCAGCGTACTGATGATACCCTACCCCGTGTTGACGGATGATCTCACCCAGCGGTTTCATGTAGATATTAAATAAGAGGGGGGAGAGAATAGAACCCTGAGGGACCCCACATGGCAAGGCCCTAGGGCTTGATCTCTGCCCCCCCACCAACACCGACTGAGTCCGGTCAGAGAGGTAGGAGGAGAACCACCATAAAAGTTCCCCCACTCCCAGCCCCCTGAGCCGACCCAGAAGGATACCATGATCAATGGTATCAAAAGCCGCTGAGAGGTCAAGAAGCACCAGGATGGAGGGAGACCCCCCATCCCGGGCCCGCCAGAGATCATCCACTAGTGCGATCAAGGCCGTCTCAGTGCTGTACCCAGGCCTGAAACCAGACTGCAAGGGATCCAGATAATCAGCTTCATTCAAGGACCAAAGGAGCTAGAGCGCCACCACCTTCTCAACAACCTTCCCCAGAAAGGGAAGGTTGGAGACAGGACGGAAGCTATTTAAAAGAGCCGGGTCCAGGGAAGGCTTCTTGAGGAGGGGCCTAACCACAGCCTCCTTTAAGGCATGGGGAACACACCCCTCACCCAAAGAAGCGTTTATAAACTCCTGGAGCCAGCTGCATGTCGTCTCCCGGCCTGCCAAAACAAGCCAGGAGGGACATGGGTCCAGTAAACAGGTAGTGGCATTCACTGCTCCCAGGGCCTTGTCCACATCATCAGGGCCAACCGGGACAAACTCATCCCAGATAACTGGACTAAGACCTGCCTCTCCAGTGCTGTTGTAACTTCGGTCATTAAATGAACTGTTGTAAGTCGAGGACTACCTGCACTTAAACAGAAACTAACCATATACATCCAAAGGTGCTTTTTTTCAGGAGGCAACTGGACTTTCCTGTTTTTTCTTTGAAGATGTTTTGCTTCTCATCCAAGAAGCTTCTTCAGCTCTGACTGGATGGTGGGGAATCCTCAGGTGACCCTGAGGACACAGATACACCTCCAAGTGCTTCAACAACCCTGTAAAAAGATGCAAATGACCAGTTGTCTGCAAGGAATATAAATCCTTCCATTCCTCACCATCCTCAGAGCTAAAGAAGCTTTTTGGATGAGAAGCGAAATGTCTTCAAAAGAAAAAACCAGAAAGTCCAGTTGCCTCCTGAAAAAGCACCTTTGGGACAACCATGACCTGGATATATGAGAATCTCCATAGACTTTAAGCATATACACATTCACAGCAGACAAGATTGTCTGTCTAAGAGCCTTGGTGGCTCAGGCTGTTAATTGCCTGCACTTAAGTTCCAGCTGCCTACAACTGCTGTAGGCTCGAATCCCACCAGGCTCAAGGTTGACTCAGCCTTCCATCCTCTCGGGGTAGGTAAATTGAGGACCCAAGATTGTTGGGGGCAATTAGCTGACCTTGTAAAAATGCCGCTTAGTAATAAGCAGGCATATACAATGGAATGAAGGCTATTGCTGAGCACACTGGGTTGCATCCCAAGAATTGTAAGCCGCCCTGAGTCTCCGGAGAAGGGCGGCATATAAATGTAATTTTTTTAAAAAAAGATTAATTCCAGTCCTTATTTCTTGCACAAATAATATAAAATGCAGTAGCTAAAGCAATACAATAACTAAGGGCTAGGCTGTTCATGCCTAGAGTTAGGCATGATGCAACCCCAATTAACACTGATGAGATCAGAGATAATAATTGTTCTTGCATGGTTGTTAAAATGTTCCTCTAAGGAGCACTTCAATGATGAGATCAGTCTATGAAAAATTGTATGCCAAATACAATTTTAAGATACAGTGAAGAGCCCAACTTAACAAACACTGGTTTATTAGAACCTATCATACACTATACTAACATTTCAAGCAGTGCTATCTCTTTTCTTAGATATTGGTCTATATTTGCACTCTTCATAAAGTGAGCTAATGTAAATATTCAGGAGAAGTAGGATTCCTGGCTCATTCATAGCCCTATCATTCATTTGCATACCTTGTTTCTTTGGTTGTTTGCCTTCTTGGTGATAACTATGAGGAATGGGAAAAATGTGCATTTTTCTTCTTTATTTAACTATTGAGTTTTTGCTTAACTGTTTCAGGGTATAGCAGTTGCTATGGTACCCTTTGCAACCATGGGCCTTGTGAAGTAACCTGACAATGCCACCAGAAAAATGACACACTAGCACATGAAAGAAATAGCCCAAGGAAAAACATCTGAAGTTAGAAGAGATAGAATTGATTGAAAGAGGAAGATTAAGAAAGGGCAGTTCTAAAATAAATTTAATACATCTTCATTAAATGATGCTGAAAGGGTGATCTGATAAAAAAAAAAACGAAGGACAAAATTATCCAGGAGGCATCAACAAAATGCGGCTTGCATTGATGTTAGGCTACTGGTTTTAAGATAGATTAAACAATACACATAAGTTTTAGACACTGATAGATGATGTCTGTACAAGTACTATCACTGGAAGCAAAGAATGAGATATGGAGGAGGGAAAAATGGGTAGGTAGGAAAACTGATATATGTGTCTGTGCATATAATAAACGCATACAGATATATTGCACAGGAATTTATAACATTTAGGGCAGATTGTATTCATAATGCTCATTATTACTTTAGGGGAAGATCTGTTTCAAGTTTTAAGCATTTAAAATTCTAGCTTCTTCCACCAACATTTATGTATTTTATTATCTACACATTTATTTCCTTTTGTTTAAAATACAGGTCTCCTTAACACCTCCCTCCCCATTATGTGCCTAGTCCCTGAATATCTCTGTGTGGAGATATTTAATAGGTGGTTGGAATTGAAGGCCATCTTGGAATATCGCCAAATCACTGATCTGCACTTGACAGTTTCTAAAATCTAGCATTCAGTAGCCATCAAAATCAACATGTAGTGATGTCAGCAACAGACAGTGGCGGCCATACCATAATAATCTTTTGTTGTGGTCTGATAGCCAACGTGCAGGAGGATGCAATAGATTTTAGAGTAATGTTTTTTTCATTCCTTTGCAGACCAATCTTCATGGCTTGCACTAAAAGTGGAAATTTGTAGCTCCCTAAGACGTTGTTGTACAAATTACAACAGCTGGTTAATGGCAAGGATGGTTTGTAGTTGGAAATGAACAACATCTTGGAGGGGCAGCCCCTACTGAATCAGACCTGTGAACATTAAGCTCAATGGTACTGATTCTGATTAAAAAGATGTTCTCTGGAATTTCAGAAAGACATCTCCCCCAGTCCTATCTCAGTGCAAAGCAGATGTTCTCATACCATCTGAATAAAAATCCTATTATTATACCAGCAGCTTGAGGTCTCTTCAGAATTCTCCTAAGCTTCAGTGCAAGGCAATTTATGTTCCTTCTACACTGGCACACAGAACAGGACCAGGCAGCTGGACTAAGAGATCCTTTTAATTACACACGAATTCCCTGACTGGATGCTACCCCTTACACAAGCAAGGAGCTTCAGATGGAATCAAGTTGGAGGCACAAAATTATAGAAGTGGGTTTTATTTTTATCACAGAAAGAGTTATGCTGAGAACCCTGAAGCAGATGGATCCTTTGAGCCACTGAGGTGCAACCAGCCATTGTGTGAAGTTCAAATCCATGTATCATAGGCTGTTCCACATACTACAACAGGGGTGGGAATCTACTGGTTTGGACCAGTTCAGGCAAACTCCTTGCTTCAGCTGTCTCCAAACCGGTTCGCTGTGATGAGCATGTGGGCCCGCCTGCCTGCCCTTGCTCTTTCCTGTCCTTTACTGCCTTGTTTAGAGCGCAGCTGATTCATGTGGCAGAGCGGTTTGCCACGCCTCAGCTGTTTTCTTCACAGGGACTGTGGTAGAAGGTAAGTATTATAGCTGTTTGTAATGCGGAGCATGCATGTGGAGTGCGTGTTTGGTGTGAACTCACGCAAAGTGCACAATCACCAAACCGGTTGTTATACCGGTGGAATCCCATCCCTATACTACAAGCACGCATTTCTAGCTGCTAGTGAAAATAAAGCTAGCTAAGTCAATATGTTATCTTGCTAGGGCTGCAAAATAAGCAGAAAAACACGTGTCTCTTTGTCCTTCGGTCACAGAGAGCTTAGGGAAATTCCCATTCTTCTTCTCTGGGACTATATTAAACCTTGGGAATTGGAAACAGCAAACTAATTCTATATCTTCCTTGGGATACAAAAAGTCTTTGTACTGTTCCCATACCTCATGTTGTGAGAGGAGGCGAGGGAAAGGAGGGTAAGTTAGAGTAGGTTAAGAGTAGATTAAGAGTGAGTAGATAAAGGGAGAGTGGGGTGGGGTAAGATAGGAGAAGAGAGGTAGGAGATGAGAGAAAATGATGGGAGGGGAGAAGAGGAGAAGAGAGGAGAAGAGAGGGGAGAGAGGAGAGGAGAAGTCATGTTATGTACTCCAGCATTCTATTTTTGCCATGGTCAGGCAGTTACCTCTGAGAAGTAGAACAGTTGCTGGACACCTATTAGAATCAATACTTAAACATCTTGACAGATACCTGTTGATCCCTTTACTCTAGTGCAGCCGGCATCTCTGTACAATTTTGCACAATGTGGACAAGTGCCAGAATAGAATAATATTTAAAAACATGGCCAAGATATTATGAGACTGTCAAAGGAATGACCTGTAATATATCAAAGTGACAATATGTGGGAAGCAATGTGTGACATGTAGATGATTGGTGCTTCCAAAATCTGGCTGCTCAAAACAGGTCTTTATTCTTAGGAAGGACATTTCTCAGCACACTGATAAGCCCTTGCAACTCTGGAAAATGCTCAGAGATGCTACATGTTTGAGATGTAATAAACAGCTCAGGATTCAAAATAGGCACAAAGCTGAATGATATGATTTTCAATGTGCTTTCCAGTCCAGCAATTCTGTCGTAAGGTGATGGCTATCTTGCAAAACCAATGCATATAGCCCTCCTACTTACTGTAAGAGCATGGAATTGCTCCTCATAATACAGAGATTAGTTCAGTCCTTTTTGGCAAATAACTCTCATCTCTCTGCATTGGATTAATGGAACAGGTGAAATGAAAGAGGACAGGTTCTGAACTCGAGCAAAAGATGAATTATGGTCCCAGACTATTCTGTAATATATTGTAGGTTAGGAAACTAAGTGAAGTGATGCTCTGTAAGACAACCTCAATGCTACTCAGCTTGGCCTTTTTGTCACTGGCAACCCAAGTGGAATATAGAAACAGAAGAAGCCAGACCTCTCTGTATTTTGTTTCTTGCTATATCATTCCTTCTATTCTTACACACCAGTGTGCAAAGCAGATATAAGCTTTGCCTTCTGATACACAATCAAAGAAGACAGGGTGGGGCTTTTTTAGGGGGAAGGTTAACAAGATTGTATTGATAACAGAGGAATAGATCATAGACAGTGGTGGGATTCAATTTTGTTTTGCTACCAGTTCTGTGGGCATGGCTTGGTGGGCATGGTGTGACTTGGTGGGTGTGGCAGGGAAAGGGTACTGTAAATCTCCATTCCTTGGAGGAAGGTTACTGTAAAATCCCCATTCCCTCCCCACCCCACTAACCTGCTTTCCAGCTCTGTTCTCCTGTGCAGGGCAACAAAAGAAGACCCAGTTGATCAGCTGGGACTCAGGAGGCAGAGAATAGATGAGGGCGGGGCCAGTCAGAGGTGGTATTTTGAACTACTCAAAATTTCTACTACCAGTTCTCTGAACTACTCAAAATTTCTGCTACTGGTTCTCTAGAACTGGTCAGAATCTGCAGAATACCACCTCTGATCATAGGGCCTTGGTTCTGCAATATGCTTAATTATATAATGACAAGGTTGCAAACTCAAATTCTTCAAGGCCTTTGAAAGATGAGGAATTGTATTAGATTGACAGAACCCTTGCCAGGCATGTGTGTGTGTGTGTGTGTGTGTGTGTGCTTCTTTAGTCAGCCTTGATATCTGGTGACTGCCTGGATTAGTCCCTGCAGTTTTCCTACTATGATTTTGAAAGTGGTTTGCTATTGTTTTCTTCTTAGGACTGCTTCCTAGAGCGGGAGATTGACTGGTCTAAGGTCAACCAGTTGGTTTTGTGCCTAAGATAGGACTAGACTTACAATCTCTTTGTTTCTAGCCTTAATCACTGCATCATATTAGCTCTTACCCCATTGGGCTGGGAAAAATTCTTTCTAAAGTCCTTTTGATCAACAAAGAACTAGATAGTTCAATGGATGAACTGAGAAGAAGCCATTTGCTTAGCAAAACTTTCTGGGAAGTTTTTTTTTAATCCTTCCGAAGTGTTTGAGAGTATCTTTCTGCCTTTTCTCTGATACATACATGTGAGATAGATTAGATACATAGGTTAATGGGGATTGGGAGAATTGGGCACATGGGCACATTATTGGAATGTCACTTTAATTCTAAATGAAATTTGGTGACTAAAAGCTAGTTGGACATTATACTTTCAGAATTGAGGCCACTACCTCAGCCACACAGGCTCTTATGAAAAAGCCAACCAATCAGCAAACATCAATTCATCAACCAATCAAGAAGCAACAACACAGCCAACAACACAGCCGACCAATCAGCAAACACCAATTCCATCAACCAATCAAGAAGCAACAACACAGCCAACAACACAGCCAACCAACCCGCTTACAGCAGACCCAGCACACCACACCTCCCCTCCAGTATTTATAGAGAGAAGGCAGCTCAGATCATGCTTTGCTGGCACAAGCACAAAGCCCAAGACACCAGCCTGAAGATGGCGAGTGGGATCTCGTCGAAATGTCGCCAAGGTATTCTCAATCTTACAGGACAAGACCGAATACACCAAGACCTACATATATATATATATATATATATATATATATATATATATCTGAGGAAGCTCCAAGTTGGAAATAATAGATGAATGTATCTATCACTCTAAAGTCATGAAATTTTTGTGCGTAATTGGTAGTTGATTTGGGTCTTAGCAAAACACATGAGTCTAGCAATGAGAAAGTAACCTAATAAAAATCAGAAGGCTTCTGTTGCTTGAGTCTTGGTGTTACTCAGGATACACATTTTCTGGAACAAAGTTTGATTACTCATTTTTCTCAGGAAATAATCCATGTTTGATCCAGATAGGCTTGCTGTTATTTTCTAAAATTTTCTAAAATTAAAAAGGTGGCTGACATTACATGAAGGAACATGTAGACAATCCAGGAAGTCCAAGAGAAGAAGCTGTTCCTCTCCAAAGAACTGGCACTGTTTCACATCTGGCTTTTTAACACAAGAAGAAAACAAGATCTTTAGATACTTCATCCTTTTTAGATGGGAGTTCAACTCCCGTCTTGTAGAGAGGAAGATGAGCTTGACAGAGATATGTAGGAGCTGTGGCCTAGACACAAGGGAGTGAAGGCTTGTTTTAAGGGCCAGAACAAGATAATATTGAGAAATAACTAACAGAATAATAGAGTTCAAAGGGACCTTGGAGGTCTTCTAATCCAATCCCCCACTCAAGCAGGAAACCTTATAGCATTTCAGACAAATGGCTGTCCAATCTCTTCTTTAAAACCTCCAGTGTTTGAGCACCCACAACTTCTGGAGGCATATCATCCACTGATTAATTGTTCTCACTGTCAGGAAATTTCTCCTTAGTTATAGGTTGTTTCTCTCCTTGATTTGTTTCCATGCATTGCTTCTTATCCTGCCTTCAGGCTCTTTGGAGAATAAGTTGACCTTCTCTTTTTTTGTGGCAGCCCCTTAGATATTGGAACACTGCTATCATGTCCCCCCTAGTCTTTCTTTTCATCAAAGTAGACATGCCCAATTCCTGCAACTCCAACTCATGCAGCCACCCCCCCCCCCATTCACTGAACCTGGTGAGGAGGAGGAACAGGAAGAGGAGGAAAAGGAGGGGGAGGGGGAGGGGATTCAGTATAATCAGACTTGCAAGTTTTTATTTTTACAGCCAGACTCAGTAAAAGTAGTTTTTGCTTTCTTGTGGAGTTAATTTTCTGGCTGGTTCTATCTAGTGGGGCTGACAATTTTGCCCTAATCTGATTTGCAAATATTTCTTTAAATTTAAAAAGAAAAAAGGAAGTATAAATGCCTGACTGAAAATCAGTTCCCAAGGGAGTCTAGCCACATCATTTCATTTCCTTATTCTGTATTTGCCCCAGGTATGAATTATCTTTACTGATGATGAAATCCTAAAAAAATGGAAAGGTTACAAAGTACTTAGCAAATTTGCAGTCTTTCTTCTGCAGGTTATTGCCTTATTACTGATCTGGGAATTTATTATCTAGATCGAGTGACTGATTCCTGAGATAACATTGTCTGGAGTTCTGTCTGCATATTAAACATTATTATGATAACTGTCTGCTTCAGTAACCTTCCCATAAGCTTCACTCTTGGGTAGTCAATAAAGATGAGATAAAAACGTATTTTGTAAAATTAAAAGTTCTTGCTTTGAAAGAATGTTTGTTTCTATGGAACTTGTTAGGTTTGCATGAAGAGGCAGACACGGAGTACTTCAGCTCTTAAGTTTATTAGTGACTTCAGGTCAGAACGGACCCAACTATTTATAGCCGGCAGCCGCAGCTGACAGCCAATCAGAGTGCAGGGTTTTCCCGCACTTTTTAAACCAATCATCTCCAACACTTACAAGAACAATTCAAACTAAACCAATGATTTCAAACACTGCATACATAACACCCCTCCCCACTAGGTTTAGTCCATACTCAAAACCCCATCTATCTAATGTATTCTTTTAAATAGGTGGGGCTCTTACGTGTACATTGAGACCTACGTGGTTCAGGTGTTTTAGGGTTCTCACCTTGTGAGGAAGGAAATGTGTCTGTTGACATTTCCTTACTTGGACTTCTAGTAATGGTAGAACCTGTTTGGTTACTACAACCTGGTCTCTCCTCCCAATCCATCTCCAACCCAATGTCAGCACCTAAGTCAGGTAGTGATGTGCAATCTTCCATTTGTGAAAATGGTTGTTGGCACTGTGACAGGTTTTGGAATGGTTCCTGTTGTGTTAGCTCATTACACATGGGGTTGATTCTTGCTTGCTGATTACTCTCATAATCCTCCCTTCCCCTAGAAGAGGCAGTAGGTATGGGGACCAGAGAGGAGCAAGGGCGATGCTCCTGAGGTAATCTGGATCTTAACTGATCAATGTGCCTGCTCCAGAGGACATCATCCTCCGTTTGTACCCTGTAAGACCTGGGGCCTGTGATTTCGCTTATCTCAGCAGAAATCCATAATGGTTCACCCATAAGGTTCTTAGCATAAACAGAATCACCCACAGTGAATGTGAGAATTTTGCTAGTGGAATCTAGTGATGCGTTGGGTGTATAAGTGGGATGAAGGCAGTCAAGAGGGGACCTGAGTTTCCTACCCATCAACAATTCAGCTGGGGTTAAATTAGTTGAGGGGTTGGGAGTGATATGCTGGACACTGAGTAGTTTTTCAACTTTCTCAGTGATGTCCCCTGGACCCAATTGCTGAAGCTTTTCCTTGGTAAATCATACCATGCGTTCAGCCTGGCCGTTAGCCGAAGGATGCCCAGGGGCTGTCAGGGCATGTCTGATACCCTGCTGTGCTAAATATGATTCAAAAAGGTTGGATGTAAATTGAGGACCA
This sequence comes from Naja naja, assembly GCA_009733165.1. NCBI lineage: Eukaryota > Metazoa > Chordata > Lepidosauria > Squamata > Elapidae > Naja > Naja naja. Next base: position 48,030,551 of record CM019152.1, read on the forward strand.
TTGTCAGAAACAAGCACATCAGGTAACCCATGAGTTACAAAAGCTTTTAAGCTGTTTGATGACAGCTTCAGCTGTGGTGGATGCCATAGGGATAACCTCTAGCCATTTGGAATATGCATCTACTATAATAAGGAAAGTGTGCCCTCTGGTAGGGCCAGCAAAATCAATGTGAATCCTGGACCATGGGCCCCTCGGACATTCCCATTCCTGTGGGGGGGCGAGAGGTGGGGTAGGTCTGACTACCTGACAGTTGGGACAAGATGCAACCCAGTTTTCAACCATTTTGTCAATACCTGGCCACCATACATAACTCCTGGCCAATCCCTTCATTCTGACAATTCCCAGGTGACCCTCATGTAACATTTCCAAAACCTCTTTTTGTAGTTTTGCAGGAATAACCACCCTGTTACCCCACAAAATACATCCTCTTAATACAGATAATTCAGTTTGCCTGGATTTAAAAGGTTGGGCAAGTTGAGGTAGATCTTGAAGTGGCCAACCTTTCTTAATCCAGCCTATAACAGGAGCCAATAAAGTGTCTTTGGCAGTCTCTCTGGCAATTTCAGCAGCATGTACTGGAAGCTTGGCAACAGTTTGTAGAAAAAAGGTGTGAGTCTCAGGAACAGGGTCCTCAATGTGTGAAGGAAGTGGGCAGCGACTCAAAGCATCTGCATGCCCAATGTCTTTACCAGGTCTGTGGATCAGTTTGTATGAATAAGCAGCAAGAAATTCGGTCCATCTCAGCATTCTTGGTGATAGGATCGTGGGTGTTGGTTTGTCCCCTGCCACAATGCCTAAAATAGGTTTGTGATCTGTGACAACAGTAAATGTTCTCCCATATAGATACTCATGGAATTTCTTGACAGCTGCTACAATTGCCAAAGCTTCCTTGTCCAGTTGGCTGTAGTTTCTCTCTGCTTTAGTCAAAGTGCGAGAGTAAAATGCAATAGGGGCTTCCCTTCTGCTGGGAAGCATGTGGCTCAACACCCCCCACTCCAAAAGGGGATGCATCACAAGTCAGTACAACAGGCAAGTTCTCAGAGAACTGTATCAGTACAGAATCAGACGTGATTTGTCTCTTAACGTTGTTAAATGCAGCTTGTTCCTTTCTGCCCCAGACCCATGCAGATTTTTGTCCAGTAATCTGTGTAGGGGTTCTGCAATGGTTGCCTTCTGAGGTAGAAACATATGATAGAAGTTAATGAGTCCCAAAAATGCTTGTAAATCTGTTTTGCATTTTGGCCTGGGGGCTTCTTTGATTGCCTGAACTTTGGCCTCTGTGGGGTGGATGCCATGTTTATCGATCTTGTAACCCAAGAATTCCACTTTATCTGTTCTAAGTGTGCATTTTTCTTCTTTGACTTTTAACCCGCTTTTTGAATCTGATTAAGACTTCTCTGAGTCTCTCGTGTAACTGAGTGTCATTTTCAGCAGAAATTAAAACATCATCAAAATGGGGCACCACCCCTGGCAACCCTTGTAGCATCCTTTCCATAAGGCTTTGGAAGATGCCTGGTGCCACACTTACTCCAAATTGCAACCTTTTGCATTTGAAAGCACCTCTATGGGTCACAATGGTTTGGGCTTCTGCAGTGGCATCCTCAACTGTTAACTGTTGATATGCCTGTGCCAAGTCCAATTTGGCAAAAACTGTGCCCCCTCCAAGAGAATGTAATAAATGATGCACTACTGGAACTGGATATGCGCTCTGTTGTAGCACATGGTTCAATGTCCCCTTGTAGTCTCCGCAGATTCTCACAGACCCATCAGCCTTGACTGGTGTGACTATGGGTGTCTCCCACCTGGAGTGGTCAGTGGGCTCTAAAACCCCTTGGGCTATTAGTTTATCTAATTGTGCATCAATTTTTTCCTTTAAGGCAAATGGAACCCTTCTGGGTTTTAAACGGATTGGTTGTACCTTGGGATCTAGGTTAAAGGAGATAGGGGTCCCCAAGTACTTGCCTAATCTGTCACTGAAGACCTCTGGAAACTCAGACTTCAAGGCCTCTTCCCACTCAGTGTTACTCACGTGATTGATGCCAGTCACCTCAATGCCCAGTGGATTGAACCATTCAAGGCCCAGCAGACTTGGGTGATCCTTGTCCACGTTTGTCAGTGGTAGGTGCTTGGTGTGGCCCTTGAATTTCACGTTGAATTTTCTTGTTCCAACTACTGGAATCTTGTTCCCTTGGTAGTCTTTAAGAGTCAATGCTTGCTTCTTGAAGTGATTCTACTGGATGTTAGGAAGTAGTCTGTGAATAGTGTCCCATGACACCATAGATAGGTAAGAGCCTGAGTCCACTTCCATTTGGCAAGGCCTTCCTTCAATAAGTACCTGGACATGCACTTTTCTGTTTTTAAAGGGGAAGAATGACCAATAGTTACTGTTTGATGAGTTTCATTCTTCCCATTTGCTTCTGTACTGCACCCCATTTTCTCACTGAGGTTGTTAGGTTTGAATTCTTTGTCTTTGCTTGCAGCAAACTTCCTTCTGTTGGGTGGAGTTCTGGATGATTTGCAGACTCTTGCTAGGTGTCCTCTTTTTTCACAACGGAGGCAAATGGTGTCTAGAAACTTGCATTCAGTGCGGGGGTGGCTTCCCCCACAACCTCTGCAGTAAAAATCTTGCCTCTTTCTTCCCAGGTCTTTCTTTTTCTGCTCCATTCTGAGTCTGTAAATTCCTTCCTCCACCTCACTGCAATTTGACTCAGAATCTAGTTCCTCACAATGATTTGTGGTGGACTTTTCCACATCAGAATGGCTCGTGGCCTTGTTAATCTTCTTCATGGCTGCTGCTGAGGACTTGGTAGCTTCTGCTGAAGAGGCTTCTTCTATTGCTTCTTTCAGCGTGATCTTAGGTTTCATTAATAACTTGCTCTGTAGCACCTTGTCTTTAAGGCCTAAAATGAAACGATCGCACATGGCCTCCTCTAAACTGTTGAATTCGCATGCACCCCCAATGTCTCTTAAACTTGCCACGAAGTCGTTTATACTTTCATTTTCCCCCTGATCGCGATGGTAAAACTTGTGTCTCTTAATGAGGCATGATACTTGTGGCGCGTAATGGGCTCTTAACAACCTTTCCAGATCAGGCCAAGCCATTACCTTCACGCCTGCTGCTCCTGCGAGCACCTTTGCCATCTTGAAAACTGCCGGACCGCAGTACGTAAGGAAGACCACCCTCTTCCGCTGCTCGGAAATGGCGGCAAGATCGTTTCCCTCCAAATACATTTGGAAATGATCTGCATACGACTCCCAGTCTTCTGCCGTCGGATCGAACGGGGCTGGGGGGGGGGTGTTCAGCGCAGCCATCTCGCTCTTCTTCTGTTCCGCGTTGCCTTCTTTTTCAGGGGAATCCCACCTTCGTCACCAGTGTAAGGTTTGCATGAAGAGGCAGACGCGGAGTACTTCAGCTCTTAAGTTTATTAGTGACTTCAGCTCAGAACGGACCTGACTGGCTTTTCTGCGGCTGCTATTTATAGCCGGCAGCCACAGCTGACAGCCAATCAGAGTGCAGGGTTTTCCCGCACTTTTTAAACCAATCATCTCCAACACTTACAAGAACAATTCAAACTAAACCAATGATTTCAAACACTGCATACATAACAGAACTTGCACTCCTTTTTTAAATTTTAAAAACAACTTTATTTACAAACTTAAAAACACACATGTACAAAAACACTGATAGAAAATACAAAAAACACTAATATATAAATATTTTTTACATTGATATCGAATTTGATACAATCTACTAGTCTGTACAAACTAATACTTATCTCATCTTCGTTCACTATCACCACCTAAACATTAAATAACTCGCACTTCTCTACGTTGGTTTATAACTTTTTTTCAACTAATAATACATTCGTACTGTTTAAGTATTAAATAAACTAACTTATTAAGTAAATAATAATGTTAATGAAGAGAAAAGAAGCTTTGAGACCTTTGTTATCTTTGTGCTTTCCAAATAAATTGCAGAATATAATATGATTCTTGGGTTCATTTATTTTTAGCATTTTTTCCTTTCATTTCTACCCATTTATGCCATTTATCCCATATCTGGTAATAATCTGTATCCTCCTTCCCATTTATCTTAAGGGTAAGTCTCTCCAGTTGAGCACATTCATAAGTTTTTTGAATAGGAACTTGCACTCCTAATCTGGGTTCTTTTTGAGTCATCTGTAGTAATCAGGTTCACATATATTCAGAAAAGAATAATTATAGTTCAGTCTCAGATCCTCAGAATGATTTCTCAGAACTAAGGAGAAATTTCCTGAACCAGTGGAATGGCTTGTTTTCATTAGTTGTGTGTACTCCAACACTGGAGGTTTTTAAGAAGAGATTGGACAACCACTTGTCTGAAATGGTATAGCATCTCCTGCTTGAGCAAGGGGCTGGACTAGAAGATCTCCAAGAACCCACCCAACTCTGTTATTCTGTATTCTGATCAACCAGATGTCTCTATGATGCTTGAAAACAGGGAATGGAGACATATTCCTGTTCTGTCATTTTTCATCTACTATTGCCGCAATCAGGAAGCTGCAGTGAATCTTCTTAGTATCTTCTTAATTTATAGTTCTTGAAGATTCTTCCATGAATTTATCCCATCCCTTTTTAAAGTCATCCAAGATAGTGGCCATCCGATAAATGGATTAGTTATTTGCTTTTCCTTGCTCTACAACTTTTAACATAAGCTCACTGCTGTCAGTTTTTATTAGCAAGGAAGAAAACCAAAGCAGTGTGAAATTCATGAAGCTATATCTCTGTTCACAGATGCTAACTCTAAATGTACTTGACTGCAGTTGTGTGGTCAAAGCTATAACATCTAAAATGGGGTTAGGTCTATAGGATTTTTAGAAACGCTACTGGAAATGTAAAAAGCCAGCTGTATGTTACCTCAATGTAAAATAGCAATAGCACTTAAACTTATATACTGCTTCACAGCCCTCTCTAAGAGATTTACAGAATCAGCATATAATCCCCAATAATCTGGGTCTTCATTTTACCCACCTCAGAAGGATGGAAGGCTCAGTCAACCTTGAGCCTGGTGAGATTTGAACTGCCAAATTGCAGTCAGCTGGCAGTCAGCAGAAGTAGCCTGCAGTACTGCACTCTAACCACTGCACCACCATAGCTGTCATCACATCAGGTACTCATGAATGTAAATAAATGCAGAAATTGAAGAGGTGATTTGATGAGGTGTCAAAGGATGTGTCTGTATCATGATACTATACTGAGGAAGGTCCCTTTCAAATGTCTCTATAAGAGGATTGTGTTTGTAGACAAATTAATGCTCTCTGTAGTATACTCCATTGCTACTTATGACACCACCTCTCCATTTGGAGGTAGTATCAGGTTCTAAATCCACTCCATTCAGGAAAATATAGCCCAGAATCACAGTAGATACAGATAGTACACAACTTATGATCACAATTGGAACCAGAATTTCTGTTGCTAAGCATGATAGTTGTTAATTGAATTGTGCCTGATTTTACAACCTCTTTTTTTGCAATGGTTGTTCAGCAAATTGCTGCAGGTGTTAAGTGAACCATGTGGTTGTTAAGCAAATGTGGTGAATCATGTGGTTGTTAAGCAGTGTGCAGCAGCTGCCAAAAAAGCTAACACACTTCTAGACTACATAAACAGAAGGATAGAATCATGATCACGTGAAGTGTTAATACCACTTTATAATACCTTGGTAGGGCCACACTTGGAATACTGCATCCAGTTTTGGTCTCCACAATGTAAAAAAGAAGTTGAGACTCTAGAAAGAGTGCAGAGAAGAGCAACAAAGATAATTAGAGGACTGAAGGCTAAAAGATATGAAGAATGGTTTGCAGGAACTGGGTATGTCTAGTTTGATGAAAAGAAGGACTAGGGGTGACATGATAGCAGTATTCCTATATCTCAGGGGCTGCCACAAAGAAGAGGCAGTCAAGCTATTCTCCAAAGCACCTGAGGGTAGGACAAGAAGCAATTGGTGGAAGCTAATCAAAGAGAGAAGCAACTTAGAACTAACGAGAAATTTTCTGAGAGTTAGGACAATTAATCAGTGGAACAACTTGCCTCCAGAAGTTGTGAATGCTCCAACATTGGAAGTTTTTAAAGAAGAGATTGAATAACCATTTGTCTGAAGTGGTGTAGGATTTTCTGCTTAAGCAGGGGGTTGGACTAGAAGACCTCCAAGGTCCCTTCCAACTCTGTTATCCTATTCTATTCTATTCTATTCTATTCTATTTTAATCTAATCTAATCTAACTTGCCCCATTGACTTTGCTTATTGGAAACCAGCTGGGAAGGTTGTAAGTGGTATCCTATGGTCCTGGGACACTGAAACCATTGTAAATATATGACAATCACCAAGTACCCAAATTCTGATCACATAACCATGAGGAGGCTGTGACAAGTATGTGAGGACTGGCAGTAAGTCATTTTTTCACTGTCATTGTAACTTTGAACAGGCACTCAATGAATAGTTGTAAGTCAAGAACTACCTGAACATAGGATAAACTTAATGCCATTTTTTTGGTACCACTTTGAAATTCATATGTCAGATGTGGAACTTCCAAATATTTTGAAACTGAAATAAACTAAGAAATACACTAACAAGGCATTCTGAGAATCCTTCTCAAACAAAATCCATGGTGAAGAAAGGTCCAGAAATGTTGATAAGGAGAGACTCATTTTCTAGTCAGAATGTGGTTTTGAACAAAGAAACATGTCCAAATCACGGATTGTAGTGGCACACATTCCATGTGACTTAGCCTTACAGGAAGTATCAAAAATGCATCCATAAGTCATGCATGGTCTTTAAGGAAATGTAGTTCTTTTATTTAAAAAAAAGAATATTTGCCTTTGACCAGTTGGTAAAAAATAATAACTTTGCCATGTGTCCAAGCCCAAGGGATCTTTCACTGAAATATATTTTTGGTAAGATATTTTCCTAAGGATTCAGATGCTTGATAGGTGGTCTCTACTCAATAGAATATTTCATTATAAAAGTAAATTATTATTCCTCAACCTAACACTGCTTGGTTCTTTAATAATGAACATTCTCAGTTGGAAATTGGTGTTGATTTAGTTCTTCTGCCTAGACAGATGTTTATGTGTCAGACTGCTGGGTATATAGGTTACTACAATTTTTAGGACAGTGAAGTTTTCTTTGAAGAAAAAAAATCTTTATGTACTGTAGGAACCGTAAATTTGGGTGGTCGTGAATTTAGAGTAACAGCAAGGATGTAAACGAATTTCATCTCATTTCTTCTGGGACCATATTCGTAAATAGTAGAATGGAATCTATTCTATTAGATCTGAACAGACTGTACAGTTCAATATCTACTTAATGTAGGATCAGGGGTGTCAAACTCGTGTCATCATGGCGGCAGTTTCACATGATGTATCACAACTTTTTTCCCCTTTGTTAAACCGGGCATGGGTGTGGCCAGCACATTACACATCCGGCCCACAGGTTGGGAGTTTGACACCCCTGTACTAGAACATCTTTGACAGATGACCATTCATCCTGTGCTTGAAGTCCTCTAGTGAAGAAATAATTCCATGTGGTGTTGTGGGTGACCTTTCTACTGGCTGACAGATAATCAGTGTGGAGTGTTCTCTCAGATATTTAGCCTGAAATTCCTTTCTTGTAATTTTAACACATTGGTTAAAATTAGGTTAGTAGCAACTAAGTTCTGTCTTTCATTCAACATTCTATATTGACTATTTACAATTTGTTTTAAAGATTAAACCCAAATGTAATTTCCAGGTGACCATATATATCGGAAGAAAAATAACCATCTAACAACCACATCCCTTCCCCATCTAATTTGAACTTTTAGAAACATTCCAAATAAGTCTTATTAGAAAAATTGCCCAGCTAAAGTCGAATAGACAGGAAACAAATTGGAGTTAATCCGTATTTCTCCAGGGAAAAGTTATTAAACAGGTGGTAGCAATCCTACCTCAGAAATTTGCATAACAATGGGTAGTTTTAGCTTGTTCACCTCACAGGGTTGGAGGTGTTCATACCTATTTATTACAGCTGAGCATCCCTAGTATTAGTTATCAGTCATTCAGCATTTCATTCGGAACAGTAAGATATATTTTTTTTAATTCTCAGTGGGTGGACATATTTTAGCAAGCAGTGAAAGAATTTTGCTAACCCTCACTCATAACTTCTTGTGAATAGGACAGGACAATGTGACAATCTGTTATCATTAACTGTGTTGGGAAAGGCTCTCAAGACACAAGAGAGAATTAAATGACCTGGAAAACTCAGTCTGTGGGAAACTCTATTGTACTCATCTTTGTTATTTCCAGTTCTACGCATCGCTGAGCCAGTGGAACAACATGATTTGCTGAGATGACAAATGCAAAGGTCATTTTCCACCATTTCAGCTTTCAACTTTTTCCCAAGCCATCTAAGCATCTTGAGTGTCCTATTCATTGAAATTTTTTCCATGTGCAAAATATGTTAATTCATCACACTTAAAACTAAAGGGTTGTCTTCTACCTAGCTCAGAAAGAATGTTTTAATTTACTCCCTCTTCTGCTCCCACAACAGGTAGCCTGTCAGACTGCCCACAACTTGAACCTCTACTTAGAAATGATCCTTGATTCCATTTGTTGAGAACGGTATGGTTTTATTAGATATCAAGTATATTGCAGCATTGCATAGCCAGAACTGAGAATCACACTCCAAATTCCCTAAGTTCTACACCCTCCCTTACTGTCTCTCATTGCCCACCCCAATGTAACTAATCAAGTCCATGAAAGGTGTTTTCATAACAGTCAGACCAAGCAGAGTTTGGTATGCAGCTCCCTCCTTCTTCCAGATGGGTAACCTCGAGGCAGTGTCTCAAGAAAGTACAGCATCTATTTTCTGTTTCCCAAGCATTCTATTTCCCCTTCATTCCTCCTCCCCACAGTTCACGGCAGTCTGTCCCACAACAGGTAGCCTGTTAGCAGTGAAGCACATCAAGCATAAGGCAGCAGCTGACATAGTCAGTATTTTGTGGCCACCAATCCAGCTTTTACATCTCATTTTAGAGCCAGTTCTAGCATCAGACATCTTTGCTACCACATAGAGGACCTAGGCTCACATCTCATGTATTGATTTCCTTCCAATTTCCTTCACTATCCTGTACCTTGTTCTTCTCATCTTCCTGTTAAATTTGGCTGTGATTCCCCCCCCCCAAAAAAAAATCACAGCCCTTTCTGAATGAAATAAGAGGAACTTCATCATATTCTTTGTCTGGGGAGCATGATGTCTTTAACAGCCCTGGGTCACTGGGGTATTTTGCAACCAATATGCAGAAGGGAAAATTATGGCTGCTTTGATAGCAAAAGCACTAGGATAGCAAAAGCACCCCATAGTGCTTTACAGCACTCTCTGAATGGTTTACAAAGTTAGCATGTTGGCCCCAACAATCTGGGTCCTCATTTTATCAACCTCAGAAGGATAAAAGACTGAGATAACCTTTAGCTCTGTCAGAATCGAACTCCAGGTGGTGGGCAGAGTTAGCCTGCAATGTTATATTTTAACCACTGTACCACCACAGCTCTTGATGAGTAGAAGGGTGCACATGATCCTGGTATTTGTATACTAAAAAAAGAGAGAGATAAAAAATACTTCTATTGCAAAGTTTAGAAAACCCAAAAGAATAACCGTATTCCATGATATGGGAAATTAGCTAATGTAAAAATATGGACCAGGTGATATATTCAGACTAAATTAGGAAAGTCCCTCATCCTTCACATATGTGTTTGGAGAGGAAGGTCAATATCAGAAATTATACTCCTTTGAACTGCCTTTATTTATATCAGAATTTAGTTCACATTCTTACTTGATCTTTATTCACTTTTTAAAGCGTAAACATCTTATTAGCTTCAATGCATGTCATACATATTAAACAGCAAGCAAGAGACTAATATTTTGGGATTTGCAGGTCACGTGATTCCTTTCATTTGCATAATCTATATGGGTTGAAAGGTGCTTTCTCAGCCATTGGTTTTAAAGTGTTAGCACCAATTAAAAGTCACCCAGAACCCTTAGAATGGCATGGATTACCCTTCAATCCATTCTTTCCATGCTCTACGAAGCATATCAAAATCCATCATCAAGTTAAACTGCTTGGATGCTTTTTAAGTGGACATGCAGTGACAGGGTAGGCAAAATGAGATGAACGAGACTAACGTATATTTAAAGTGACACACCAAATCCATTCTAATCAAACTCATCAGTTCTAATTCACTTACATCAGTTTTGGAGCAGTTCACCGATCTCATTTATTTAAACAGCTCTCTACCCCTACAATATATTTCTCAATTAGGTAGGCAGACAGGTAAGGGGTCTGACACAATTCCGAGTGAACTCCTAATTCTGTTCGTGCACAGGCAAAGAAGACTGTTTCACAAGGCTTCTTTTTCCTTGTTGAACAGGTCAACCACAAGAGGAAGAAGAAGAAGAAGAGAGAGAGACAAATACCTCTACAAATTAATTGGAGGTGTTTTGAACTATAGGAATATCATTCACACTTTAGGTAAATGATGAAGCATTTGGACTTTGTTATTCTTCCCCAGTAAAATTTAATTGGATAGCCATCATTCATCTGGATAATGAGATTGAGACCCAGAATTGCTCACAACATTTTAACAGATAACAGATAATCAGAGTTGGAAGGGACCTTGTAGGTCATCTAGTCCAACTCCCTGCCCAAGCAGGAGACCCTACACCATTTCTGACAAATGGCAGTCCAACCTCTTCTTGAAAGTCTCAAGTGATGGCAGTCCCACAACTTCCAAGGGCAAACTGTTCCATTGGTTGATTGATTTTGGTTTGCAATAGTTTGCCAGATCACATTTTCATCAAATGAGCTCTTTAAAAACAATAACAACAGCCCAAAAGTCTTATACTTATATGAAGGAGAATGTAAGGTTTTCCTTATTATTATTATTTTCATTTTTATAAGTGATTTGCTCAGTTCTCATCCTTCTTAACTGCATGTACTCATAGTCAGCCATCTCAGCGTGAAGAGTAAGGGACATGATCTTGAGGAAATAGGCAAGAATCTACTATAGATAGTCCTTGACTTCCAACCATTCATTTAATGACCATTTGAAATTACAATGGCACTGAAAAAAACTGACCTGCAACTGGTTCTCAGGAAACCATCACAGAATTCCCACAATAATGTGATCAAAATTTGGGTGGATGGCAACCGATATGGATTTATGATTTGCAGCATCCTGGGGTCATGTGATCACTATTTGCAACCTTCTAAGACAGCTTCCAACATGCAAAGTTCATGGGAGAAATGTGGATTTGCTTAATGATCACATGATTCACTTAACAACAACAATGATTTGTTTAACAACCATGGCAAAAAAGGTTGTACAATTGGGTGTGATTCACCTAACAAATGTCTTGATTAGCAATGGAAATTCTAGTTCTAATCATGGTCATAAAACAAGGACTATCTGTATTCAGAAACAACACAGCTAGGTTCTTCCTGATTCATTGGGTTATAAGAAAGAGGAGAGGTAAAACAGAATCATATTTACAATATTCTCCTCTAACAGTTAAAAGATTCAGTTATTATAAACTCCCTTAATAAAGTAGAATTCTAGTGTTTCTGTGGAGCTGATTTTTGGGTCTGGTTTATCTGAATGTAACACAGAGCGACTCAATGATATGGTCTTTAAAAATTGGCAGATTTTATAGGAGGGTTTTTGTCCAGGAGGTGTTCTATCTATCAGTTATACATTCCAACCTTCCCAAAAATCAGAGCATCCTTCCATCAAAATTTCCCCACAGAAGACATTACAATAGTTTCATTTGCAACCGTCTGTGTTTAACCAACCTTGCAAAATTGTCAGCTAAGTTATAGAAAATTTGCCCCAAGAGCTGAAAGGAACAACTTTGAAATGAAATTAATATGATCGTTTTTAGAGTGTAATGATTCTAGTAGTTTTATAGTAATGAATTTTGCATCCAAGCAATTCAATCCAACCCTGATTATGGAGAAAAAGAAGGGAGGAAAATGTATCTGTTACAGCTCAGCTAATTGGTGTGTGGAGAGGGAGGAAGAGCACACAGTTTATGGCTTTAAAAGCAAAAAAAGAGGGTGTGCAATTAATTGAGCAGCCTGCCGGAGAAGGAATTAAAGGCAGGAGAGAGAACAATTAGAGCATCTTCCAATTTATCACACATGCACACTTCCTATAAATTAAGATTACATGAAATAAGATGAGGAGGGAGCATCGGAAGTTGTATCTGAATTGAGACACTTAGTGAGATTTTTGTTAGGAACTCATCTGAAGGAAAGCTACCTATTTGATTTTTAGCTTGGATATTAAAGGTAAAGGAAAAGGTTCCCCTCGCACATACATGCTACTCGTTTCTGGCTCTAGGGGGCAGTGCTCATCTCCGTTACAAAGCTGAAGAGCCAGCACTGGCCAAAGACGTCTCCGTGGTCATGTGGCCGGCATGACTAAATGCCGAAGGCACACGGAACACTGTTACCTTCCCACCAAAGTGGTCCCTATTTTTCTACTTGTATTTTTTTACCTGCTTTCAAACTGCTAGGTTGGCAGAAGCTGGACATTACCATTCTGCTAATGCAGAACAGAATCCTATTATATATCAATCTTGATAACATGCTGTATTCTGGGGAGGAGAACATGGGAGCTGGATGTATGTATTGATCTGATTTGCATTTTATACTTGGCTGCCATTAAATCGGACAAATGGCAATATAAATATATGTACCTATGGTGTAAATGCTTGCAGAGGTAGAAAAGGATCACAGGCCAAATGCTCAGTAAAACCTATATCTGAAACTTTATCTACATCAGAAATTGTCCAATATTGCTTTCATTGACAATTAGGTCAACTTCATGGACTGATCTATCCGTACCAATTTGCGGATTTGCATCTAGCACAATAATTAAATAATTAAGAAGATGTTTAAATCAAGGGGCACAAGCTTTGTTGGTGAAATCAAGGGTATACCAGTTCACCTCTGATAGTATAAGGCAGGGATGTATTGTGACCTAGGCTTCCCCAAAAAGCACTAAGCAGACTGTTTGTCCCAGCAAAACCTCTTTTATTAAATGAAGGCGAATTTCTTGCATTCACATTCAGCCAAAGGCCTGACAAAAGGTCTTTCAAGGGTTTAATTAGGAGCACAGACCTTATCTACCTTGGAGAGCTGCCAAGTAAATATTTTCAAACACAGTGCTGACAAGTAAGGTCTCAGCACAGAGTCTCTGAGATGCACAGGTAGATCTTCACACTGCTGCAACGAACAAATTGTTTCCTGCAAAAGGCCCATCCCCTTTTGTTCCTTTTTTAATCCCTATGGGAGGGGCCATTCACCGTTCACCTGTGGCCTTACTCCCATGTTGATCCTTAGTTCATAATTGTTCTTTTCTTTTGACAGCTCTGTGCATGTGCAGGCTGGGAACCAGTTCCAGCTGCTCCCCCACTGCTGTCCAACTCTGAAGGCAGCTGATAACTGCCAGCCTGCCCTGGCCCCATCTCTGCCTCTGATACAGAGCACTCATCCAAGCCTTCCTCAGCCTCCAAGACTGGCCCATGTTCCTCCCCAGCCTCCTCACTGTCTGACTCTGCTCCAGCTCCACTAGCCACCAGCGGGCCACAACAGGATGGGTGGAGAATTTATTCCCTGAGGGAGAAGGTTCATTCTCCAAGCTTGTGGGTACGATTCTGAACATTTTGTTAGCAAGCTAGGTAACAAAAGTTCCTCTAAACTCCACTGAAGATATTACCTAGCCTGGTAATGAAACATTTGGAAACCAAGCCAAAGCTTGGAGAAAGAACCTTCACCGTCATCCTATACCTGAGCTACAGATATTTGCTACTATTGCTAAATTATTCTCTTCAGATGTCTTGTCAGCATGTTCTAATAGTAAGGAGCACTAGGAGTTGAGAGAGCTAGAGGTCCTTCAGCTTACAACATTTTGCAGGAAATTAAAACTTGGAAACAAAGAGATGGGATTTGTCCATGCATCTTTCTATTAGAACTTATCATCAGACAATATGATTTATGTTGAAATGTTCAGAGAGAAAATATTTGGGATGCAAGAAACACATTTCTAATCTTTCTTGAACACAGACAAAATGGTCTTTCATATTTTGCTGCTTCAGAAAACAATTCTTGTTTCCAGTCAGTCTTAAGAATATAGAGCAGGGCTGTCAAACTCCTGTCCTGTGGGATGGATGTGTCACACATTGGCCACACCCATGCTTAGTTTAGCAAAGGGGAAAAAAGACTTGATACATCGCATGATGCCACCGTGATGATGTGAGTTTGACACCTCTGATATAGAGCATTTTAAAAGGTAGGGGAAAAAATCTAATGTGGTGGTAAGTAGACAGAACTACTTACACCATTTTAAATAACTGGTGCGATTTGGCTGTTGAAAAGACAAAGGGAAGTGCAGTTTCAGAGTCCATCAAGGGAAAATCAGTTTCCAAATCACTGGAAGCATTATAATAATTCTCTGTATGTCTGTGGCATACTTTAAGAAACTTCCTAAAGCTTGAAAATAAAAAAAATAATGATCTAGAACAGGAGTGTTAAACTCAATTTCATTGAGGGCCGCATCAAGGTTGTGTTTGACCTCAGAAGGCTGAGGGTTGGGCATGGCCAAGGTGGGCATGGCCAGACATGGGCGTAGCCATAGTGGGCATGACACAAAAGTCATGTTGGGGGCACCTATGGTGTCCAAGTGCTAATATAGGACTTCCTTGAGAACCTCCCTCACTCTCATTATAATCTCCTTCCTTGTCTTCTTTTTCCTTCCTTCTTCCTTCTCCTTTCTTCTTCCTTCCCTTCTTTCCTTATTTTTCTTTCCTTGCTCTCTTCCCATCTTTCCTTCTTTGTCTTTCTTCTTTCCCTTTCTCCTTTCCTGACCCTTCTGGCATGCCCAAATGCAAAGGGGAAACATTATTCCTTTCGTTTTGTTTTTAGTTTGTTTTGAAAGCCCCCTGGCAGAGGGCTGCAGGAGGCCGTTGCAGCCCAAAACGGAGTGTGGGAGCCCTGGGTACAGCCCTCCTGAACTCCATTTTCTCTGGCAGAGGCACCATGGGCTGGTCCTTTGATGTTTCCAGGCAGGCCCCAGGCCTTGAGTTTAACACCCCAGACCTAGAAATAGTTATTTGCAGATGTTTCATGTTAGATTTATACATTAAACATCCACCAAATACCCATTTCCAACTGGGTAAATCTATACATTTATGATTCTGTGTCTTTGGATAATAAACAAACGTAAGACGGGATTTTTTTTCACTTATTAGGTAGCAGATGCACATGATCTTCTTCTTCATTTATCATAGCTCTAACTTTCCTTTCTCCGATTAATTAAATGCAACCCATCTACAGCAATAAAGCAGCTTCTGACACCATCTCCATATAAAATTAAATAGCAAACACTTAAAGTCCAAGTAGCTGTCTCAGCGGGGTAAAGGTGACAATTTTAAAACGTGCATTATATCACACTGTGAAAATAAATGCCAGGATAAAATTTTTTAGTTGAACTGGCATGAGGCAAGTATGCGCTGGTCATTCACAAATCATGACTACTCAACATATTGAATCAATTCATTTGTTTATAAAATGTATGTGCTGTCCAACTACTATCAGAGTCAAGTGTTCACTATTATTCATTTAATAATGAATAAATGAAGAAGGTAAAAAGGATGTGTGTGTGTGTGTGTGTGTGTGTGTGTGTAACCATACCTATGAATAGAAATATGCCCTATCTTCCTGCTCATCTAAGATCTCACACAACTTTTTAAGACTCATGAGAAGAATCACATCTTGGAAACATTTTCTTGCAAGCAACCTTCTTTATCTCAGATGAAATGCTTTACAAGCAAGTAAATTTTCCTCCACCCCACCCCACCCCAAAAAGCCTACAGAATAAACCTTACCTATTTGTTGGTTTCAACTCTGTGGACAAGTACCTTTGGATGAATCCAGTTACAGCAAAATAGTCCTTAAAGGGTACAATTTGTTGAAGGAAGAATGATGTGTTAACTCAAAACCAAATCCTTTGAGATAATCTCCTAGAGAAGAGAGAGAGAGGATGAAAGAATGTAACCATAATTATTCTATTCTTTTAAAAGATCCAGGGAAAGGGTTAGGATTTTCATTTGTTCACTTGCTAAACTAATATGAGAACCAGAATATAATTATCTTTTTTTCCCCTTCTGCAATTCCTCAAACTTTGTGATTCAGTTCTTTGATTCTATTTTTAAAAAAGCAACAGTATGACTGTGGCTGCATTAGGGGAATACAAAATTGTGTACATCAGGGCAAATTTATGCGTGCATTTTTATTTATAAAATTTGTTATTTGCTTTTCATTAAACCTTAATCCCAAAGTGAGGCACCAAAATAGGATCTAAATCCATGAAATCACAATAGTTTAGTCATGTAATTACAACTCATCATTAAAACATGAAAACCAGGACAATTAGAACATAAGTGACACAGCAGTGTAGATTCAATTAAAATGCTGGGTGAATAAATAAATTCTCAGCTGGCACTGGAAGCATGTTAGCCATAACTTGATCAGAGGGAATTTCATCGTCCAGAGGCCTGTATCAAAAACATTCTTATGGGTTATTAAATGGTGAATATTGAAAGTTGGCTATTTTCAAGAGGACATCCCACCAGCCTTGAAGACGGAGAGGATATACCAGTAATACAGCATCTGATATTCAAGTTGTTGGCTCTACAGGATTTTATAGGTCAATATAAACAGCTTGAAATGGTTAAAAATACAAACACATTTCTCCTATTGTCTATAGAGCTCTACTGTAGTTCCTGCAGACACCACAGTTTCCAGCAATGTCTCTTTCATACTCTTTCATTGTCACTGTCATTGTCATCATCACCACCACCACTGCAATCTAGCATATTAAGCTCAGGGCTTATACTGAAATCCAAAAATGTTTCTAATCTCTATACAGAATCCCACAGCATAGGAGGGAGAAGAAGGAGGAGTAACAGAAGGAGAAGGAGGAGAAGGAAATAAGAAGGAAGGGGGGAGGGAGGGAAGGAAGGAGAGAAGATTACAGATAGAAAGTAGATGCATAGGAATGACTTCGGGGATTGAGTGATGGAATCACTATTCACCCAGAAAAAATGTTGGTGAAATAAACAGATACCGTAAAGGACATTTGGAAAGGCACAGTTTTGAAAGGGTTGATAAGTAACCATCTCACCAGTTTACCTGTTGGGACATGTTTATGACTAGCAGCCTGTGTGTTAAAGTGTCCATTTTCTAAAATTCCCATTCTATCTCTTGGCCCAGGAGACTGAATGAAGATTCAAGAGGAATGGAGATCCTGAGAAAATACTGACTTTAAATAAAGAGAGAATCCAGAATAGAACTAATGATACCAACATTGTCCAGTTCATAGAAATAACAAGTTAAACTTTTTTTTTCTTCCATCTCTTTTTGTTGAAGTGGAAAAAAAATACTTTCACAGCTGTAGATGTAATTGTCTGTCTGCTGTGCAAAGGCATATAAGCCAACTCAGTAACGTACAGAGTGACTTTTGATAAGTGAAAACTGCATTTTGTTGCTCCACTGTGGAGCCAAAACTAATTATGGAAACTTGGAAGGAACAGCTCCCCAAATCTATTTATTTGGCTCATGTGGAGTTGGCCATGTGGGAGGATGTGGGGGGAGCGGGGTAGAGAAAAGAATGAACATTCAGAGACCAACTAACTCTGGTGCCCTGATGGTAGATGCTCCAGAAAAAAGGATTTAAAACAGTTGACTCTCATCTGTAACTGAATGAGCAGTCAAATGGATTGTGAAAATGAGATCATTGAGATGTTCAGTCTCTAGAAAAAGTGCAAAGAAGAGCAACAAGGATGACTGGGAAACTGGAGGCTAAAACATATTAAGAATGGTTGCAGTAAATGGGTATGTTTAGTTTAATAAAAAGAAAGGCTAGGGGAGACATGATAGCAGTCTTCCAATATTTGAAGGGCTGCCATGAAGAAGAGGAGGTCAACCTATTATCCAAAAACAGGGAAGTAAAATCCAAAGTAGTTGAAACCTCATCCTTCAAAAAGAACTGAATGGTGGAGGAGTTGCTTATAAGTAGGAAAAAACTACAGAAGCCAAGACTATTCTGGGGCAGATGAGACCCTGAGTTGATCTGGAATGAATCTGCAGTCTTGTCTGGTTCTGATTCTTATCCTTGTCCTGATGATAAGTCTTATCTTATCCTGACTTTTATCTTGATTCTTTATAACATGGTAGGAATAGAATAGAATAGAATAGAATAGAATAGAATAGAATAGAATAGAATAGAATAGAATAGAATAGAATAGAATAGAATAACAGAGTTAGAAGGGACCTTGGAGGTCTTCTAGTCCAACCCCCTGCCTAGGCAGGAAACCTTACACCACTTCAGACAAATGGTTATCCAATCTCTTCTTTAAAACTTGCAGTGTTGGAGCATTCACAACCTCTGGAGGCAAGATGTTCCACTGATTAATTGTTCTAACTGTCAGAAAAATTTTCCTTAGTTCTAGGTTGCTTCTCTCCTTGATTAGTTTCCATCCATTACTTCTTGCCCTGCTTTGGAGAATAGCTTGACTCTGCCTTCTTTGTGGCAGCCCCTGAGATATTGGAAGACTGCTATCAAGTTACCCCTAGTCAGTGGTGGGATTCAAATTTTTTAACTACTGGTTCTGTCAGTGTGGCTTGGTGGGCGTGGCCTGGGAAGGATACTGTAAAATCTTCAGACAGAGGTGGTACTTTCCGGTTCTCCGAACTACTCAAAATTTCGCTATAGGTTCTCCAGAACCGGTCAGAACCTGCTGAATACCACCTCTGCCCCTAGTCCTTTTTTTCATTAGACTAGACATACCCAATTCCAGCAACCGTTCTTTATATGTTTTAGCCTCCAGTCCCCTAATCATCTTTGCGTGAAAATCTTCAAATGGTTCCAGCTAAAATGATGGCCAGAAACTCTCTGTGATTCATTGTATTACAGCTTCATTTCAGCATGCTATTATTCAGCACTACTACCCAAACTCTATCCTATTATGTCCTCCAACAAAGAAATCCATGATTTCTTCTTGTCAATCATAATGTAAAGTAAGCCACACAATACAGATCTTTCTTCAAATCCTCCAACTGTCTGAAGGAGCTTCTGGACAATGGAAGACTGCAGTACAGAAGATAGAAGATGGGAATTGTTCTTTGTAAAGTCTATTTTCATAGAACCAAATGCAATTACATGTGATATGTACAAATACAGACATATCCCATAAGATAAGGAAACACAGGCAAATATTATGGAAAAGACATACACTAAGAGGCTGTTTGATTTTTAATATTACATCAGCTCCTCAAAGTGCATATTCACAATATCATGAGTAAAACGGCAATTAAATAAGGAGCCACACAAGATGGAGATAGATGCAACCAGGGGTGGGATTCAGCCAGCACAGACCAGTTTGGGTGAACCAGTAGGTCCAGCAATCAGTTGGACCCAGCCACCCACCCCTGCACTACTCTGTCCTATATTTCCTTTGTTTCAAGTCCAGCTGATAGGTGTGGCAGAGTGGATTGCCATGTCTCAGCTGTTTATTTCCCAGGGTTGCAGTAGAAGCAGAGGTGGTATTCAGCCGGTTTGGACCAGTTCTGGAGAACCAGTAGCAGAAATTTTGAGTAGTTCGGAGAACCAGCAAATACCACCTCTGACTGGCCCCGCCCCCATCTATTCTCTGCCTCCCAAGTCCCAGCTGATCAGCTGGGTCTTCTTTTGTTGCCCTGCACAGGAGAACGGAGATGGAAAGCAAGTTAGTGGAGTGGGGAGGGAATGGGATTTTGCAGCAACCTTCCCCCAGGAGTGTGGTGGGAAAGGAGATTTTGCAGTATCCTTTCTCTGCTACACCCATCAAGCCACACCCACCAAGCCACACCACACCCACCAAGCCATGCCCACAGAACTGGTAGTACATTTTTTTGAATCCCACCACTGAGTAGAAGGTAAGTTTTAGAGCTGTTTTCAAATGCACTGTGCGCACAAAGTGCATGCACAGCAAACCGGTTGTTACACCAGTTGAATCCCACCACTGGATGCAACTCAGTATCTTTTACTGACACGTGGCCCAACCACACTGAGGGCACAACCACACAGTGTGGCACAACCACACTGATCACTGGACTCCTCACCAAAGAAACACAGAAGAACCCCAAGGCCCACTAAATTACATATTATATACTTTCTGGAAATGATACAGAGCACTTACAAAACCAGTGTAAACATGACCTTTCCTGTAGGAATGTCAATCTGAGGGGGACCTTATTAAATTCTGCTCTCTAAATAAACTCCAAGCCCACCCATTATACTGATTCTAATATTTCTAATATAAACAATGTCCTTTGTTGTACTCATATAGCGATTCTCTTCAAACTACAGAAGACAATTACCCCTTTTTTTGTTATGTATCTCCTTTCCTTCTAGGATCATCAAGGTTTCTTCAGTTTGCCTGTTTGGCTTCATATGCACTTCAGCCTCATGTATGTAGGAGATTTGTCTTCCAGGACAACTTTGGGTATTTTTAACATTGTGAATAATGAAGATTATAATACCAATGATATTTTTATTGTCCTGAATTACCTGTGTATTAACTTTCTTTACAAGGCCAATTCTCTCTTCCTGCCAATTTCTCAAACAATGAACAGGTGAGATAAAATCTGAAATAGCAATTTTATTAGTCCAATAAATTTTCAGATTGAAATTCCTGTTCAGAAGTTTCTAAAAAGCAAGGCACTGTGTTCTTTACAATATTTCTGTTCCTGATAGAGGTGATAATGGATTTATTAAATGTCCCTGAAGAATATTATTTTCAAATATCGTGGCCCTGTAAATTTTTTTATTTAAAATGCTTCTGTTCCCTTTTTCATTTCTCTAGTTTTATAACATTACTCCTTAGAAAAGGTTGCACTCATAATGTTTGAAACACATTTAGTGTGTGTATGCAAATTCCACCCAAACTGTTGAATGCCTGCCTGCCTACCTACCTGCCTATCTACCTACCTATCTAACCAATCTCCCTCCCTCTCTGTCATCTCTCATCTCTCCTCTATCCTCATCTATTATGTATCTATCATAGAAGGCTGTCCATCTCAACCTAGTGGCATTATATAAAATAAGCAATTACACAAAAAAAGACACAATACAAAATACTGAGGCTCTAAGAAAACTTTGTGTATAATGCATTGTAAACATGCATAGTGTGCTCCTGGCATCAATGTTGGGAATCTGTTTGGGTTGCAGCTATTCAAATTTTGAGGGGAGGCTATTCCATAGGGCAAATGTTGTGTTAGAGAAGGCATGCGCTTCTGGATAGAACCAAACAACAGTATTTACAGGAGGAACGTGAAGAAAGCCTACATTGCCAAATCTGATGGGCAGGCCAAAACCATTAGTATTAGCACTTTATTAGAATTAGCAAATAACCTGTGGTGGAATGTAGTCTGAAGTCCCAGGAGGGAGATTCTGCTTCCCAGAGGGCAAAGAAGCAGCAGAGTCAGGAAGAGTTCTAAGATGTCCCCTCCTTAGCAGTTCACAGAGTATATCGGTAGTTATACAGATAGTGGCTTTAGTCTGGCAAAATTCTGTCTCCAGGTAAACAAAAAACTTTACTCATAAGTAAATTCACGTGTGGTTCTTGGTTCTTGGGCCTGGCATAACTTGATTCTCCGCTATGAAAGGCTTTTAGGTAATGAGCGCCTACAACTTTGCTAAGAAAATCTACCAGAAAATAGTGCCACTTATAAAACAGTGGTGTTACATGAGAGCACCAAGATGCATCTAGAACTGTCTGTCTGTCTGTCAGTCAGTCAGTCAGTCTGTCTGTCTGTCTGTCTGTCTGTCTGTCTGTGTACAATATCTGCATTCTGACCTATTACAACTTCTAGTTGTATTGCAGCTGTCTGACAGTGAGGTGACAAAGGCAAGGGCAAATCCTCCTGATCTAGAAACATGAACAACTGAAGCACCAGATGGATTTATGCAACGGCTTTCTTGACCATGATTGCAACCTTAACCTTGAGAAGAAATTGGGAGTCTATGAGATGCTACTCCATCTACATCCTACTCCATCTGGAAGCCCTTAAAACTCACAGCTACCCAGCCTTGCTACACTGAGTCAAAATATCAACCATTCCGCATCCAGATCCCAATAGTGTCCAGTGGGGGGGAAAAAGCCTTTATAGCATCACTTGAAAAGTGAGGGGCCAAAATGTACAACCAAGTATCATCAAAATGCCCAATGGTATCTCACCTGTGCCAACAAATGGTCATACCCAACAGCTTCAGATAAATTTTAAACAGAAGGAAGTGAAATCTGAGCCTCCCCACAATGCAGGGGTCTAAGACAAGGATGGGCAATTCATTTTCCCAAGGGACCACATGAGAAATTGGGACTGTTATGGAAGGCTACCACTGCCATCACCCCCTGCTGCCTCTTCCAACCATTACTCTCTCACACACACAGTAAAATTGTACAAGGATAGGCAATAGCTGGACATGGCCCATGGGTTGTAAAATGCCCAGGTCTGATCTAAGGTTTATTCTCAACCTACCACCAGAGAATGGAATTGGCCTTGGAGGAATGAAATCAGGGGTGAGCTGCTGGGGGTTTGTAGGGGTTTGGGAGAGCCCCTAGCTAAGATTCTGGGCAGTTTGGAGAACCCTCAAATCCCACTCCTGGCCGGCCACACCCACCCCTCCCCTCCCAGGAGTCCCCATTTTGGATGAAGTTAAGTGCGGAGTGCACATGGAGGCTTGGGGAGGGTGAAAAATGGGCCTTCAAGAAGTTCAGGAGGTTGGAAGTGGGCCCGTTTCTGGCTTCCAGAGAGCTTCCAGAGCCTGGGGAGCCATTTTTGCCATCCCAGAGGCTCAAGGAAAGAGCCTCCAGAGCCCAGGAAGGGTGAAAATGCCCCCTGCTCCCTTGGTGCAGGAGGCTGACAAGGCCACACCCACCATGGCCACACCTACCCAGCAACTGGGCAGAGAACCCTTTGCTAATTTTTTGAAGCCCACCCCTGGATGAGAGGTAAGAACCATTTGGGTCTACTAAAAACTTTGTGATTATAGGACTGCAAAAACCTCCCTTGGCATTTGAATGTGTTTTTTGCCGGCTCCTATTGCAGTCTGTCTTCTCATTGAGTCTGCTTGTGTGAGATAGATTTGTGACTTTCTTAACCTTTATAAGAACTAGCATGTTGATGCTATGACAGCATGTTTCCTTCCTCTTTGGATCTGTCATGCAAGGCAGCTATTTCACTCTGTCTCAAAATAAGAGAAACCCACATTAAAAAAAAAATAAGCCTGGTAGATGGGAGAAGAGGGGCCTCAAGACCACATCTGTCAATGAATACGTTCATGGAATATATTCGTTCTGGGACTTGACTGTTAAAACTGCCATGATTATCACCAGTTTACTGACTTAACAAGCTGAGTTAAAGGCGTATCTCAGCAAAGGCATCTTGCTGAGATATGCATCTTGAGCATTTGCACCAAGACAAATTCCTTGTGTGTCCAATCACACTTGGCCAATAAAGAATTCTATTCTATTCTATTCTATTCTATTCTATTCTATTCTATTCTATTCTATTCTATGGGTGGAGAAGCTAAGCTAAGTCCTGCTTAGTTATGCTTGGAAGTAATCCACCAAAAATTCAACAGGTGTAGAAAAAAATGGATAGCTGGGAAAACACTCCTCTGGGGGGGTCCTTGGTGCTCTCTGACCTTAATTGTTTTGTTGCAGATGTTTCATTACCCAAACTAGACAACTCTAGTAGAGTTATCTACTAGAGAGAGGATTTGCTCTCACTTTATATTGTATTGGCTTGCCAATGTCATTGTAGGTGGGAGTGGTCTTGGTGGTTCTTTGTTTGGGACAGCTTGTTTGGTAATTCCTTGATTGTGGTATTGTTTATGGCTTCTTGATGTCTGGTCTGATTCTAACACCCTTCTGATGCTCCCAGGCAACAGCAAACAATTTCTGTATTCCAGTAGAAGAGGATATTTCTAACTCAAGGTTGAACTGTGGAGTCCTTGGTTCTCTCTGTGATTGTTTCTGCATTGTCATCAGGAACACAACATGGATACGTCAATCTAGTCACTGGCAGTTGAATTTAACTTGAAGGGGACTTTGCTCTTAGAAAGAAAAAAAGTTGGTAGACTTGTCTTCTGTTAATCAGTTATGAGTATTACACACTCAACTCTCAAAAGCAGTTCACCGCTAAACATTATTGAGCCATGGTGGCGCAGTGGTTAGCATGCAGTACTGCAGGCTACTTCTGCTGACTGCCGGCTGACTGCAGTTTGGCAGTTCAAATCTCACCAGGCTCAAGGTTGACTCATCCTTCAGAGGTGGGTAAAACGAGGACAATTGTTGGGGGCAATTGCTGATTCTGTAAACTGCTTAGAGAGGGCTGTAAAACACTGTAAAGTGGCATATAAGTCTAAGTGCTAAGTGCCTAAGAGGTGAAGAAAACCATTACCTTCCTTCCCTCTTTTGGGGTTCTCAGCAAATAACTGAATGAGTTGATATATAATAAGATAATCCCCATGACTTTTGTATTCCTACATTTATTTTGTATCCATACTTCTTCATTTCTTTTAAATCACACTGTAAAGAGAAGCAGTGCTTCCGTGAAATAAATTCGATAACAGCGAAAAAGTGATAATACCAGTGATTAGATGTATACCTTCAGGATGGAATGGGTTTTTCCCCCTCTTTCCTTTCCATCCTCCAATTTTGCAAATGTAATCTAGATAGCTAGATGGGCACCTAACTCAGCTAGGATTGTTAAAGGAGAATCATTGCAGTTTTACTGGAAGAAAAATATAGCTCACTATTTTTATTGCAACCTGGAACTAAAAGAGAATCAACATCTAGTGGCTGCATGTTCAAGAAAGGATGTTTTCCAGCTGAGAGCCAGCTAACACAACAGGATCACCTTTCTAATGAGATCTGTTCCCAGCCAGGTTCCAGCAATAAACCAGATAATTATTAGAAATTCATAATGAGGCCGAATCTAGGTATTACTTAAAAGGGAAACATACATCTTTCCTAGGGTGATGGTTTGCCCTTACAACCTTTTGCTAGAATGTTTCCATCTGAGGAATTTATCATCAGCATATTTTATTTATAAAAGGACTGGAAATAACTAGGAATTGTAGTATAATGTTTTTAAAGACCAATGTTTTTCTCTTCAAGAGTTCGATATAAGCACTGGACTAAATAGGTAAAAATGTGGAAGGCAGAGAAACAAACACTGAACAAGCCAACAAAGACACAAAAACCTGAATTCTGAAACCAAATTTTGACCCATTTTAGAATTTACAGAAAAGAGGATTTCTGTGTTGAAAACCAGAAAGAAAGAAAAGAAAGAATTTTGCTCTAGTGGTTAAAGCACCAGGCTAAGGATGTGAGTTCTAGTCCCACCTTAGATACGAAAGCCAGCTAGGTAACTTTTGGCCAATCACTCTTTCTCAGACCAGACCACCTCACAGGGTGGTTGTTGTAGGGAAAATAGAAAGAAGAAGACGTATTTGGTATGTATGCTACCATGCATTGTTTACAAAAATAATAAGGGCAAGATCTAAAGTATTGCTGTGCTAGCCAGGATATTAAATTGAAAAGAAGAAAGCATATGAGGGTGAATCAAGAAAAATGTCTTGAAAAAAGTAAAAGTTTCTAAACCAAATGATCTGGGAATCAAATCTAGACAAATACATTCTTTTTTTTAAATTTAAGCAAGAGTCCAATATTCGGTTTATACAGGCTGTCCTTGATCACAACTGAGCCCAGAATTTGTGTTGCTGAGTGAGAAATTTGTTAAGTGAGTTTTGCCCCATTTTACCACTTTTTGTGCCACATTTGATAATCGCTGCAGTTGTTAAGTTAGTAACACGATTGTTAAGTCTACTTTTCAAGTAACAATAAAGTTATTCTAAGTCAAAGTTCTAAGTCTTTCATTTAGAATAACTGACATTCATTCTTACTTGTTCCCCACATGTTGACCCTAACAATGTTTCCCAATGATTTTAGTCATATCCTCCATCAACATAAGATATTTGAACGAATATTAAATGGTTACAGTTAGTAAGCATGTTAATAAATATACTGATTTCCTTTACGATGAGAACTACTGAGAAATGCAGTGATAAGCAAAAAGGATGTCTCTGGCACTTGCACATCATTTTGTCTTTATAGCCACCAGATGATGGATTTACTGTAGGTTATAGTTGGATAAGTGTGGGAGAAGCAGTGCATGCATCAGCATTTCCGCCAATCCATATCAATACCTAGAAGAGACATTCCTTGACTCTATTCGACTGTCCTCAAGCATTTACCTTGTCTTTCCAAGAATCCTTATCAGGCTATCTGCTGACATGAGCATCTTTGATTAAACTCATCTGGCATCGTTGTCCCTATTTAGTAAGCTAAGGAAATCAGAGTAAGGTGAAGTTTCAAAGTCTATGTTCAACACAAAGGAAATAGCAGCACCATACTGGATCCTGTGATTGAATGGTGCGGTGGCCTAGAGGTGGAACTCTTGCCTCACAATCAGGAGGCTGTGAGTTTGATCCTAGGCAGAGGCAGATATTTCTCTCTCTGGGAACAATGAGGATATATCTGCTGCAAACTCCGCATTGGCAACAGGAAGGGCATCCGGACAGTAAACACTGAATTCTGTTGTCCTAACTCCACTCCAGAAGGATTATGGGTTCATTAAAAGACAAAAAAAATGGATCCTATGATTGACCAATAGACTCTGCCCTAGAACAGTTCTGTAAACCAGGAATTTGATTTTGGCTCTTTATCTGGCTACTAAAGAAAAATATGTTATGTTCTATCCTGAAAGCTCCAGTTTCTATTTAGATCTGATTTAATTTCAAGAAACTTGTTTCAAATCCAGGTCCTCTTTCATTACTCTGAACACTGTCTTTGTCAAGTTTTGAAACTGAAAGCCCAAACAAATTACAATTTGCATTTAAGAATCTAAATTAAGACTATTAAGATCCCATAAAAGCAGATTAGCAACCATATAACTCCCAAGTCTCCTGTTTGGGTATTCATAGTCCCTTCTACTATAATTCAAAACTGCCAATTCTTTCCCAATGTTTCAATTAGGGAATCTGTGGTAACTGTAATTCAAGCCCTAATATACTGTAGATATATTACAAATACACACAAACACACATACAAACCCTCTTTTTGTCTAAAGTAGGGGTGTCAAACTCAATTTCATTGAGGGCAGCATCAGGGTTGTGTTTGACCTCAGGGGTCCGGGTGGGCATGGCCAGCTCGACATCACTCATGTTGGAGGCGCCTGTGGTGACCCAAGCATTCTGTCAGTGAAACTGGAACTTGGGAAAGCCATGTGTGGTCCTCCCAAGTTGTCTTCACTGGCAGAGGCACTACGGAGCAGTCCTTCGCTGTTTCCAGGGTGGCCCCATGGGCCAGATCTAAGCACCCCATGGGCAAATTGGGCCCTCAGGCCTTGAATTTGACATCCATGATCTAAAGAAAACCCATCCCTCAAATATGTCAAAATGTCAGCTTTTGGCTAACAAAACACTATTCATCCCTGTTTGATAAGACTGGTGTCAGGACTCCAACATGCACCCCAGTGGTGGGATTCAAATGTGTTTACTACCAGTTCTGTGCGTGTGGCTTGGTGGGCATGGCAAAGAAAGGATACTGTAAAATCCCCATTCCCTCCCCATTCCTGGGGGAAGGTTACTGCAAAATCCCATTCCCTCCCCACCCCACTAACCTGCTTTCTAGCTCTGTTCTTCTGTGCAGGGCAACAAAAGAAGACCCAGCCGATCAGCTGGGACTTGGGAGGCAGAGAATAGGTGCAGGTGGGGCCAGTCAGAGGTGGTATTCCGAACTACTCAAAATTTCTGCTACCGGTTCTCCAGAACTGGTCAGAACCTGCTGAATACCACCACTGATGCACCCCCACTGTTTTAGTTGCCAACCGGTTGCATTTAGTATATCTTCTTAGATCCAAAGGCTGAGTCCGTTGTAAAAATGAGAGATGAGGACCATCCCACCTGTACTGAAATCTCCCTTTGGTTTAAAGAACAAAGAGCTGTGACGGGCCCAGGAAAATCTGCTGAAAACATTCTGCTTGGTATTTTTCTTCTTTTTCTTCTTTGTCTAGAGACCTCCCCTCTTGAGGCTGAAAATGTCGCATTTTCATTCACCTCCAACTAATGGCAATTCAAGTAAACAGGCAAGAATCAACATCAATTAAGTTGTAGGACGTTTCAGCAGGACCAGGCAGAAATGTATTAGGTGCCTGTGAAATTATTCCTACTTGCTAGTCTTACTTAATAAAGAAGACAGCTGGGTATTTCCTTTCATTATAAGGTTCAATATTTTTAATAGGAGTGTTAGTTTGACAGCTTTCTCTCTGTTTAGGGGAGGAAAAAAAATCAGTGTTTAGACTCCTGAGCTCCAGGTTGGTCATTGAGATCAATATTAGAAAAAAAAATCAGTCTGTCGAGGCTCTTTGGCCTCCTATTGATTCAAATAAGAAGCCGATAGTGAATAGAATAAGGATCATCCAACTGTACTCTAACCATTGTGGAATATCTGTGCCCCTTGCTAATAAATTTCCCAGCAATGCAAATAAAGAGGGTATTTTTTTTCCTTCCTAGACAGCAGTATATGGTGTATATCAAAATAATCAAACCCCACATTCAATTCTGAGTAATAGCCACTTGTTCTTTGATGATATTTTGCAGCTGTAATAAAAGAATGAGCGAAGGATATTGAAAATGTTGAATATTTGTGCCTTTTGTAAAGTGCTTAAGCAGGTTAATGATCGACATTGAACTTTTGATTTGAGTTTAACACAAACACTGCAGATGGGTTGATGGTCTTACTTTTCCTAATGTTCTATACGTTTGCTGGGTAACATGTTCTGCTCCACTTCAGAATGAAAACTGACAATTGTAGCAAATTGTTTGTTCTTTTCTTGCTTGCACAACACTAACGAAAAGGCTGTCAGGAAAAGAAGGGAGAGTTTGGAGCTGATGTCCAAGATCCCACTTAAACAAGAGATATCCAAATGCAGCAGATTTCTCTTATAAAAAATTAACCAGATTGTTCATTAATTAAGTAGGTCTACAAGGGGAATACGTAACTCAAACAACCTAGCCAGCACATATATACATTGCTTAATCTACAAGATGAGATTGATTTCTACAGTGTGGTTAATTGTGCAATGTTACCATGTAGTAATATATTGGAATACTAATAGCAGAAAATTACCTAGATCAGCCATGGCTGACTGGGGAATTCTGGGAGTTGAAATCCACTCATCTTCAAATGGGCAAGGTTGAGAAACACTGATCTAAACCAAGGGTATCAAATTCCATTTCATTGAAGGCCACATCAGGGCTATGGTTTACCTCAGGGGCCAAGCTTGGGGGGCAACTGGCTGGGTGTGGCCAACTGGCTGGGTGTGGCCAGCTAGACACTGCTCACTGGGCCTGGCCAACTGGCTGGGCATGGCTGACTGGTTGGGCGTGGCCAGCTTGACACCAGACTGCTGTCATGTTTCCTTTTTGCACTAGGTAGAACGGGCCAAACAACACGGGCTGGGCAGAGGTGGTATTCAGCAGGTTCTCACCAGTTCTGGAGAACCAGTAGCAGAAATTTTGAGTAGTTCGGAGAACCAGCAAATACCACCTCTGACTGGCTCCATCCCCATCTATTCTCTGCCTCCCGAGTCCCAGCTGATGGGCTGGGTCTTCTTTTGTTGCCCTGCACAGGACAACAGAACTGGAAAGCAGGTTAGTGGGGTGGGGAGGGAATGGGGATTTTGCAGTATCCTTCCCTGCCATGTCCACCAAGCCATGCCACGCCCACCAAGCCACGCCCACAGAACCAGTAGTAAAAAATTCTGAATCTCACCACAGGGGCTGGGCCCTTATATTTTCCAGGATGGCCCCATGGGCCATCGCGGGTCAGATCCGGCCTGCTGGCCTTGTGTTTGACACCCCGATCTAGACGATTTCCAGAGTGTTCGGTCCTTGCCTCAGACAGTAATTAACTCTTTGTTCGAACTGACACTGTGAATAAAATGCGATTGTCCATAAAAAATAGGTGTCCACCTCTTATTATTATTCTTACAAGGGCTACCATTAATTTTCATCTGCATTTGAAACCATGCCACTTTCTTCTTAAAAGTGCTAAAGAAAATGGTGCATTGTTGTGGGGGCATACCTCACCATCACAACCATGGCAGGCTAAAATTTCCAAAGATGTTCCAGTGATGGTCAAAAGTGCTTTTACAAGTTCAGACAAACAGTGATTGATTCATTTGAAGTTGCAACGAGTCTGGAAAAAGTGACTTATGACCGTTTTTCACACTTATGATCGTTGCAGTATTCCCATGGTCACATGATCAAAATTGAGACATTTGGCAACTGACTCATATTTATGATGGTTGATCATGTGATCAACTTTGGTGGCCTTCTGGCATGTAACGTCCATGGGGAAACCAGATTCACTTAAAACCGTATTACTAACTTAACAACTGCAGTGTGTTCACTTAACAGCTGAGGCAAGAAAGGTCGTAAAATGGTGCAAAACTCATTTAACATTTGTCTCTCTTAGCAACAGAAATTTGAGGCTCAATTGTGGTCATAAGTCAAGGAATAGTTGTAGACTAGTTGTGGTAGTAGCTGGAGAGATCTAGCATTAGATGTTATACTAGCTATGACCAGTTTCATCCTTACCGGCACACTCTGGACATAGGTATCCTCCAAACTAAATGGTCCATGTTCCTCCCTTTGATGTGATTGAAAGCCACAGGCCTTGCACTAATACAGCACATTTAATTTTAGAGCTATCTTAGCTTGCTTGCTGTAGCTTAAAGGTAGAGTTTTACAGAAGCTATATGTAAGCACAGAGAATCGGGACAACTCAGTGAATAGGCCAAAGCTGTTACTTTATTGTTGATAATTTATATTACAAGAATCTGGCCAGACTAGCTGCATTCCTTTCATCTGATCTATGACGTGTCCTCCCACAGAGCTACTATGAGAGGGATCTTGGAGTCATAGGGGACAACCAGTTAAATATGAGCCAGCAGTGTGCAGAAGCTGCTAAAAAAGCCAACACAGTTTTACGCTACTTAAACAGAGGGATAGAATCAAAATCACGTGAAGTGTTAATACCACTTTATAATGCCTTGGTAAGGCCACACTTGGAATACTGCATTAGGTTTTGGTCGCCACTATGTAAAAAAGATGTTGAGATTCTAGAAAGAGTACAGAGAACAGCAACAAAGATGATTAGGGGCAGTGATGGGATTCAATTTTTTTTACTACTGGTTCTGTAGGCGTGGCTTGGAGGGCGTGGCAGAGGAAGGATACTGTAAAATCTCCAGTCAGAGGTGGTATTTGCCAGTTCTCCAAACCACTCAAAATTTCCACTTCCAGTTCTCCATAACTGATCAGAACATGCTGAATACCACCTCTGATTAGGGGACTGGAGGCTAAAACATATGAAGAACAGTTGCAGGAACTGGGTATGTGTAGTGTAGTGAAAAGAAGGACTAGGGGTAACATGATAGCAGTGTTCCAATATCTAAGGGGTTGCCACAAAGAAGAGGAAGTCAAGC
Source organism: Naja naja (assembly GCA_009733165.1). Taxonomy (NCBI): domain Eukaryota; kingdom Metazoa; phylum Chordata; class Lepidosauria; order Squamata; family Elapidae; genus Naja; species Naja naja. The sequence goes on from CM019152.1 coordinate 48,062,280, forward strand.
TATTCTCCAAAGCACCTAAGGGCAGGACAAGAAACAATGGGTGGAAACTAATCAAGGAGAGAAGCAACTCAGAAGCTAACGAGAAATTTCCTGCCAGTTAGAACAATTAATCAGTGGAACAACTTGCCCCCAGAAGTTGTGAATGCTCCAACACTGGAAATTTTTAAAAAGATGTTAGATAACCATTTGTCTGAAGTGGTGTAAGGTTTCCTGCCTAGGCAGGGGGTTGGACTAGAAGACCTCCAAGGTCCCTTCCAACTGTGTTATTCTACTCTACTCTACTCTACTCTACTCTACTCTACTCTACTCTATTCTAATTCCCTCTCCCATTCTGCTGGTAATCCCACTATGCTATGCAAGTACCCCTCCTTCCTTTTATATGCTCTTATTCTAGAGATGATGGTGCTGGTGGTGATAATGATGATGAAAATAATAATGATGATGATGATTATATTGCTCTGGAACTCATTCTAGGGCCTTAAATAGCTCCTTGTAAGGGAATTATGGCCTTAGACCAGAGGTGTCAAACTCAAGGCCCGGGGACAGGATTTGGCCCATGGGGTGCTTAGATCTGACCCATGGGCCCACCCTGGAAACAGTGAAGAACTGGCCTGCGGTGCCTCTACCAGCAGAAACAGAGCTCAGGAGGGCCACATGTGGCTTGCCCGGGCTCTGTTTTCGACTGTGACGGCCTCCTGCAGCCCTCTGCAAGAAAAATAGAGCCCGAGTGGTCTGCACACGGCCTCCCCCAGCTCTGTTTTCGCTGTTGCAGCCAAAAAATGGCTCCATTTTTTGGCTGCATTGAGCTGGCCATGCCCCTCCCCCGGCCATGACCTTGGCGACATCCCCTGGCCCTACAAGATCAAACATAACCCTGATGTGGCCCTCAATGAAATCGAGTTTGACACCCCTGCCTTAGACCTTAGACTAAAACAAACAAACAAACAAAAAACTTTCTGACAAAATATAGAAAAAAGGAAGATGTACCTGCATAGCTTCTATAAAGTCTAGCAGTTTCAGTGGGTGCTATTCTACCGGTTCAACCTGGTTCTGGCATGCCGATAGCGCCAAAGATCAGCCGAGACTGAACTGGTTCTCTCTGAAGAGCTGCTGTTGGGCCCACACGCCCACCTGGGCTCCCATACTGACTTTATTCCCTGCTTTGAAGCTACAGGGATTGCAAGAGGTGAGTAGGAAAGCCTCTGCACATGTGCAAAGTGTGCATTTTGCACGCACAAAGTATATCTGCGCGAGTAAAGTTTACCCACCAAACCATGCCCACCGAACCAGTGGTAAACCTCTTTGAAACCCACCACTGAGCAGTTTGTCATTTAGGCCTATACTAATAAATTCTCTTTAAAGAGGATTGGGAAATGTAAGGTAATGCAGGCCAAGTTATTGATAGAAGACAAAGTGTATGACCTAAATTATCCCCGTTATAACTAATATATTGGTAAAACCCCTATTAAGCAAAGCTCATTGACATATAACCCTGAGACTGCAATGCCTTTCCAATTGTAATATTGTGGAAGTGGGATATTCATGCTATAAATACTACCAGCTTGAATTCTACTATCCATCATGAATACGGGTTTTTTTCCCCCAATCAGTTATCTTGAGAGGCTTTTACACCCGTATGATAGCTTTGAAAATTTTTGCTAGATAAATAAAATAAATATATTTTACTTGCAGCCTCGGGTGATGGACAAATAAAGGATAAAAAGACCAAACACCGTGAATGGATTAGGATCAAGGCAAAAAGAGTCTATGTTGAATGTTGACAACACAAGGATACAATCAAAGTAGACATAAGAACATAGAAAGATGATCCGTCAGGAGTTCCAGCCTGATGTTGGATACATATACTTATGCAATCCATCAGTGATGGTATTCTACTGGTTTGGCCTGGTTCTGGCATACCGGTAGCGCCCAAGATCAGCTGGCAGAAAACCAATTCGTTCTGAGGCTCTCTGAGGCTCTTCAGTTAGGTCCGCCTGCCTACCTCTGCTCCTAGGTCCGTTTTAACCTCTCAGCTGTTTGGCGCAGCAGAACGATTGCTGTGCTAAACAGCTGAGAGGTGCAGTAGCTTAGTTTTCACTGTTTTAATGCGTACACAAAGCATTTGTTTGGCACGTGCAAGTCGCACAAATCACATGACCCCCCCTGCAGCCACCCCCACCAAGCCATGCCCACAGAACCGGTGGTGGGAACTTTTGAATCCCACCACTGAAACTCATGAAGCTCTGACAAGCCATCTTCTCCATCAGTTTCAATAGAAGGATAGAAACTATGCAGAAATCTCTTTCGAAGAACTGAAAATGCATGCTTGGACATGCTTGAAACAAGTTGGTGAGGAAGATGGCATCTGGATGTAAATTCCCCCCTCCCAAAGTTTTTGTTGGTTGTAAATGAAGTGCAGCTGCTATTTATGAAAGAGTGAAATCTCAAAACTTGACATTTTACTGTCTGAGAGTTGGCTTCCTGTCTCATTTCTGAAATGTCATGAAAGATAAAGCGTAAGTCATATATGTTCAACATCCCTCGGTTCAGTGCAATATTGCCATCTTTCTTCCAGTTTTTCAAAAAAAAAGGCAACAATATACTCCCAAAGGAGTTCCTTTTTGGGTTTTTTTTTGACAACCATGATCTGATTGACTGAGAATCTCCATAAACATGTAACAATATATTGTATATATAGAACTTGTTTCGGGCAAACTCCAGGAAACCTTGGAGGACAGGAGTGACTGGCATACTATGGTCTACAGGGTTGCAAAGAATCAGACACAACTGAATAAAAGCAACAGTGACTGAATAAAAGCAACAGCATAGACTTTATTAATCTGTGTGTACTGACCCAGGCTGAACAGAATCACGAAACAGACTTCTTGTCCTGAAAAAAACCCTTTTTACTTGGTTAATGTGAATTTCTGGCATTCACACCCAGAAAAGTCCTGGCAATAATCCTTCCCAGGTTTAAGTGCAAGAACAGACCTTATCAGTCCTTGGATAGTTGCCAGGCCAAGAGTTTCTAGTCACAACACTGTAAAAGGAAATACTTGGCAAGGAGTCTCTGTAGGGCACAAACTCAGATAAGCAAATCTTCACAATAGTAAGCGAACTAATTATCTCCTGCAAACACCCCTCCCCTTTTGCTCCTGTTTATTCCCTTTGGGAGGGGCCACTCAGCATCCACTTATGCCTTTTCTTCTGAGTCAACCTCTGTTCCTTAATTGTTCCCTTCTCCTGACAGCTCTGTGCATGTGCACATCAGAAACAGGCTCCAGCTGTTCTTCTTCCCTACTTATCTCCAACTCCGAAGGCATATGATAAATGTTGGATGACCCTGGCCCCATCTCTGCCTCCGATGAAGAGCACCCATCAGAGCCTTCCCCAGACTCCAGGACTGGCCCAAGTTTCTCCCCAATCTCCTCACTGTCCGAGTCTGCTGGCAGCTCTGCTGGCAGCTGGCAGGCCACAATACTGTGCAACTAGAATTGAGCAATTAACTTTGTAGAATGCTGGTCCTGTATCTGATCTTCTGAAGGAATGAGCATGCGATATTACCCTTAATTATATCTCAGATGCAAAAAGAGAAGTGGCTACATGAAAAGGCAGATTCAGAATGGTGCAACTTCAGTGTATTTCTACAATTCCCTCTCTCAAAGTGTCATCAGATGGCTTAGAAATTAATTCACTTTTCAATGTGCTTCTCATCTAATATTGTTCTTTTGAATAAATATGAATCCCAGTTCTTCACTGAAATCTCTATTTTTTTTAAAAAAAATCTGTGATACTCTTCTCCAGTAAACCATTGCACACAGAAAAAGGGAGGGAGGGAGGGAGGGAGGGAGGGAGGGAGGGAGGGAGGGAGGGAGGAAGGAAGGAAGGAAGGATGTGAATAAAACTTATTTGCCAAAATGGTTTGCAAAATTATATGGATATGGAGAGAAGTTCAAAGAAATTTATATTTATGCCAAATAAAGAATGTATTTTCTTCATTTAATTCCTTTTGTGCTGCTTGAGTCCTTCTAACTCTAAATGGCTTACAGCAAAACCAGCAAAAATACCTTAATAGCTAAAAATAGTCAAATACTCATAATTTAAAACAACTCTAATTAATACAAATTACTTTTCCTCTACCCTCCCTAAGGCTCTTTGAAAAGGCTTATTTAAACAATGTCTAAAAATCAAGAAAGAAAATGGAGAATTTTCCTGAAGGAAGGCAATGCTTATAGTAACTCTGAGTTGTATTCTGATTGAGGTGTGGACCCTCAAGCAAGCGTTCCCTGAAGGCATACCTAGAGATTTCAAACCACATTCAACACCACAGGTTATCACTAGCACCTTGAATTGCCTCCTGAAGCCAATCAGCAGCCAATGCATCCTCACAATATCAGTTTTTATTGTTAGATCTGAAAATCCCAGGTAGCATATGCACCACTGCATTCTGCCTTAATTGAAGCTTCCAAATGACTCACCCTAGGTAATTCTATGTAGATTGTGTTAGAGGAGTTCAGTGAGTTGATGAAGTATGAAGAATTATTGCCAATGCCTCCTGATCCAGAAATGGTCAAAACTGATGTGTCATAGCAATTATACATAAACAGAACAGCACAGAATAAGAAGGGATGTGTGAGATCTTCTAATCCAACCCTCTGGTCAAGCAGGAAATCTTATACCATTTCAGACAAATGGCTGTAAAATCTCTTCTTAAAAACCTCCATTGTTGGAGCATTCACAACTTCTAGAAGCAATTTCCATCTTGTTTACAGCCATTCCACCTCAAACTGTTTCTCCCCATTCAGACAACCTCCAAACATCAGAGTCTGACATGAGTAGAGATTTATATCAGGGAACTATCAAAACACCAATGATATATTTCAGAAGTTAGGTTGAAATTAGGTGGTATGAAGACTGAAAATTAGAATTTTGGCATCAGATTTCTGAGATTCTAACTCCTTCCAGGTATCCACTTATAGAACAGTCTGTGGTTTTTAGGTCTGATCAAACATTCACTGATATCTACTTGGAACCCTTCAAACTTTTCTAAAATATTTCAAGGAATCGTGAGCCATAGAAAAGGAGGACTTTCGCAAAGGATTCTATAAAACATTGGCTCCCATTGTTCAGTATCTTCTGGGATGCTGGCAAATGTTATTCCTTTGTTTCCTGTCATTTCTAGGCACTGTAGCAACCATATTGCAGAACTATCCAGGGACACCAGGAGCCATGAAGAATCTATTCCTGTTTTATAGATTCCCTTTTGAACAAGACACTAAGGACCTACTCATCAGTAGATGCACTCCTTCACTGTGCAGTAATGCCTCATTGAAGAAATATTGTCATTCCAAAATATTAACTATAGTCTTTGAAGTATGGCAATTGTTTAGCATTAAATATACCATTGATCTTGCAGACATAAACAGTATCTGGTTTGTAATATATGCATTGAATTTATTTGCAGCATCTTTTTTTTAACCTTTTTCTCCCCTTTTTAGTATGAATAAATCATTGCAAGAGATTGTGGGAGATTATCAATAAAAGCATTGCTGGCCTCAGTATAAAAACACACCACTCCATCAACATGCTGTGTTTAGCCCCCTCATTTATTACTCTCAAGAAAACCTTTTGCTTTGGGATGGGATTTCCTTTTGGGAGGTGTGCGTGTGTGTGCAAACCACAATGTAAATTAACTTTAAAAGCTAGGCAAAGAAATAGTTTGAAAGCCGTAAAGCTTTCAGAAAGCCAGTTACTTTTTCTGTTAAGACACTCCTTAACTTCTTCAGCTCTGGAGAAGCTTCTTGGATGAGAAGCAAAACATCTTCAAAGAAAAACCAGAAAGTCCAGTTGCCTCTTGAAAAAGCACCTTTTGGACAACCATGATCTGGATGACTGAGAATCTCCATAGACATTTAGCTACTTCTAGTTGTTGTTAGTCGCCGTGTCTGATCCATCGTGACCCCATGGACAACGTTCCTCCAGGCCTTCCTGTCCTCTACCATCCCCAGAGTCTATTTAAGCTCATGCCTACTGCTTCAGTGACTCCATCCAGCCACCTCATTCTCCGCCGTCCCCTTCTTCTTTTGCCCTCAATCGTTCCCAGCATGAGGCTCTTCTCCAGTGTGTCCTTCCTTCTCATAAGGTGGCCAAAATCTTTGAGTTTCATCTTCAGGATCTGGCCTTCTAAAGAGCAGTCAGGCTTGATAGTTAATGTTATTTAATTGACAGAATATAGTGAAGTCATTAAGAAATTGGACTAAGAATCTCCAGGCTTAAATCCCTACTCAGTTTCAGAACTTGTAAGTTGCAGTCACATAATTTCTCATTTAATGACTGCAGGTGATTTCCTTATTGACTGTGGCAGAAGTGAGGTCATAAGCCTGTCATGGTCACATAATATTTCACTTATCCACCGTGGGTGATTGCTTAATGACCTCAGCGGGATTAATGTTGTAATTTTGGCACAGTCACATGATGTTTCCCTTAATGACTGCATTACTTAGAGATGAACTGGTCCCAATTTTGATCACCAAGGACCTGTAATGCATTCTACAAATTTCCCAGATTGGGATAATGACATGAGTAAAACAAGCAAGGCGAACTCTTTCTAAGGATACATTGTCCAATATTTTTTTACAGAGGAGAGAAAAGTTCTCCAACAGGTACTCAAACCCATAGTTCAGAGGTGGTATTCAGCAGGTTCTGACCAATTCTGGAAAACCGGTAGCGGAAATTTTGAGTAGTGCAGAGAACCAGCAAATACCACCTCTGACTGGAGTTTTTACAGTATCCTCCCCCTGCCATGCCCATCAAGCCATGTCCACAGAACCGGTAGTAAAAAATTTTAAATCCCACCACTGCCATGGTTGATTCTGCACCCAATAGTATCTCTTGTGAAGTTCTAATGAGAAAGAACAATGATGATAGAAATGCAAAAATGGAAAAAGCCTATTTGTTGGTTCTAAAAATGAGACAGTTATGTGAAGTATGTCAGGGCACAAGGGAGCTTGGGTAATCCATTTTCCAAAATTGTTTCTTTCTTTTCTTTCTTTTGTTTTTAAACGTAGGAGACTGGGAATTCAGCTACAGCAATTAGCAAATATTGCACATACATATAAGTCCTGATTAATTATTCTGTCTGCAAATGGAGCCAGGTAGTTTTCTAGCAGCAGGAAAAAGAAAGCCTTTCTTTGTGTATAGCATACCATTCATTCATGTAGCAATAGCACTTAGACTTGTATACTGCTTCACAGTATTTTACAGCCTTCTCTAAGTGGTTTACAGAGTCAGCATATTGCCCCCAACAATGTCATTTTACCAACCTTGGAAGAATGGAAAGCTGAGTCAACTCTGAATTGGTGACAATCGAATTGCTGGTAAAGGGCAGAATTAGCTTACATTCTAATCATTGCACCACTATGGCTCCTAGCTGATTCAACAAGGTGTCCATATAGATAGGAAAAATATTCCATGTCTGTATGTCTAATTTAAGAAATTTATTATTTCTTTATTACATTCTTTTATTTTATGTCCATTCATCTCAACAAACCTTATTCCAGGTAGCATAACAATTAAAACAATGTCATTAATTAAGCAAAAGCAAGACCAAGAGAGAAGAATATCCCTCTAAACAACCTTCATGCAAGCGCCTCACAATTTCCCCAAATCTGTTGAAAAAAATAAATTTTCAGAGACTTCCAAAAGGCTAATGGGTTAGTTTAAGATTTTTATTTTAAAGTGTCCATGAAAATGCATATTTCTCTCAATAAATGCATATTACATGCACCTTTCTGTAATATACACTTTTTTTTAGAATTATTTTTATTTATTTTATTTTTTATTTTTTATTACATTTATATGCCGCCCTTCTCCGAAGACTCAGGGCAGCTTACAATTTTTGGGATACAACCCAGTGTGCTCAGCAATAGCTTTCATTCCATTGTATATGCCTGCTTATTACTAAGTGGCATTTTTACAAGGTCAGCTAATTGCCCCCAACAATCTTGGGTCCTCAATTTACCTACCCCGAGAGGATGGAAGGCTGAGTCAACCTTGAGCCTGGTGGGATTCGAGCCTACAGCAGTTGTAGGCAGCTGGAACTTAAGTGCAGGCAATTAACAGCCTGAGCCACCAAGGCCCTTATGCGTAAGACTTTTGCTTAAGTATGCTTATTTGCTTAATTATGCTTAAGACTTTTCTTTTAAAGCTTCTATTTTCACTCATTAAATTCCAATAGATGCATATTATATACAACCATGTGTAAAACAGATTTGTTTTGTAATTCCTTAAACTCATGCACTTTGGTGTACTTCTTGCACTAACAAAGGCAATTTATGTCCATTAATCTCTAATATATTCATTTAGACATGCATGTATGATGGGACAAAAATGAGATAAAACTTTCAAGTAGGAGAGAAGCTCACATAGTTGCAAGAAATAACTTTTCCTAGCTGGGGGAAAATAGTGAGGGAAATGGATAGTCACCATGTGACACATGGATTTCTTTTTTCCAAAAAATTTCTATGCACATTGATGAAATAGATGTAGTTTAAAAATTACTTCAAAGGAGAATAGAATTTTAAATAAAATCTCATAGATAGGGAGTTTTTTGCATGTATTTATTTATATAGCATGTGCAGATGTTCCATTGCACAATTGTTTCCCCAAAAGTGTGTAGAAAGCAGGAAGATGTGGAAATGTTGATCCACATTTCATAAAGAAACTTATGAATGAACAGATGTGAAAATGACGATTCTTTAATAAAACAGGACAATTTGCAATTAACTATGATACCGTTATAACTCACAATTTCTTTGGATGTTTGGCTGTCATGACATGAAGCTCAGTAAATTTTCACTAAGCATATTCAAACATAGCATAAAGGTGCTTTAATGCTGATACACACAAAATTTTGATGAATATCCAACAATTGCTATCATCATGAGGTCTAATTATCAATAGCCAGTGGATTCTGTTTTTTTCCTTCCTCTCCATATTAATAATGATTTTCGTAACAACCTAGAAGGATATGGACAGGGGTGGGCTTCAAAACTTTTAGCAAAGGGTTCTCTGCCTGGTTGTTGGGTGGGCATGGCCGTGATGGGTATGGCCTAGTCGGACTCCTGCACCATGGCAAGGGGAGTGTTTTTGCCCTCCCTGAGCTGCAGAGGCTTTTCTTGAGCCTCTGGGAGGGTGAGAACTCCGGAGGCCCTCTGGAAGCTGGAAACAGGCCCATTTCCAGCCTTCCTGAACTCCTGGGAGGCCTGTTTTTCATCCTCCCTGAGCCTCCATGTGTGCCCTGCATTTACCTGCATCCAAAACGGGCTGCGTAGGATCTCCTGGGAGGGGAGAGCTAGATGGGGCCAGGCAGGAATGGGATTTGGGGGTTCTCCAAATTGTGCAGAATCTTAGCTAGGAGTTCTCCCAAACCCCTGCAAATCCCCAGCAGCCCACCCCTGGATATGGATCACAATCTGACTTCACTATTCAAGTAAGTCCTTTAAAACAAAACTCCACAAGGAAGCATAAAAACAGAAGCTATAGTAACATCCATTCTGTCCATATTTCTTTAGTTGTAATATTGAATTGAACTGAATACTTTATTTGGCCAAGTATCATTAGACATGCAAGGAATGTGTCTCTGGTACAGAAACTCTCACTGTACATGCAAAGCAACAGAATAGTACTAATACCAATAAATGGGAGCAGTAAAGAGGATAATAAGAAGGATACAACAACTACACTACATGAGAAGGTATTGGCATTAGGCATGCATTTATTATTAGTCATGCATGCATTTTCTTTGAATTTGAAAGGAATTCTAAATTTCAGTGCCAAAGATTTGAAGAGTAGCCCTGGATGTATTTTTCCATCTATTACTATAGGAAAATAAACATGAAACAAAACCCAGCAGAAAAAGAATGAGAACTTTATCCTGTGGATGACTCAAAATGTGAGCTAGCTATATCATGAAAGTCTGGAATTGGTGCCAGGTGGCTATTAGGAACTGCAATGGGTGAAACAAGCTCAGATTAAATTTTGGAATAAGACAGCTGTTCTTTGCCAATAGACAAGCTCTTCTTTTGCATTATCCTCATCCTTGGGAGTCAAAATGCTATAATTCAATGCCTTCACAAAAGGGGCATTTCTTGTTCTCTTAGTGATAGAAGATAAAATAGTGATGCTCTCGAAAGTGAATGTCCTATCTTTGTTTCTTACCCATCTGATAATTATATTGCAGTGAATGAAAGAGTGAGGGTGTCTCTAAAGTGTCATCTCACAGGCCTTGAAGAGGTGATTAAAAATTAACCTCATACAAGTGGAGTTATCACTCTTAGGCCTTTTAAAGCTATTGTGCATATCTATGGATGTGTGAGGGGACACGGTGGCTCAGTGGCTAAGATACTTGTTGATCAGAAAGGTTGGCAGTTCGGTGGTTCGAATCCCTAGCACCGCATAACGGAGTGAAATCCTTTTACTTGTCCCAGCTTCTGCCAACCTAGCAGTTCAAAAGCATGTAAAAATGCAAGTAGAAAAATAGGAACCACTTTGCTGGGAAGGTAACAGCATTCCATGCACCTTTGGTGTTTAGCCATGTTGGCCAGATGGCCACAGAGACATCTTCAGACAGTGCTGGCTCTTCAGCTTTGTAACAAGGATGAGCACCACTCCCTAAAGCTGGAAACAACTAGCATATATGTGTGAGGGGAACCTTTACCTTTATGGATGTATGTGTACACACACACACACACACAGAGGAGAGAGAGAAAGAGAGAGACGAGAGAGAGAGAGAGGGACGAAGAGAGAGAAACAGAGGAACATTGAAATGAATAGTCCATTTTAATTGGATTATTCTACTTAAGAAATTATCTTCTGATCAGACACTGACAAGACTGAATTTGTCTTGATTGAATGAGCAACCTACAGAGTTGGCAGAATTTTATTCACACCCAGCTTATGAAGACATTTATGTGTTATCCCTTATATCATGCAATTAAATACCACAGTTAACCATGAAGTTGTAGAAAAGTACAGCGGGGTCATTGTTCCATTTAATGTGACACGGCGTATAGGAGGTTTCACACAGCCAGAGCAGGGATAATTTTTAAAGGCAGATAATTGAGTCAGAACCATCCATCACAATTAGTTCCAGTACTGATTTGAAATCTTTAGGCTTGGAAGGACTGTTTGATCACTTAACACTTGGATTATTTTCTTATAAAAGCCTTATCCCAGATTCAACTGGAAAGGTTCAAAGCAAGCGTCCTTCTATTTTCTCCTTTTGAAGAAGATACTTACAGGGAGGGTACGATGCTTAGCAGTTAAAGATGCTGAGTTTGTCACCTGGAGAGCTTGACAGCCCGGGTTCAAGAACCAAGTGCCATGTAACAGGGTGAGCTCCTGTTACTTGCCCCAGCTCTTGCCCATCTAGCAGTTCAAAATCATGCATATGCAAGCAGAAATAGGTAACACTTCGGTGGGAAGGTAACAGTATTCCATGTGCCTTTGGCATGTAGCCATACTGACTACATGACCATGGAAATTGTCTTCAGACAATGCTGGCTTCCTCAGTCAAGAAACTGAGATGAGCATTGTGCCCTAAAGTCATACATAACTAGACAGAAGAAACCTTTGCGTTTTAGAATGGAATGGAATGGAATGGAATGGAATGGAATGGAATAGAATAGAATAGAATAGAATAGAATAGAATAGAATAGAATAGAATAGAATTCTTTATTGGCCAAGTGTAATTGGACACACAAGGAATTTGTCTTGGTGCAAATGCTCTCAGTGTACATAAAAGAAAAGATACATTCATCAAGAGTCAAGAATCATAAGGTACAACACTTAATAATAGTCATAGGGTATAATAAGCAATCAAATCATACTAGGAAACAGTCAGTAAAAATCATTAGGATACAAGCAACAAAGTAACAGTCATACAGTCGCAAGTGGGAACGGGTGAGAAGATTAATAGTAATAATAGTGCAGACTTTGTAAATAGTTTGATAGTATTGAGGAAATGATTTGTTTAGCAGAGTGATGGCATTCGAGTAAAAACTTTTCTTGTGTCTAGTTGTTCTGGTGTGCAATGCTCTATAGCATCGTTTTGAGGGTAGGAGTTGAAACAGTTTATGTCCAGAATGTGAGGGGTCTGTAAATATTTTCACAGCCCTCTTTTTGACTCAGGTCCTCGATGGAAAGCAGGCTGGTAATAACTGTTTTTTCTGCAGTCCTAATTACTCTTTGACGTCTGTGTCTGTCTTGTTGGGTTGCAGAACTAAACCAGAACAGTTATAGAGGTGCAGATGACAGACTCAATAATTCCTCTATAGAACTGTATCAGCAGCTCCTTGGGCAGTTTGAGCTTTCTGAGTTGGTGCAGAAAGCATATTCTTTGTTGTGCATAGTATGATATGCAAGCAGGAATACGTACCACTTCAGTGGGAAGGTAACCGTATTCCATGTGCCTTTGGTGTGTAGCCATACTGACTACATGACCATGGAAATTATCTTCAGACAATTTCCCTCTGTCAAGAAACTGAGAAGAGCACTATGCTCTAGAGTCATACATGACTAGACAGAGGAAATATTTACCTTTTATTACTCAGATAGGATAATATCTGAGAATTAGTAACAATTCTCCTCTTATTACCTTTTGTTGTTAGGCTCATGTGGACAAGTGAGTTGCATTGTATTAAAACTGCGCAGGAAAATGCATTATATGTGTAATAAGGGTTTTGTTTTGCTTTGCTTTGAACTTTCTCCATTTTCTGATCTAAAATTGAGTTCCTAATACCTAAAGTTTATTTAGACTTGACATGCCCTTAAACTAAAATATACATAAAGAAAATAAAGTTTGCATAATGTTGTTCTTTCCAATAAATGCCTAGACCTATATGTGTGGTTATATTTCTTTAAACTAAATCACGCTCACATGGAAATACACATATAAAGTGAAAATAAGATATGAACATTATTTTGTTTTCAGAAAATCTTCCATAAAAGAAGGAAAGGAACAAATCTCAATAGATTTGGCTAAAATTTGAAAGAGAGATACATCTCTCTGATTCCCTTCAATCATCATCATCATCCATCATCATCATCATCATAGATCTAACATACTACAAAGTAAATCACAAGCGTTGGGACTTATTTTGACATCTAAAAATATATTTAGTCTCTATAGAATCTCAAAGCATAGATCTGTGGGTTTGTGAGAGAGAGAGAGAGAGAAAAGAAAGAGAAAAAGAGAGAGAAATTTATTTTTCCTTTGTTTTTAAAATTCTCTGAGTGCTGTAGAAAATGGGTGAGCTAAACTTCAGACTGAAAAGCTGAACAACTAACATCTTACTTATTGATCCACTCTATTTTATGGCTGCCGATCTCACCAAAACATTCTAGGTGGCTACAAGGATATAAAAGCACACTACAAATAAACCAAGCAACAACATACTGCATATACCATTAAAGTCACCAGACTTTCACCCACCTAATGCCGCACTCTTTAATAACAGATCATCATTCTATATTTTGGTGAGGAGATGGAATAACATTAACAAATAAAATGTAATCATCTTTGCTATAAGGATTCCATTCAGAAGAACTGACTGGTCAGGAAAGAAAATTTTAAACAGGACATGGTTAAGCCCATGTTTCCCATTTGGTTAGTTTTGGTTATTATGACATTAACAACCCTCAACCAACCATCTAGTAGACATTAAAAATGCAAACTATCTCACAAAGGGATATCATTAATTAGGAAGAATCACACTTCTTCCAGGGATGAAAAGACTCCTGCTGGAATATGTAATATTGCCTACTGTTACTAAAATTAAAAAAAGAAAACTTATTTATCAGTTGTGATTCTCCATCTGTACCTTTGATTGTAATGTCAGAAGCATGGAAAGAGCAGAAAAGGTCCTGCTTGGTACAGGACTCCCTGAAGAAAATAGTTTGCTAATTATTTAATCAATTTATTCTTGACTGTCAGAAAGTAGAACTTTCTGGTGTTGCTATGTGTTAAGTTTGCATGAAGAGTCAGACGCGAAGAGCTTCAGTGAAGAGTTTATTAAGTGACTACAGCTCGAATGGACCCCACTTGGCTGGGCTACGGCTGCTTCTTATAGCCAGCAGCCGTAGTTGCCAGCCAATGGGAGTGCAGAGTTTCTTCCCGCACTATTTAAACCAATCCCATTTGACATTTTACAAGAACAGTTCAAAATAAACCAATAACATTTAAACCTACATACATAACACTATGCAGTTTACAACTTTGTGGGGATTTGAAGGCAAACCAAATCCACCAATGACAGGGTAACAGCATCACAAGCCACACCCCTTGGTATATAAGGGGCAGCCCAAAAGACAATTTACCTCAGGAGGGAGATCAGAGGCCTAAAGGGAGGTCAAAGGCCTAAACAGAGGCCTAAACAAAGGTCAGAGGCCTAAACAAAGGTTAGAGGCCTAAAGAGGAGATTCTGAGGAGATCTACAACCCACGAGAGAGATTTTCTATGTGAGACAGAAAGGGATTTAAAGGTTTCTAAAGAGGGTTATTCTAAGGCATTGCTTTAAAGAGAATATCTAGCATAGGCAGATACTTCTCTAAAATAACTACCTCAGTTTCTGGTAGAGAAGGAGAAAACAGTAAAAGAAGAGTTCCTAGGCTGAAAGACAATTGACTCTAAATACCTAACCTGAAAGGAACTAAAAGTGAACCTATAACTTCCTGTACAGTTTATAAGAAGAAAAGAATAACCTGGAAGAAACAAAAGGACTCTGTAAATAATTTTCTATAAATACTTTATTGATTGTTCTGCTTGTTAAAAATAAAAGACTTTTACTTTGAAACAATCTGGGCTCAGTATTTCTTTGGATGACTTTAGAGATAGACAAGGCTTAATGGTCCAGAACTAAAATCACAGTTCAAATTAATAAAATAATTAACATTGACCATGTCTGTTTAACATGTATTTAATTATAAATTGCTTCTTTCCAATTTTTATAACAGTATTTATTACTTTAAAAAAAATACAAGGCAAACATTTCTATTTAAATATATATTTTAAAATGTATTTTTGAATTAATTTTCTCACCAAATACGCAATGGCCAAACACATTCCCTCTCAAAATGCACAAATGTAAAAGAGGAAGTTATTTTTATTTGCCTTCTGGAATGGAGCAGCATCTAAACAATTTTAGTTTAAATGGAAAAAATTAAGTAAAGTTGAACTTGGCTAAAGCATTTGATGGGATTGTCAAATCAGGAGAGTCAGGCATTCAAATGAGTATAAAATTTATTGCAAGCTTAAGCTCTCTGCAAGAATCTGAACTACTAACAGTCAAGGGAAATTAGCGAGAGTTAAGAAAGGAATTGAAAATGGGGGACTTAGATATCTTGTGGTGCGAAGGGACATATGTCTGACGATCGTTTGATCCTTCCCTTGGGCTCAGCCTATAGGAATCAAGAAAGCTGAAAAAGACAGTCTGGGTGAAAACAATGCTAAACCATCTCATAAAGAAAAGAAAACTATTATGGACACCACAATTTTGAGAGGTTTGTCAGGTTTAAATTTATACCAACATTTTCTCTTGAGGAAAAGTTCATGAATAACCTTATGCCTAATATATCTATTCACTCCTCCACCCACTTAAAGAATTTCTTCATCAGCTTCTGACGAAATTCAGATTATTTTTTAAAGTAGAGGTATGATGCAACATTGCTAAATTCAGCATTCCTATCTTTTCTGATTCTCTATAGATTAAGTCATATCTGGTCCTTGAGAACAGCATGTTGTTAAGGAAAATTCTTACATTCACCTAGCTTCTTTGCCTACTTGACAAAATACTCCATAAGCACTTAGCTATTGGTCTTACAAAATGTCATAGTATTCTTATATGATAAAAGCTGGTGGTTACAGCACATTCCTTTTTAAAAAGATATTCAATATCTTCAGAAATGTGCTACCTACTTTAATGCATCCTGAGGTGCTAGAAACCTTATAGACCCATTTGTCTATAACCAGGTAAATCTCACCTTTACCACGTATCTGCTACTGAAGAGCATCTCCAACATGTCAGCAGCCTTCCAAGAATGTGGGATTTATAATAGACTGAATGTAGCGCCAGGTGAGAGGAATCAGGCTCATATATTAAGTTCCAGTTAACCTTATTTATTGCTCATGCCTCTGCACAGGAATCTAGCCAACCAACAGATAGCACTAAATTATCACTAGATATGAGAGAATAGAATTCAAGAGAGTCTGTGCTTGGACCACTTGTGGGAATGTAATGACTCCAGGCTGATTTTTCTCTTGACTCCACGTTCTGCCTCTCCTTCTCCTTCCTGTAGGCAAGTTTCCAACAGCAAGGAGGTAATGGTAGAATTGCACTGCTCTTGGGTAGCACTAGGTCACAAAAGCATATCATTTTGTATCCCAAAGGTGCTTTTAGAAGAGGCAACTGGACTTCCTTGTTTTCTTTGAAGATGTTTGGCTTCTTCAGTTCTGACTGGATGGTGGGGAATGGAAGGATTTATTCCATTCCCGACCATCAATCAGAGCTAAAGAAGCTTTAACAGATTAACAGAGTTGGAAGGGATCTTATAGGTCATCTAGTCCAAACCCCCACCCAAAGAGGAGACCCTACACCATTTCTGACAGATGGCAGTCCAGTCTCTTCTTGAAAGCTTCCAGTGATGAAGCTCCCACAACCTCTGAAGGCAAGCTGTTCCATTGGTTGATTGCTTTCACTGTCAGAAAATTTCTCCTTATTTCCAGGTTGAATCTCTCCTTGTTCATTTTCCATTCATTATTCCTTGTCTGGCCTCCAGGTGTTTTGGAAAATAGCTTGACCTCCTCCACTCTGTGGCAGCCCCTCAAATATTGGAACTCTGCTATCATATCTCCCTGGGTCCTTCTCTTCACTAGACTAGCCATGCCCAGTTCCTGCAACTGTTCATTGTATCTTTTAGCCTCCAGTCCCCTAATCATCTTGGTGGCTCTTCCATGCACTCTTTCTAGAATCTCAACATCCTTTTTATAATGTAACCAAAACTGAATGGAGTATTCTAGGTGTGGTCTTACTAAGGCTTTATAGAGTGGTATTAGTACATCACTTGATCTTGATTGAGCTTCTTAGATTAGAAGCGAAATGTCTTCAAAGAAAAACAAGAAAGTCCACTTATCTCTTGAAAAAGCATCTTTGGGACTACCATGACCTGGATGACCAATAATCTCCTTAGACATATCATTCTGTGTGTATTATCTTAGGAATTGCTTTACCCAATGGGACTAATCCATCCCAATTGTTCCAGGAAGGGGCCTTCTTCAGATCCCATTGGCCAAAGAATTTCAATTGGTGGGGGCTGGGAGAAAAGCACCGTTGGGGCTCTGTCCTCTGGAATATTCTCCTACCAGAGGTTGAAATGCTCCCACATTCCTGGACTTTCAGAAGAGCCTAAAACTTTGGAAAAGCCTAAAACTTTCAGAAGAGTCCTTTTGCTTGGCTGGGGCCCTGGCACTTCTATACTGGAGGTATATTTTTTAATTGCATTTATATGCCACCCTTCTCCGGAGACTCAGGGCAGCTTACAATTTTTGGAGCACAACCCAATGTGTTTCAATAGCCTTCATTCCATTGTATATGCCTGCTTATTACTAAGCGGCATTTTACCAAGTCAGCTTATTGCCCCCAACAATCTTGGGTCCCAGTTTACCTACCCGGGGAAGATGGAAGGCTGAGTCAACCCAGGCCTGGTGGGATTTGAGCCTGCACTAATTGCAGGCAGCTGGAACTTGGGTCAGCCTGCATCATCTAATGGTTTTATCTAAAATTAATGGTAACTCACGTCGAGTCGGATCCTATATTAATAAGTAAATAACAGACATACTGTTGTCATGCTGAATTATCTTTCCTTCAACAGGTAACTTGGTGGGATTCTTCAAGCTTAGAATCAAGGTCAATAAACATGAACAGAAAAATACATTATGAATTTATGACCTTAGCTGCCCACCCCATTCATTCAAAATCTTAAAGTTCAATATATAGAAGATGACTATGGGGAGAGAAATGCTTTTACTGAATGAGATAAGGCAGTTCCACAGTCAATAATTTCCCATGGAAATTATTCCCAGGTTTTTTTTTTTTAATGTGCAATGCACTGGATTGTGTGTTTTTTTAGGTTGGAAAACTTAAAATTTAATGTGAGAAATAAGTTATGTTAACTTTGGTAGGATATATATTCGGGGAAGCTTGAAAGGCTTTAGGGCACAGCTTCCAAATCAGGCAGATACAGAGAATATGAAGCAAGTACAATATTTCTGCCATGAAAACAACATAAATAATTCCAACATTTTCTGGGCAATCATTTGAAAATACAACTGTACACATTAAAATGCACAGACTTAACAGTTGCATAATAGAAGAGCCCAAGAAATAGTATTAAATACACCCAAAAAGCATCATCTTTTCCAAGACTGCACAGAGTTTTCCAGTTGGCCAAGAATGGAACGTGATTATGTCCAAACTCTTATGTAAAAAATGTAGAATCATAGACCTTTAGAGTTCTTGAAAATGAGAAAGTCTGATGCAGGATCAAATCTATTTCTATTTATTCCAGAACCTGTTTCTAAAAATGTCCCTTGAAATATTCCTGGAAAGTTTATAAAATAAGCAAGTTGATTCTTTTTAAAATCATGAGGGTATTTCCAATACATTTTAGCTTAATCTTAGCAACATAATTGTAAGAGATGACCAGGCTGAGCCCAAAGAAGGGGTCAAAAGTGTCATCAGTCATGAGTATCTTCATGCCCACAAAAGATTAAGTTCAGCCCACTTTGAATTCCTTTGATTCTTTTTTTAATAAATTTTATTAAGTTTTCAAAATTTAAAAACATAAAATAAAACTTTATACATTGTTATCAACATCAAGACATCTTTTGCATCTCCTTACATTTTTCAGTATATGTATTTACTTATTTCTTTACCATTACATCTTACTCTTGCTATAAATCAATATCTTTTATCCTTACACATCAATCTTCTCCATGGTATATTTACATGTTTACATATTCCCTCATTCTTTTCCTAATTGCCATTTTATTTTCTTTTTATTTCTAAACCACTCATACCAGGCATCCCAGGCCCTATAGTAAATTGAATCTTCTCTGTCTTTTATTTTCATCGTTAGCCTGTCCATCTCTATACAATCTATTTTTTTTTTACAACCATGCCTCCTGGTGGAACCCTTTTTTCTTTTCAGAGTTGTGCATATGACATCCTTGCAGCTGTTAATAGGTGTAACATGATATATCTATCTGTTTTATTGCATTTTTGTGTTATTATACCTAATAAAAAAGTTTCCGGATTAAGTTCAATTTTCTGATTCGTGATTTCTTCTATCCATTGTCTAATTGTATTCCAATATTTTTTCACTTCCTGGCATGTCCACCAGGTACAGAAATAAGTGCCTTTTTCTTTTCCACATTTCCAACAATTTGAGTCTGAGTTAAACATTTTTGCCAGTCTAGCAGGGGGAAGGTGCCATCTGTAAACATTTTGTATTGATTTTCCCTTTATGCTGTTGATGTAATTAGTTTGTAATTTAATCCGCACATTCTCTCCCAATTTTCCAGGTCTATATAATGGCCAACATTTTTTGCCCATACCACCATCGTCTCTTTGACCACCTCCTCTTCCATTTTAAAATCTAGTAGAAAATTATATATTCTTGAGATCATTTTCTTTTCCATTTCTTGTTGAATTTTATCTAATTGATGCTTTTCCATGCAGAAACCAAATTGTTCTTTGTCCTTTTGTATCTCACCTGAATTTGCATGTATGGCCACCAATCTATCTTTATATATTGTTGCTGTAGTTCTTGTCTCATTTTTAATCTTCCTTGTGTGTCTAATAAGTCTTTATAATTCCTCTATTTTCCCAGATCTATTGCATTTGGGTACCCAAATGGAAGAATTCCTTTGATTCTTATCCACTGCCAATTTGCTTTGGCTGTTAGTTGTTCAGATTCTTGTAGAGAGCTTAAGCTTGCAATAAATCCTTATAAGAGTAGAGTAGAGTAGAGTAGAGTAGAGTAGAGTAGAGTAGATAGAATAGAATAGAATAGAATAGAATAGAATAGAATAACAGAGTTGGAAGAGACCTTGGATGTCTTCTAATCCAACCTCCTGATCAGGCAGGAAACCCTATATAATTTCAGACAAATATTGCCCAATTTATTGCATTTATAAATCAGGTAGGAACTTGCTTTGCAGTTCTTTTTAAGCCTTTGCATTTCTTTAGGGATATCTTAATAATGGTCAAATACCTATTGCTTAACCAATTAATAGGTGCAAAATATAAGGACCTGAGGCTATGTCCCCACCCTCCTTAAAGCATTCAAATTCTACTAAATTTTGCCATAAAAAAACAAGCTAGTGTAAAGAAAGGAAAAGTGTTAGAAAACTGAGAATATTAGCAACACTGTTTTCAATTTATAATTAACTGTAGAATCTATTAAATCAAATGTACTTTTTGGCTTGTCCATTTTATCTTGGACCTATATCTCCTTTTTATTATGCACTCCTGGGTGCATTGCATGGCCAAAACGAATACACATTTTTGATCTTAGCATTAAGGAATCTCCTACTTTTGAAAAATGAAGTCTAATTAATCATCACTTCTCTAAGGCTGAACCGAGTGTGAAATGGTAGGCATCAAAAATGTTCAGAAATACCCAGAGATTTGAATAACTTAATTATACTTCTGATTCCTCTGCACTCAATTTATTAGTGCAATCAGAGAATAGAATAGAATAGAATAGAATAGAATAGAATAGAATAGAATAGAATAGAATAGAATAGAATTCTTTATTGGCCAAGTGTGATTGGACACACAAGGAATTTGTCTTGGTGCAAATGCTCTCAGTGTACATAAAAGAAAAGATCCATTCATCAAGAGTCAAGAATCGTAAGGTACAACATTTAATAACAGTCATAGGATACAATATGCAATCAAATCATACTAAGAAACAGTCAATATAAATCATAAGGATACAAGGACAAAGTTACAGTCATACAGTCGCAAGTGGGAATGGGTGATAAGGAGTGATGAGAAGATGAATAGTAATAGTAGTGCAGACTGTTCTTGTGTCTAGTTGTTCTGATGTGCAATGCTCTATAGTGTCATTTTGAGGGTAAGAGTTGAAACAGTTTATGTCCATGATGTGAGAGGTCTGTAAATATTTTCACAGCCCTCTTTTATTTTGGCCTTGCATCACAATGGTCACTTCAGATCTTAAAACTTTCCCCCAACTAGGTCCAAGTTTTAAAAATTGATTCTTCTCTAAGCCACATTTGGGGGTCTAGGCCAAATTGCCATGGCAGACTTGCTGTGGCCAACTCACCACAGCCAAATCTCCATGGGACAATGTGCTGCAGGACAATTCAATGCAGTATTGATCATTTCATTCAGTAACTTTTTTTTATTGGTGATTATGTTTTTCTCAAAATTAACTCTTGTATTTCTGAATTGACTTTATTTTATTGTTATTGGCCACAGTTCCATAGAAATTAATTTAACTTTTGTGCCGGTTGAATTGTCCTGCAGAAAGTTGTCCCATGGTGAGTTGGTCACAGTGAGTTGGCCATGGTGAATTAGCTGCAGTCCATACATTTGGAGTCTGAATGCTTGAATTTTCAAACAGCCTTTACAATATTACTTTTCTCAGGATCTTTGGAAACCTGGAAGTAACTTTTGATATTGTCAGTATTTGATATAGATTTTGGTAGTGCTGGAATTGTACTGACAAGGCCTGAATGGTGCTTAGGAAAATGGGAATTCCAAAATGTTTCACTCTCCTTGGGTGAAGACTGTATGAAGATCAGGAAGCCATAGTCTAGATCAGGAGTATCTAACTCGTGGCCAGTGGACTGGATGTGTCATGCACTGGCCACGCCCACCCCCATTTTAGGAGAAATGCACAGGAGAACGGAGCTGGAAAGCAGGTTAGTGGGGTGGGGAGGGAATGGGATTTTGCAATAACCTTCCCCCAGAAGTGGGGCGGGAATGGAGATTTTACAGTATCCTTCCCCTGCCACGCCCACCAAGCCATGCCACACCCACCAAGCCACGCCCACAGAACCATTAGTAAAAAAATTTGAATCCCACCACCGCTCTGCTTCGTTTCTACTTCATAACACCTGCAAACATTTGTTTTGTCTACATTTCTTTCAAACATTTCTTCCAAAGTTCTAAGGTCCCAAGCTTAGCTTAACTTTTCTTGAACTGTATGTGTATACTTTATATAATAACTTGTATATAATTTTAATACTTTTATCTTCTGCAAAGCATAATCAATTGCAAATTATGTCAATCTCATTCCAATAATTTTATTTCCATTAGAGCACCTCTCCCCTTTGTTCTTTAGTTTTTATGAGGTTTGAAACCAGCCTTTATTTAACCTGAATTATGAAGAAATCCTGAGATGAAATCCTTTTGATCTGTTAAAAAATAATGACTAAGAATGGCATTCAGCATTTTTATACAAATCCAAAATTTAAATTAAAACATGAATATGATAAAACTATGGGGAATTATTCCTTTCCTTTTGAAATGTGACTAAGAATATAGTTGCTAAAAATCTAGATTTACCCACTATTCACACTTTTAAAAATGGTCTTCTTTATATAATCAGTCAGTATTTGTATTAATCAAATAAGCCTAAGAAATACAGTATTTTAAAAGCAAGGCACAAAATCCCCACTGCACTTCTTAAGATTCTTTTTCTTTTCATTTAAAAAGAAACTCTCCTTATCTGGTCTCATGCTGATTAAAATGGATATGTAGATAGGTAAAGCCAGGTGTGGAGGGTTGCGGTGGCTCAGTGGCTAAGACTCTCAGCTTGTCTGTCAGAAAGGTCGGCAGTTTGGCGGTTCGAATCCCTAGCACCATGTAACGGAGTGAGCTCCCATTACCTGTCCCAGCTTCTGCCAACCTAGCAGTTCGAAAGCATGTAAAAATGTAAGTAGAAAAATAGGGACCACTCTGGTGGGAAAGTAACAGCACCTTTGGTGTTTAGTCATGCCATCCACATCTTCAGATAGCACCGGCTCTTTGGCTTCGTAACAAAGATGAGCACCGTCCCCTAGAGCCAGAAACAACTATGTGCGAGGAGAACATTTACTTTTACCTTAAAGCCAGCTGTAACTTGCAAAATAAAGAGGACTTCTGCTGATTGAAATACGGTAGATACAAACTATCAGTCCAAAAACTGCAGATATAGGTAATCCTTGACTTACAACCACAATTGGGACTGGGATTTTTTTATTCTAAGCCCTTATGGTTGCAAATTGAGGCACCCACATGACTGGACACAATTTTACAACTTTTTTTTGCAGTGACCATTAAGCAAATCACCATGCTCATTAAATGAATGCTACACTCATGTGAACCCATTTTTGCTGGAAACTGGTAAAAATAATTGCAAATAACAGTCACGTGATTGCAGATTGCTTCACCTGGTCATAAAGATGGACATTTGCCAAGCACCTGAAATGTAATCACATGACTGTTGGAGTGGTGCCATGATATTTTATGCTGGCCAGAAGTCCAGCTGTTTCTAACTCATTATAATTTCAAACCATCCCATTGTTAAGCAACAGGTCATAAAGACTGCCATTAATGGGTTTTTATTTCAAAGCTTCTTTAGCAGAATGTCTACCTTGTAATACCTGCTACCTCTAAAATACTTACTATATTATACATACTGTTTCCTGAGTCAAATCCTGCCTCAAGAAATTATTCTTAAAATGATTGAAGGCCTGGAGACTAAAACATATGAAAAACAGTTGCAGGAATTGGGTTTGGCTAGTCTAGAGAAAATAAGGACTAGGAGGGGACGTGACAGCAATATTCCAGTATTTGAGGGGCTGCCACCAGGGGTGGGATTCTACCAGTTCAGACCAGTTCTATAGAACCGGTTGTTACGATTCTGTGCAGTTCAGAGAACCGGCAAATCGCGCCACTGGCTGGCCCCTCCCCTCCTGTCGGATTTCTGCTTTCTAGCTAATCTAAATCACTGTTGTACTGCTTTGCCTTCACCCAGGCGGCTTCCCTGAGGCCCAGTCAGGAGGGGGGGAGAAGTGGCCTGAGAGCAGAGCTGAACCTTCTATTTTTCAGTGCAGACTCAGGCAGCAGATTGCAGAAAGGTAGATCTGTGAGTGAATCTGTGAATCTGCAAGCAACTCAATCTGTTTTGTATATGTATATGTATATGTATATGTATATGTATATGTATATGTATATGTATATGTATATGTATTCTTGGTGTAGGTCTTGGTGTTGGGTATCTTGTTCAGCTTGCTTATCCGTGTAAGATTGAAAGTATCTTGGCAGCGTTTGGCGAGATCCCTTTCGCCATCTTCAGGCTGGTGTCTTCGGCTTTGCTGGCACAAACACCAAGCCGAAGACACCAGCCTGAAGATGGCGAGTGGGATCTCGTCGAAGCGTGCATACTCAATCTTACAGAATAAGACCGAATACAGATCCCCATACTACCCGTGAAAATCTGAAAAACATGTATATGTATATGTTTTCTTATGTTTCATGAGTTTTATATGGTATTAGGTTTCTTGAGGGTATTTTCCCATGTTGTAAGTTGTGCTTTTATAGCAGCGTTTGACAGAATCATCTGCCATCTTCAGGCTTGTGTACTGGGTTCTTTTTTAATGTTGTACACAAGCCTGAAGATAACGAATGGATTCTAATGATACATTGCTTGCTCCCCATCATTTATAGAACTGCTGTCTTATATTTTTTTTGCCTCCCAAAACACACAAGGTCTTATTTCCGGGTAGGTCTTATATATTCTGATGCCAAATAGGTGTGAGTGTGTAGAGTGTTTTACTTGAGTTGCGGCTGCTCCTGAAAAGTCTTCCTGGAACTGGAGATTTACACTAGGTCTTATTTTGGGGTAGGTCTTATATTGGGCAGGTTTAGAAAATAGTGCTGGGTCGATTGGGTAGGTCTTATTTCGAGGAAACACGATTATTAACCGTGGGAAAATACCCGAAGAAACCTAAATATATATATATATCAATATTTATATAATATATTACAATATTCATTTACATAGAAGCCACGCCCAGCCAGTCACGTGACCACCAAGTCACCAAGTCACCCCCTGTCAGCAAGCCACACCCACCCAGTCACATGACCACCAAGCCACACCCACAAATTAGGCCATGCCCTCAGAACTGGTTGTTAAGAAATTTGAATCCCACCTCTGGCTGCCACAAAGAATAAGTGGTCAACTTATTCTCCAAAGCACCAGAAGGCAAGGCAAGAAACAATGCATGGAAACTAATCGAGGACAGAAGCAACCTGGAAATAGGGAGAAACTTCCTAACAGTGAGGACAATTAAACAGAGGAACAGCTTGTAGGTGCTTCATCACTGGAGGTTTTTAAGAAGAGACTAGACAGCCACTTGTCTGAAATGGTCTCCTGCTTGAAGAGAGGGTTGGACTAGAAGACCTCCAAGGTCTCTTCCAGCTTTATTCTGTTTGAAATTGTCCATTGTCTTTCCTGTATATGTTGGAGCACTGAATTTTTTGAGGTTTCCTGACAAAACAATTAATCAGTGGAACAATTGGCCTCCAGAGGTTTTGGGAACTCTAACGCTAGAGGTTTTAAGAAGAGATTGGACAGGCATTTGTCTGAAATGGTATAAAATTTCTGCTTCAGCAGGGGGTTGAATTAGACGACCTGATAAAGAACCACCTGGTATCTAATGATACTCAAGTGTTCTGAAAACAAGTGGCCTATAGAATGAATGAATGAATGAATGAATGAATGAATCTCTTTAGGGAAAAAATCACTAACAGAGTGACACCAGGATTCCTGGGATTTGGTGCTATGATAAAATTTTCTTTACTTATGCAAACTCATCCAATTCATAGAGATGCATAAGAGAGAACTACTAATGAAAAGTGAGTCATTATCTGTTAGTAAGAGGTCAAACGTTTGATTGATGAAATGATTTATTTCCAAAAAGCTGTCACATTAATTATCCAGAGTCCACACTTAAATGATCAAATAGCAGGAAATTGAGAATTTATACAGCAGCCTTCTCCAACAAGATGTCCATCAAAATGAATGACACCAAAACTCCCTGAGTGCCCAGCTAACCCACTGACTTCAAAATGCTGAAAGTCCAAATATTTGGAGGTGGTTAATGCCAGTTTTGGGGAATGCTGTTTTTAAAAAGCCTGTGATGACCCAGGGTGGGATACAAAACAAACACAGTCACAGAAAACAGGTGAAGCCCCTTTTATTCCTTCACTTTGCTTCCAAGCTCCGAATATCTTTGATGGAAGACAAAAATCTCCCACACAAACAGTTACAGGAAGAAGGAAAAAAGCAACACAAACCAGGCAAACCAGGCTGGAGGATGTCCACAGATAACACACACTGGAAAGGATGCCAAACTCAGAGAGGAACTATCAACTAGAGATATTTCCATGCTTTGTTTCCAGGGTTCGCCGGTATGCAGCTCCATACTCTTATTCAGTTGTCACAGCTGCAGCCCATGAAGAAGATCAAGGCCCTCTCCTCCCGAGTAGACCACGTCTCTCCTTTATCCTCTCCTCCTTGCATGCCCTAGGATGGATAGGGGATGGGCCTGGGTCCTCCTCTGACTGCTCAGCTGGCCTCTGCCCTTCCCCAGCCTCCTCCACAACCTCCAGACCCACACTTCCACTCCCTGTCGGCTGTTCCTCCTATCCCTCAGAGTCAGTCTCCACCAGGGCATGACAAAGCCATTGAAAGTTTGTACGTGTTATTTAAAATACAGTAGAATATAATACAAATGTGACCAACCATTCATCCAAACTTGATTCAATATTAACAGAATAATGGAGTTGGAAAGGGACCTTGGAGGTCTTCTAGTCTAACATCCTGCTCACGCAGAAAACCCTATACCATTTCAATCAAATGCTTGTCCAATCTCTTAAAAACTTCCAGTGTTGGAGCATTCACAACTTCTGGAGGCAAGTTGTTCCACTGATTAACTGTTCTAACTGCCCTTGGGGCTCCGCCTGGCCCCTGACCTCCGCACCTTCCGCCATGATTTAAAGACCTGGTTGTTTGACCAACCCGGGCTGTGACCCCTCCCTGGGGGATAGGTTTCTTAATTTTTAACTATTGTAAATTTTAGTTTTTGTACTTTTTGGGCTTGTAAAATTAGTTTAATCTCTTTTTAAGTATTTATTGTTCCTGTTTTAGTTGTGAGCCAGAGTCTTGGAGATGGGGCGCATAAAGTTCAATAAATAAATAAATAAATAAATAACTGCCAGGAAATTTCTCCTTAGTTCTAGGTTGCTTCTCTCCTTGATTAGTTTCCACCCATTGCTTCTTGTCCTGCCCTCAGGTGCTATGGAGAATAAGTTGACCCTCTCTTCTTTGTGGCAACCCCTGAGATATTGGAAGACTGCCATGATGTCACCCCCAGTCCTTCTTTTTATTAAACTCGATATACCCAATTCCTGCAATGGTTCTTTGTATGGTTTAGCCTCCAGTCCCCTTAATCATCGATGAAAAGCTTTTTAAAAGTGTAGTTTACAAAAACCATAAAAAACACTAGAATGCAAATAATAAAACTTAATCAGAGAAACAAGAAGTATTAAAAAGGTTACCAAATCATGTATCAGCGTGATTCCTCAAAATGTTTAAGCCAATGCATCTTTCACCACAACTGTGAAAACAAATTAGCCAATGTAATTATTTTGAAATTTATGGAATGTAGCTCCAACTAGCTAAAGTAGTTAGAGTTTTACATGGCAAATTCAAAACTAATTAAAATTTCTGAATGGCCTTTTGTAGACCAGACTAAGCTGTGCTGACAAATTGGTCTGGTGTGCAGCAACAACCAAGGCATTTTTCAGTCAAATGTATGTATCTCTGCAGCCTGATTTGTTGGATTGTGTGGTTTTTTTTCCCTAGATAGCATAGGAGAGCTGCTCCAAAAACCTGATTAGAATGTCTGTGGAGGATAATTTTGGAGTTTTAAAAAAAAAAGCAATGTCAAAAGGAAAAATAAAGTCTCACATTTTATCCCCATTTTCCTTTGCTGGTGCACAAGGGTGCTGATAAAAGCAGAAACAAATGGGCAGTAATCAATACATTTCAGAGTACAAGAAAAATGGCTCTATACAGATTTGAGGGAGCGTCTCCTTCCGACACCTAGTACCGGCCGCCCTGTGCGAGCTCATAGGCAAGGACTCCTCGGGGTCCTGTCGGCGGGTCAGTGCTGGCTGGTGACTCCCCGACGATGAGCCTTTTCTGTCGCGGCCCCTGACCTCTGGAATCAACTGCCTTTGGAGCTCCGCCTGGCCCCTGATCTCCGCACCTTCCGCCGTGAATTAAAGACCTGGTTATTCGACCAACCTGGGCTGTGACCCCTCCCTAGGGGAGGAAGGGTTTTAATGTTCACTGTTTTTATGTCTTATATTTGGGCTTGTTCTTTGTTTAATGATTTTTAAAATATTTATTGTTTGTGTTCTTAGCTGTGAGCCGAGTCTCCGGAGATGCATACAAGTTCAAGTATAAATAAATAAATAAATAAATAAATAAATAAATAAAGGGGAGCAAAAGCCCGCCCAATGATCCCACAAGGACTCCTTACAAGACAAACACAAGCTCCTAACATCTGTTCAATGACAACCAATAACTGGTGACTCAAGCAACAGTTTAGTTGTGTTCCATAGTTTATCACTGCTTTAGGATCGAAGGATTCCCCATTGCAGTCACCACTAAGGAGAATGAAGACCTGAGGATTCATTGCAAGTAATAAAAAATTTTCTAAATGCGTTTGATCAGTTCTTGTGTTTTCGCTGTATAATATTTAGTTTATTCAACAAGAGTTAAAATGCAAAACACCAAAATACTTAAAAGAAAAAAGAATAAACAACACAACAAACAAAATGTTAAAAAGAAAATGTGCCTTTAAAAAAAAAGGAAAAAAAAGACTAACACATAGACACAAAATATCTTCCCTAGTTGAATGCTGATGGACAGTGTTAGTTTCCCAGCCCTTGAGAAACAGGCCAAAAGAATTTTAAACTACTAAATCTGTTTACAAATTGTTAGCCTGTCATTTATATACTTTATTAATAACAAAACAGTTAACAGGAAAAAACAACAATAATGAACATATTACATAAAAGTATAAAAGTAATAAGAATTATTATTAACAATAAAAGAAAGACAAAATTGAAATTCCCAAAACCTCTGTTTACAAACTGTTACGGTAATCAACTCATAGAAAATTCACCATGGTTTCTATCCCAAATCATCCAAATAGTAACCCTAAAATGGTCCCAGATCAAATATCCACATTCTTGTGTTTTCAAGGTACCAATTGGGATAGAGGAGAATCTCTGGGGTAGCTGAATAAGTTGCAGAATCCAGCATAGATTGTAATTCTATTTGCATTTATACACAGTATTTCTCTGTTACCATGTAAACACTCTAAGCTTGAAAGAACAGTGAGTTTTAGAAGAAACTTTTTCTACCACTTGTCAACATCTTATGAAGTTGCTAATCTACCACCAGAGAGATGACGTGAAACTACTTTTCTTAAGTACCAAGGAAAGGATTTATTAAAATCCAGGCAGAGAAGAAAGGCCAAGAAAAAAACTTGAAGGCATCCCCCAAAAAGAAACAACAACCACACACACACAAAAACCAAGAAAATAAACAAGGAAGAGGCATCCAAAGTGAGTCAGCTGGGACTCAAAAGCATCTGGAAATGAAACTGCTTTATCTTGTTTGTGGAATTGCAACATGGTCGGAGCTGTTCATACTTTTGAAGGAAGAATAATCCATAGAGTGCTGACTATTACAAAGAAGCTTAATATTTCCTCTAAGCCCCATGGACCTGAGGTAGAAATGGAATTTTCAACATACTCTTATCTGAGGAACAAGTAGAGAGGCAGATAGAATTATGTTAAGGTGTTGCCTGATGCATGAGAAAGTGTGAGAGAGCTTCTAACCAACCTTCAAAGTATAAGGAGAATTATAAGTAAGAATGCTGCAGATTAAGATGGTCAGCTCAAGGAGTAAAGAAACAATTCATACCAATTTCAAATGTGTGAACTTACAGGTAGACCTTAATTAAGGACTGATTGCTTAACAACCATTGACAGATTTGCCCAAAGCTACTTACAAGCTGTTTTCACACAGACACACACACACAGTGTCATGTGATTGCATTTTGGACATTTGGCAACCAGTTCACCTTTACCATACTGTGCAGCATCTCAAAATCACATGGCTCAAATTTATGATGGATTTTTTTTAACCCTTTTGATATTTACTTCCAATTTCTATCAAAAACAAAAAAAAAACCCATCCATTGAAAACAAATGGATTTGCTTAACAATCATGTCATTCACTTAACAATCACCACAAAAGATATCACAAAATCAGGTCCAGTCACATGATGTTTGACTTATGATTGCAGAAACTTATGGCTATAATTCTGGATTCAATTTTGGTCCTATGTCGAAGACTATCTATATTAAGAACAGTAAGAAAAGACTAAGCCATTCAGATTTAGGAGGATGGCAGTTGGCATTTCTTTTGAATGATGACACATTTTCCAGCACAGTGTCATTGAATCTTTCTGACGTTTCTATAAATTGAACCCCTAACAAGACCAAAGAGTTTGAAACACAATCGGTATTAAAGATGGATTGAGTGGTAGTTGTGCTTCAATCACATTATTATTGGAAGAACATCAATTTCATTTGCTGGATTTGTAATGTTGGCCATAACAATTTCTTATTTGGAGTAGGTTTTAAGAACAAATACAATTTTAAACAGTAAGACATTTCTGGGGAATGTGATAAAGCTCCTGAATATTTTATCTGTTAATTTATTTCCCAGACATGTAAAGGCCAACAAATCATAAAATACCTCAAGGCAGATATGTTAAAACAATAAGTAAATAGTGAAAGTGGAACCAAAATAGCAGGCAATTGCCCAGGGCCTACAAAGAATTAAAACAGTAATAGCATGCTAGTAAGTTCACAAAAATCCAAAATTCCTGGAAAAACTACATCTTTATCATTCTCCTGAAGATGGCAGTCTGAGCCATGCAGACCTCAAGAGGAATGATCATTGCAAGGTCAGTTGTGATGCTAAAGAAGAGAAACCATGGATGATAGTGAGGAGAACTGAACATGCCAATTATCACATGGAGCAGGCAGAGATATTGGAAAAGAAGCAATAATCAGGCCCTAAACCATGAAATGACAGCCACAACAAAGAGAAATGGGTGGAAAATAAAACTAATCAATAAATTTTATTTACACGATCCTATCTGGATTGGTCAAAATAAATAAAACTTTATTTATTTATTTGTTTATGTGTACCCCATGTACAAATAACTCAAGGTGGCAAATGTATCCAATACATCTTCTTCCTATTTTATCTACAATAACAAACCTGTGAGGGGAGTTGGGCTGAGAGAGAGAGACATTGGCTCAAGGTCACCCAGCTAGCTTTCATGGCTAAAAGGGATTTGAACTCAAGGTCTCCCACTCTCTAGCCTAGTGCCTTAACCACTAGACCTAACTAGCTTTAAACCTTGAAACACTTTAAAAATGACAATCAATACCTTGAATTGTATCTGGAAACCAATTAGCAACCAGTGTCATCCACAAATTAGCACAAATACACTATCTACATACTACATTATGACTACAAATATAGGTAATCCTTGATTTATGGCTGTGATGGAGCCTGCCCATCACAGTTTAAGTTGTGATGTTCCTAAAATGTTTCAGTCATATGACTGGCCTGATTTCATGATCTTTTTGTGATGGTCATAAACTAAACACTTTAGGCACAGTTTTGCCGAAAAGCAGAAGTAAATCCAAATTAAAAGATAGCCATTTCCTATTTCATCTTGTTAATAACATAAATCCCATCCCATACTCTTCTTGGGAAGTGTATTGTTGTTATTTTATAGTCATAGTTCCAGGCTTCCAGTGCTGATACACCATGCACTTTTCACCTATTTTGAAGAAAAGATACACAGGGGGGAAGAACATGTGGTTTTCACAGGGAGGAAATAATTTTATGAAAGCGAGAGGGAGGGAATGGTACAGTTTACCCTTAAAAGCTTAGCCCACAGGTGGTTCTTAGCCTTTCAAACACACCTTGTGCAAAGTTTAGCATGTTTCCAATTTAATGTGAACCTGTTATGATGCACCATTAAGAAGAGTAAGTAATAACCAACTTGAGGTCCAGAAGGTCAGATCATACATCTTTTCCATCTAAGCTATTCTTAGATGCATTCCCAGTCTAACCTGTTCTTCTTATTATTATTATAATTTGCAGTAACCAGAACTGTACACTTCATAGTTTTCTTTAAGCATCTTCTTGTTCATTGCCAAAGAAAATAGGCTTCTTCACTGAATTCTACCTTTTCAAAGACATTAAACTAGTCAATCAAGAAACATCTCTTTATTTATTTTTTCATGGAAAAGAGAGTGGCATTAATATATTTAAAATAAAAATACATCCAATCCAAAGTATTCAAGGGGGAAAACTTTGATTTTGTAGGTGGGAAAATCAGCAGAGGTCATGTAAATGGAACAAACCATTCAGGAGTGGCAAAAGGGTAGCATTTGTCCTTGACCTTTGTGTGTTTTCCAAGTTGTGTGAGATAAATTGAGCACAAGGAGCACATTGAAGAGCTGCCACATAAGCTCCCACATGCTATGCTTCTGGGCATAACAACAAGAATGTGTCATCATTCCATATCACGTCATCACTGTCATCATTCCATATCATGTTTGAAAGACAGTTCCCACAGGAGAATTTGTAGAATGGGAAAGAGAAGACAAGAACAAAGCATGACATAGTTTTACCTCATATATAAAATGACTCAAGGAGAATATATATAAGCATTAGGGCTTATTTTTTTGTTAGGGCTTATTTTCAAGGAAATATAGTATTATATGTGTTTGTCTGGCTGACAATCTTAACTGGGGCTTATTTTGGGGTAGGGCTTATATTACGAGCATCCTGTAAAATCATGCTAGGGCTTATTTTCCAGTTGGGGTTTATTTTTGGGGAAACACAGTATGTATATATATTTTCTTATATTTGCAGATATTACAAGATTATCATTGACAACAAGTAGTCTTCAATACATGATTTGCTTAGTAACACTTAAAATTAATGTGGCACTGATATTACATTTTCACACTTACAATTGTTGCAGAATCCCCATTGGTCACATGGTCAAATTTGGGCATTTGGCAACTAACATATATTCATGACAACTGCATTGCCTGGGACCATGGGATGATCATTTGTAATTTTTCCAGCTGGCTTCCAATAAGCAAAATCAATGAAGGAAGCCAGATTCACTTAATGTCTAGATGATTACTTAATAATTGCAAGTATTCACTTAACAATGGTGGCAAAAGGATTGCATAATAGGGCATAATTTACTTAATGACTGTTGTTATGTATATGTACACAATGTAGTTGGGTTGACAATATATAAACCACAAATATATATGTCTGTAGCTTTAAGGAAAAATACTGTAATGTATTATACTATGTTCTGGTTGGTTGATCATGCTGCAAGTTGCCATAAGAGGAAGCTATAGATTGTGGTTTAATTCTCTCTCTTTCTCACTGATGATCTCTCTTGATACTTATACTGACTGACTACGGACTGATACTGACTAACTCTGTTTGCTTTGATATTCTGTTGATATCGAAGGTTATCTGTTGTATTATGGTTTGATATTTGTCTGCTGTAAAAGATGTGAAACTGGTAAGAAGACCTTATAACTGGATATTTCTGGACTGTAAAAATGTGTATGACATGGACTGTTTATTGGACTGTGCTATTTCTTCAAGTAAACATTAACACAACTTGATTTAACTCTGTGTGGCTGTATATTTATTCATAACTGTTCTCATATACGTTTCCACATGCATATCCTTGTTATACAAGGGTTACTCTGCACATATCCTAACAACTGTCCTACTTAGCAATGGAAATTTTGGGCTGAATTATAGTCATAAGTCGAGAGCTAACTGTATAAGGCCTATCAAAAATATAAAAATTAAAAAATTAAGCATTATGGTATTGGTTCCCAAAGCAGATCAATGGTACCAAGGCACCCATGACACAGTTCATTATATCCATGAAACACCAGATTAAAATTAAAATAAATTTAAAGAGAAAATGGATGAACACTAAAAATACTCCCAATATTTTGTGAAATTTTATGCAATTGCATGCAGTCCCTGAAATCCTGGTAGTTTGGGTGATATCATGAGAGTCTGATCAAACTTATTTAATTATCTCATTATTTTCCTTTAAATTTATTTTCAGTTTTTGGCACCAAATTTAGAACGCTGCTTTTTACATTTTTAATAAAGATAGAAATAGCATTTAGACTTATATATTGCTTCACAGTGATTTACAGCCCTCTCTAAGCAGTTTACAGAGTGAGCATCTTGCCCCCAACAATTTGGGTCCTCATTTTACCCATCTTGGAAAGATGGAAGGCTGAGTCAACTTTGAGCCTGGTGAGATTCGAACTGCCAAATTGCAGGCAGCCGACAGTCAGCAGAAGTAGCTTGCAGTACTGCATTTTAACCACTGCGCTACCACACCTCAAAAGATATTTTATTTCTTTCCGCAAACCTTTCTTTAGCATGGAAGTGGTGCTATGCTGATTGCCCATTCAGTAGCATTTTGTTTGGAGGAACTGACTGCCACTGGAATCCAACCTTTGTGGGATTTCAAAAGGGTAAAGATTCCCTTGCATCATGATCTATGTGGGTTTATAAGTGGCTTGTCATTGCCTTATTCCACAGTGCTTTTTAAATTTACCACCACCCTGAAATTCCAGATGGTTTTCCACCCAAATACTAGCAAGATATGATCCTGTTTTTGAGTTCAGCCAAGGTTGGCTATATGTTACCATTTGCAATCAAAGAGAGCACTTGCCTTCAAAAGTTTATAAGGCAACAGTGGGAAAGAAGAAGGCAAAGATAAAAGCTTAAATACAAGCAAATATGATTACATGGCCTTTGATTGTGTTATAATATCTAAGAGCTAAGAGATTAATTGAAATCTGTAATGAGGTCTACAGTGCATATTAAAGGTTTTGGTAGGAGAGAGAGAGAGAGAGAGACCACATAAATCGAATTAATCTACTCTTAAACCTTACATATTATGAAACCATTGTTGGCAAAGCGGTATGTTCCATATGTGGTGCCCTCCAGCTATGTGGACTTTAATTCCCAAAATTCCCTAGCCAGTCAAATAATTACTAAGAATCCTGGGAATTAAACTGCACACAGTTAGAGGTTGATCAAATTGAAGAAAGCTGCTGTAGAGGATAAGACTTTCTGAACAAATCAGGAATGACTTTTATGCTTAGGCCATTATAATTATCAGACTTTCGGAGAGTGAAAATAATAGAACTTGATGAAAAAGCACTTTTAAAAAATCACCTACCATCTCCGTGTTTTACAAACAGCCTATTAAAAGAGTGGCCCTTATTTAGGGTAAGGAAGGATCTCCTCTCTTTCTGAAGTGGCTCCCTGATGTTGCCACACAGCTGATCACATCTGTGTGGCCATTGGTGCTCAGGGGAAAAAATGGTTGTATAACCACAGTGCATTAAGGAATTTCTGAAAGAGGAACAAGCAAAAGCTCAAAAATATTTTTTTTAAAAAAACAGCTTTCTCAGAATATTGTCAAAAACTGTTACAAATCAAAAATATTTGCTTATGAGCAGTTGTAAGATTTTAGTGGAGTCTAGCTCTACACCTTTTATGGTTTTCATGAAATGATAGGAAAGGCTAGAAAAGGATTAGAACTCGGGAATGTGAAAATGATTACAAGAATATATAGGCAAATGGGTCTCTGTCCAAGGTCCTGAAACCTCACACACTGGAAACTTCTTTGGAGCTCCAAGCCATGCAAAACACATTTGTTAAAAGTTAGGACAATCATGAAAGCAACACCTAGATGATCCTGGCATTTTATATTCAAATGTTCATGACTCCCCCAATAGAAGAGAATATGTATGTCAGGATTGAACTATGGAGTTTTTAGTTCTCTGAGCTTGGTTGTTTCTTTGCAAACAATTTATTATCCAACCAGTTGACATCATCAGTGCAAGTCATGTTGTTAATAGATTGTAGCTAACCGCATATTCACTTGTCCTGATGATGTTTTTTTTGTTTTTTGTTTTTTGTTTTATTCATATTTATATGCTGCCCTTCTCCGGAGACTCAGGGTGGCTTACAATTTTTGGGATACAACCCAATGCGCTTAGCAATAGCCTTCATTCCATTGTATATGCCTGCTTATTACTAAGCAGCATTTTTACAAAGTCAGCTTATTGCCTCCAACAATCTTGGGTCCTCAATTTACCTACCCCGGAAGGATGGAAGGCTGAGTCAACCTTGAGCCTGGTGGGATTTGAGCCTGCACTAATTGCAGGCAGCTGGAGCTAAGTGCTAGGCTATTAACAGCCTGCACCACCAAGGCCCTTGGTACCCAGTTGAGTGATGAAATGTCTTCAAACAAACAACCAAGCTCAGAGAACACCAAGAACTCCACCATTCATAGATTGGTTACTCTTCATATAGCTAAATTTTGCTGCATCATATAGAACACAGGTGTCAAACATTGCCACCATGTGATGTTTCACAACATTTTTTCCCTTTGTGGAACTGGGGTGGGCATGGCCTGCATGTGATGCATTTGGCATATGGCTGCCAGTTTGACACCCCGATATAGAAAATGCACAGCTGACTGATATGTCCTGTTAATTTTACAATTTAGTGTCTATCTACTTAACTATGCATCTAATTGGGTTTTTACTATGTCTTGGTCTTTAACCACAATAAAGACATTTTATTTGATTTTAAACACTAAAGCTTCAACTTTCTGAGAAGTGGTAACCTTAATTCTCCTAAAGGACACCAGGTTGGGTAAGGCTTAGCTAAATTAATTTCACTTTCTATTTTAGCATAAAATGACATTTTTAGAGTAGAAATAAAGCAATATATGAATACAGTAAAGTTTTGCATGGTTTCCCATTGACAGATTGATTCAGTTCTCTCAACTACCATGTATTTCTGTTTGAATGGAAATGTATCTATCTAGGACAGGCAGACATTGTAACTGTGAGCATGTATGCATACACACACAACATACAAATACATAAAAAAGAACCTTTCTTGCAGAAGCTCTTCAGATTCAATCATCCAATTTAAACCTGCTTTTTGACAACTGGGTGCAGGGTTTAATATCAAGAAGACACTGATGCAAATGGACACTAATTCATTTGCTAATGATCAATTTCTCTCAAAAAGGGAAGACATCAGTGGTTTCATGTCCATTTTTCAAAGAATAGAAAATGGCTGTTGAAATGTTTTAATTGTTGTGAGAGGAATGGATTTGCTTTTATCAGATCAATAATACTTTGGCCAAGAATCAATTACACTGACAAGGCTGCGGCTATTGAAACAAGAAGGGAGCATAATTAAATTTCATTCTAGAGTCTCAATGTTAAAATAGGAGAATGGATGTGCAAAGACATAAGCTTTTTAGCTTGTGGACATTTCATTCATTCACTGATGCATTAATTCATTCATAGATAGTTACATAATATAAACATACAAACATAAAGTGGTTATCAGTATGCCAAGAACAAAATAATGTAGACAATATTTTGTCTTCACTGCTTTTAAATCTAAATACAATGAAATGATAATGAATGTTATGGATCAAATCATAAACTGTGTTAGAGCTTAAGTCTCAAAATTATTACATTTTATTTATTCACTGATTCATCTTCTCAATAAAAGATTTCTAAAGGTTCTGTACAAACAGCAATACTTATACTTTCAAAAGGCACTTACATCAAGTGAACTTTCATTCAAAACTTCTGTTTTGGATTATTTGTGGACAAAATGAGGAAAGTGGGGTGATTTGCATTAAAAGCATTTGTGGATAATTTTCATTAAAAAATGGAATGCAAAGCTTCCACATATTGCTAGATTTCACAAACATAAACATTGACATTTGCTGTATGTAATTTAAAAAAAACCTGGAAGAAAATTCTGACCTAATAAAAACATGGTAAATTAGGCTAAAATTTTCACATCTCTAATGAGAACCTGTTCTGCAAATTATTTCGCCTTGAAACACTTTCAGCTACATATCTGGTTGGACAAAGACAAGATTGCTCAATTGACCACTAAAGAAAACCACTGCATCAAATCAAAGCAATGATTCGCCAGTTGTTGAAACAAAGAAGATCTCTTGAAAGAAGAAGCAAAGAGACACAAGATCTTTCCATGCAGTATATAGCTATACTTCCAATTCCTTTGCTGGCAGCTGCTCTTACCCAACTCTCCCACACAGTGTCTATTCTAATTCTTTTGTCCTCCAGCTCCGCTGTTCACTGAGGCAAGTAATTAGAGTACCAAATAATAGAGCCAAGCTTCCCAATTAACTTTCAATATGGTTGTCTCATTGCCAATGGCGAAAACAATGATAATAATGTGAAAGAATCTATATTCTTCCTTGCTAAACATAAATTGGAAGCAATGATTCACTGAGAACCAGATGCAGCTCCTTTATTCCGAAATCTTTATTTTTGTGCAATGGATACACTCCAGTCAGCTCACCTTAGTACAACACTCTCCATGACAAGAAACATGTAGATGTTATCAACAATAAAGCTAGTTATGAAATTATAGCATCCCTGAAATGGAAGGACCTATTTCAGCCACGGAACCTGTTTGTTTAGGGCAGTTTCCAATCTTCATTGTATGTTGTCATTCTCTGAACGTAACACAGTTTGTCAGACTTTCTTAATGTATCCAGAACTAGTCAATATTCATTATAAGTGTAGAATGGAGCAATCTATTTTTAATTGATTAGACCCTATCAATTCTTCAATTGATAGTGTTTAATCAATCAATTCTATCAATTCATCAATATCAATTCTTT
This sequence comes from Naja naja, assembly GCA_009733165.1. Lineage (NCBI taxonomy): Eukaryota > Metazoa > Chordata > Lepidosauria > Squamata > Elapidae > Naja > Naja naja. The sequence continues at coordinate 48,101,353 of CM019152.1, forward strand.
ATGACCCCAGAGCTAAACCTTTTCTAGAATTAGTTTTCCCCTTCCTGGACTTTCAGATCTTCCAGTATGCACCTATCACCAGTGAAATGGAGTTGAGCAAGTACTGCTGGTTGCCCTCTTCTCTTCACTTTCCCCAACATTATAGGCCTGTCAAGAGAGTTAGGTCTTTGCATAATGTATCCAAAATATCAGCCCTGAAGCCATTTCAGGAGTGTCTTCAGGGCTGCCACAGTAAGGCTGGTTGGAGCTGTGGGAACCTGTGGGGGGAGCTAGAGATAGCTGGGGAGGTGTAGCCAAAATAACAAAATCCTTAAAGTTTTGCCTTAAAGTAGAAACCTTAAAGTTTTGCCTTAAAGTAGAAACCAGAAGCTAGTTTGTTTCTTTACTTTGTTTCGGTCAGCCCTGAAGCCATTTTGGACAGCATCTTCAGGGTTGTTACAGCGAGGTCCTGGTACAGCTGTAGGAATGTAAGTGGGGGGGGGGCAGAGATAGCTTGGGTATTTGTAGCCAAAATAACACTCTTTCCTGTGGGAACCAAGATGTTCTACCAGGTGTTGGAAAGGCATGGAGAAAAGTCAGTTGGAGTTGTGATTGTGATCTGATTGTGATGGACAGGTGACCTGGAGGGCAAGAACTTTGGGTTTTGATTTGGGTGGGGAAAACCTCAAGTCCTTCAGAGTCAGGTTTTCACCAACTGTGCCAATATGGCATTCCTAATAAATTCATACTTTGAGGAAATTCTAGGCCTCAGAGTTTTGATTGCTTTGGATCTTTTACTTGGAACTTTGACAGAAAATATGATAAATTATCCTGATAATTTGTGCCATGAACTTTGAATCGATTTGTTCTATGATAATTTTTTCCCTATCAGTATCCTCTGGAATGTTTTCCAAAGTTCAAAAACTTTTCCAAAGTTTTTCTTTCCTGTTTCTTTCAAGTCCAACTTTCATATCCACAGAGTATCATAGGTTCAGAATTGCCTGAACTAATTCTGATATTTGTAAATATATCACCAACTCTGAATATAATTTCCAAAGCTTTCATTCCTACTCTACAAACCATTAGTCAGTAGAGCATTTCTTGCAGAGTGAATTTTCTAAAATTTCAAAATAAGAATTATAACAATTCATCCTAAAGTGACATTTCCTTTTTTCACAGCTGCATCAGGCTACATGAATTGTGTTATTGTGTGATTCCAATTTTTTAAATTTATATAATTATTAAAGTACAATTTCAATAAACTTTTCATACATAAGTGTTGCGATTTCATGCTTCCTTTCATGCACACTTGGCCAAGCAAACTATCTTTTATCCTACAAATATGCATTTTATTTATTTGTTTTAAATGAATAACTTTGCATTTCTCCCTTTTAATTTCCATGCTATAATTTTAGGTTCATTTCTCTATTCCCTCAAGTTCACTTCCATTTTTTTTGTTCAGAATATCAACTTCTCCAATCAATCTTGAACACCTGCAAATGCTGTAGATTTTTGCCTTATCAGCCACCTATTAATAGAAAAATTTGAAGAGCACCAGATTGAAGAGGAAAACTTATGGAATCTACTTGATACTTCTGTCCTGTTCATTCAGAAACCATGAATGAACTATTTTCTGCCAATCTCATGGAGACAAGTGTGTCTGATCATATAAGTAGTCCTTCACTTCATATTATAACATCAAGTGGTCAAAATACAAGTGGGTATGAATCAACTATTCTTTCACACAAGTATTTTTCTTCCTTTGAAATCCTGTCTACCCCACTCTCTTGCTTATGATGATAAAGGAGAGCAATGAGATAGCATGAATACTTCTGCTGACATTCATGTTAATGATTAATAAGAACTTTTACAAGGGAACACATTTTCAGCTCTTTTACTATTCCTGTTTATGAATGAGGATTCTCCAGCAACATAGTAGAAGAATAACTATTCATCTGCAGAAAAATTGAGAATTTTCAATAAAGGCCTGGTTTCCTTTAATTGGCAATGTCATGTCAATAAATATTTTAAAAGGCAAATTAAAAAATTATAAAGTTAAAGATGAGAAATATTTATCATTTATTTCTCACCTTTAATATTATATTAATTGTAGAATTAATTCTATTATTGTAGATGTTTTTTTTATTCTGCCTTTATTTCTTTATAAGTAACTCAAGGCAGTGAACATACATAATGCTTGTTTCTCCTCCTATTTTTCCTGCGACAAATGACCCTGTGTAGTGGGTTGGGTTGAGAGACAGGGACTGGCCCAAAGTCACCCAGCTGTCTTTTTTATCCATAAATAAATACTGTTCAGTTACAATTGAGTAATCTCCATAACTTTAGGAGGGGTAGGGAGTTAAATCCTCTTGAATATCTGAAAATAACAATAAAGAAGAAAATGTATGGGGTAAGATAAATTATGTATGTACATATGCAGAGTTTAACACTCGCATCCCCAATAATTTGTAGACATTTTATAATATTATTTATTATTTAATTATTCATATCCCACCTTTGTTTTTTTTACAATTAACTCTAGGTGGTGAATATATCCAACATACCTACCTCCTCAACCAACCCATGCAAGCCCCTCCCCAACCAGCACTTCACCTTCAATGACCCCCATCTGATGAAACCTCCCCATCACAAGACTCACCACAAGACCCTCACTTGACACACCCACACCTTACCCATCACCTTCAGGGGTTTGGGATTATACTGGTTTGGACAGGTTTGGGCAAACCCCTTGCTCCAAAGATCAGCTGGCAGGAAACCGGTTTGCTGCGACAAGAATGTGGGCTTGCCTGCCCACCCCTACTCTTTCCTGTGCTTTATTTTCTTTTTTTAGAGCACAGCTGATTCACACGGCAGAGTGGTTTGCCGTACCTCAGCTGTTTTATTCACAGGGACTGCAGTAGAAGGTGTCTTGCCCCTGTCGGAGTCTGAATCTGAGGAGGAAGATGAACAGCTGACAGGGAGTAGGAGGGTGGCTCCATTGGCTGTGGAGGAAACTGGGGAAGGGCAAAGTCCGGCTGGGAAGATCAGGGGACAGATAGAAGAAGGGATAGGGAGTTCAGAGGAAGACCCAGGCCTACCCCCTCTTCAGGGCATGCAGTGAGGAATGGAGAAGAGAGCAATGTGGGTTGCATGGCTTACAGGGGAGGAAAGGGCCCTGATTCCCTTCATTAGGCACACCTGGGAAGAGAGTTTAAAAGAGATGCAAGCTGAGTGTGGCATCTGCTGGGAACAAACATGAGTTTATCTTTGCTTATCTGTGTTGCTGGCGTCTTTCTAACCATGTTGAGTTTTGCTGTGCCTTCACATCTGGAATTCTTGCTCCTGCCCTGCCAAACTAATTGCCTCATTTTGCCTTGACTGGACTTCTAGTTACAGTTTTTGTTGACCACATTTTGGATTTGATTCTCTGCAGCCAAAGGCTATTCCTGGGAGAGTTTTTCTCCAGCCAGACAGTAACCAGGACATTGGGGGAAAAGTTGGAGCTAATAAAGGGACTCTTACTGATTATCTGACTGCGTTGTCTTTGTGCCATGCCCTGGGTCATCACAGAAAGTAAGTATTAGAGCTTTTTTAAAAAAATGGACTGTGCACACAGCACACATTTGGCACACATGTGTGTTTGTCGCGCACATGCACAAGGCGTGCGATCACAGAACCAGTTGTTATACTGGTGGAATCCCACCCCTGATCACATGACCTACTGACCATACAAAGCACTTATAAATAGAAGAACACTGACACTTCTTAAACTCTGCTGAAGAAGTTAAGATGAAACCAACCCACAAGCTCAGAGAATGAACATTCACCCTCTTCCTCCTCCTATTTTCCCCACGACAACCCGGTGAGGTGAGGTGAGGTGAGCTCAGAGAGAATGACTGGCTCAAAGTTACACAGCTGGCTTTCATGACTAAGGCAGACCTTGAAGTATGTCCATATGTTTAAAAGAAATGGAGTAGCAGAGACTGCTATGCTATAGACAAAAGTTCTGGGTATTTTCTTCATCTTATTAGATGCAATTTACACTATCCACATAGGGATAAGCAGGCCAAAACTCTGGAGTGCATTCAACTCACAGGTCTGTGTCAGTTTCTCACTATTTAGAATGGGAAGTATCTTTAAGAAGTCTTAAAAAGAGGCCTTTTTAAGAAACAGTTTTAAAATCAAAGAAGAATTGAATGTCCTCATCCACATTGCCATTTCTTGTATGCTTTCCCTTCTTTCCATTTAGTGTCCTAAAAGTTGCCACCTGTCCTGTTTAGCATGCCCTTTTAGCACATCCTAACTAAGCCCATTGTTTTCAAAAAGCTGCAGCTTCTTTGACAGAATTGTGCTCCCCAAACATCACATGGATACACGCAGATTGCTCAAGACATGAATAGGTCTTCCAATATTAATAGTCAAGAATAAACTAATAGTATTAACATAGTATCATACTGTTAATCAAGAGCATAAAAGGTCAAGCTTAAAGAAGAGGGACCTCTCTTTATTTCTAAGGCCCAGGGGAATCAAAAAAAGCTATATTTATCACATTCGAGTGAGCTCGATTTAACAATATAATTATTTTACCTCAGCACGGAGCTGGTTTTACATCCTTCCTACAGAGCTGGCTTTACACGATAAACTTCTCTGTGTTTGATTATATTTGTTTCACAGGCAATCCGCTCCATGAAGTTAACACACACGGCTGAATGCTGTAGCACATGGCGATGGGAGAATCATGCCTCAAGGCAGCTGCAGTGCTCAACTGTTGGACCTATGTGCCATAGTCTCGTTCTACCCCTCTCTCAAGGGAGTTCCCAACGAAAATGTGGATAACATTGTTCAGAAGCTATCAAGTGGAGAAAAGAGCTTGTTGCATTACCTTTAGAACAACAGCACGAGGGCTTGCAGCGATTCCTTATTAAGCTTTCTTCTTGGATAAGAATATATTTTCAGACAATAGAGTATGTATTTGTTCCTTCCACTCTACTGCCTTCATTCTGCTGCTCCCTCTGGACCAGAACTACACAAATATAACTGGGACACAGTGCACTGTTCCGTTAACGTGAGTTTGCTTTGAAATGACTCCATGACTTTTTAAAAGTTGTATAACTGACACCATGAGGCTTCCTTCTCCCTTATGAAATAGAGCTAGGGAAATAAATATGTACAAAAAAAAATCCCCTTCAAGGTGGAGCTCAGTTTAGCACAGTTTTTCAGCTCAGAACACAAGCAAATTTTGAAGTGCCTCTTCATCCACACTTGTTCAGAAAGAACTCGCACAAAAGTTTTTAACGGAGCCCACATTGAGGAAGAATGCATAAAATGGTGACCTTAGATGTTGTTTAGATGCTAACCAGTGGTGTGTGGCTTAAAAGAAAACCCCATATGGTTGCGATTTGGAGAAACAATTCCTTCTCTGATGTGTTAATTGAAGTGTATCTGAAGTATTTTGCTTAGGTTAAAGTGCTACTTTTTAAAGAAGGATATTGACACTGTTGAACATCTTAAAAAAAATTAAAACCCCAACACTTGACGAGGTTAATGAAAGGACTGGAATTCAAATCATTAAGAACTGATTGAAAGAGCTAAATATGTTTAGCGATAGAGAAGGGAAGATTAGGTGGAGACATTAGGCATATTTACCGTATTTTTCAGAGTATAAGATGCTCCGGAGTATAAGACGTACCTTAGTTTTTGGGGAGGAAAATAGGGGGGGAAATCTACCTCTGCCTACCAGCATCCATCGGTATTCATCTGGCTAGTGTCCTGTCAGTGCATGAGAGAGTTGAGGGCTGTTTGGAAACTGAAACAGTATTTGCTGTGTGAGCAAGAAAGAGACAGCAAGGAGCCTGGGCGTGGTTTAGCTCAACTGTTCTGTACTAAAGCTGCATGCTGCTCTGAAACTAAAACTGAAACTGAAACTCCTCTCCTCTGCTTGTGTTTTGCTTGTATTTACTTCCACGTTGGAAAACCTGCTTTTGGTATGGTATATTTACTTCATGTGTTATATAATATATAAAGAGAAGTTGTTGAATCCAGCTGAATCAGTTACTGAATTTTCTGGATGTAATTGCTGCTGCAAACTCTGACATGTCCTTGCAGCAAATAGCGAACAGCCAGATCAGCTTCAGCACATTATTGCAGCCTAATTCAGCAGGAACAGCTGATTGGCGGGTGGATCGGCCTCCTGAAATACCCCCAATCAGCTGTTCCAGGCTGCAGGGATTGCCACAGACCATTGCTGCCTCCATGCCTCGTGTTTTTGGCCTCGTGGACAGGGCTACATTCAGTGTATAAGGCTCATCCACATTTTCACCCTCTTTTAGAGGGGAAAAAAGTGTGTCTTATACTCTGAAAAATACGGTAAATACTTGAAGAAGAGTCATAGAGCAAAAAGAATGGACTTGTTTTCTACTAATCCAGAGAATGGAACTAGAACTATTTATTGAAGATGCAGGTTTTACTAAGTACTGAGGGGGTTGTCTTAACAATAACAACTGCTTGCCAGTGAAACAGTTTGCCTTGAAATTAGTGGGTTTTTCCTCATGAAAAAAAAAATTAAATGCAAACTGGATGATCAACAGCTAGGAATGCCTACCTTGCGTTCTGCATTGCAAAAATTTCAACAGCTCCTACCTTACTAGTTTTCAGAAATACCATGTCAGGAGTATGACCATTTCAATAGGTTATGTGGGTTGCATTGTTGACAACTACTGGATTTTGGTGTGGGCAGGGGTAGGATTCAAATTTTTTAACAACTGGTTCTGTGGGCATGGCTAAGTTGGTGGGCGTGGCTTGGTGGTCATGGTATTGGCTGGGCATGGCCAACTCAATATCATTCACATCAAGGCACACATCTCCTCACCTGGCTTCTCATGACTGTGGGGATGTTGCAACAGTCGTAAGTGTGAAAAATGGTCATAAGTCACTTTTTTCAGTGCCATTGTAACTTTAAATGGTCACTCCACACAAGCAAAGTACCAGCAAAGGAGGTGAAAAAAACTCCAGAGAAGTTCCAGAGACAAGAAGTCTAGTCCTGCCAAGAATGTAATAAGGGTTAACAGAGAGGCAGTTTCTGTAAGCAACACCAGAATGTTTCCTTCCTGCCTTCCTTACAGGATTAGGCCAGTAATTTCTTCTAACAACCAGTTCTCCGAACTGCTTAGAACGTTAACAACTGGTTCTAGCGAATAGGTGGGAACTGGTAGAATCCCACCCCTGAGTGTGGGTATGTGTATGTGTTTAGTAAACAATGTATCAAAATGTTGATATAAACATCTTTCTTAAAGATATTTTGTTCAAATAATTTGAACATTATTTGATATTTGGTATGTTTTTAACTGGTTTGTGGATGTTGCTTGTGGATTAGGGCATGTTAAAGTTTTCAACTTTCAATTCCCAAACATTGGGGGTGCTCAAAAGTTGTGACATGCCTTGGGGATTGTAAAGATATTTTGGTTATTTTATTATAATTTAGATGTGCTTGGTAAGTAACTACATAAATATCATAGCTTTTTAACATTTTTTTTTAAAATTCTGTCAAGAGCTATTAGCCAGTAGAATGTCCTATAAACTCAGCAAATAAATCTGAGCATTGAACAATTTAGTGGTCTGTAAGTCTAATTCTTAAATATGACTAATATAAATTACACCAGGCTCTGTTTCATGAACCCGTGAACACCCAAAGGAGAAATTATGAAACTATTCCTTGAAATCTCTTTCTGCCAACCCAGTTTTTCTTTCTCTTTGGTTTTGCTGTGAAATACGTCATTTCTAAGAATGTTTACAGAGCCTGTGTAGAATAATTAAAATGAGAATAAAGACAATGCTAAAAGTTTTCCCACTTTTTAAAGAACAATATGGTTCAATAAAATAAAATAATTAAACAAGAATATGGCAACAAGGCCATTGGGTGGTTGGTGCCCACAGAGGCACTTCCCACAAACATATGCGATTCTAGAAGGCAGATCCTCTGTTACAATAACATCGCACACAGAAATCCTAACATTAGCTTGTTTCAGTGGAGTTGCACAATTCCACAGTCTTTTTAAAAAAGCCACTTCTGATCAATGGCCATACATAATCAAGGGCAAGTAGGCCTTGGTTATTTGATTGAATAATGAATCATTGTTTTCTATTGTTGGAAGAAATATCCATCTGATTCAGTTCCAAGTGGGGAGAAAGACACTGGAAACATGGAGGTTGATTGGAAAGATGGTTTATTGATGAACAGGACCATGTGAATTTGAGGTCCTGGGCAGCTGACCAAATGGAGTTGAGAGAGAGATATATATATTTATACCCTCTCTTGGACTTTGAACTTGAGCTTTGCTGTTCCTGTGCAAGCTATTGGTTGCTGTAAGGGTCATAGCTAACCTTATAGGTTTTCTGAGTCAAGCTTGGTTGAAGCTTGCTGGGTGATGCAATGTCCCCAAGTGATTTTGTAATGCAGTGAGCCCTGCTGCTAGATAATCCTATTATGTCCTGGAGAGTCATGTCTCAATCCCATCACTCTGGAGCTGAAGGTCTTTTGTTCTGTAGATAGGCCGACATAGACCTTCTAAGTGGGCATCAAATATCTGCTGGGGGCAGGGAGCTAAAGCTCTGAGTTTCTGTCTCCCTTAAAATTTCTATTTCTCTTTTAGGGGAAATATAATATTCTGCCTTTTTTTAATATTTCCCAAAATATTTCATTCTTCTAAGAGAGGGGTGGGTGCTAACTTTCTACACTATAAAAATAAATTTAAAAAGGCGAAATTTTTCAATCTTGAACATCCTAAATTTCACCACAAGATCCAGCTTTCCCCATAAGTCCCAGAGTTTGATAGACGTATATTTATCTGTGCTGGATATTTCTTCATGTCTCTTACATTGTATCAATACCCATCTAACAGATACAAGAGTCAAAGATGACCTTGAGCTAAGCTTTACGACAGGGGTCTTCAAACTTGACAGCTTTAAGACTTGTGGACTTCAACTCCCAGAATTCCTCCTACAGTCATGTTAGCTCAGGAATTCTGGGAGTTGAAGTCCACAAGTCTTAAACTTGCCAAGTTTGAAGACCCTTGCTCTACAATATTCCTGGTGACTTCCTGTTTCCAGATCCATTCTGCAGCCTTTGCATTCCCCGGTGGACTTTTAGCTACCAGTTCAAATGCTGTTTAGCTTTCTAAAGATTGGGTCAAGGTCAGCTAAGTGCTGCCACCTGCTGGGACCATCTGTCATGCAGCATGTGCTAATGTAAATAATAAAACAAGAAAAAGAAAAGGTTGAATAAAATAGGACTCCAGACATCTGTTTTGTAACCCATCTCTTTCCAATATGATAATTTTAAGTGGTGGGGAAGGAGGACTAATTGAAGGTAATAGCCTTGATTAAAGTCCCCTACTTATACATTCATACTCAATATAGGGTGTAGGATAGCCTTTTTTACAGATGAGTCAGGATGCCAGGGAATCTCTGCATTTACAGGTTTATGTGTACATGCACATAACAGCTGGGAATGAAAGCTGCAGCTGCTCTATCAGATATGCAGACCATGCAATGTGTTACTTTTCATTCAATATTCACTTACATTCTGTTAAATGTTGTAAAAAATATACGAAGTTTGCCATACAAATTTTCTTTAATGGTTCAAATTAGAAACCAAGAATTTAGGCATCTCTAAAAAAAATGTTTGTTCTGAAATATTGCATTAGAATGGATTAGAAAAATGGACCAGGAATGGCATGTGGTTTCCCTTTCTTTTCCTGCAATGTCCTATCCAGTGACTTAATCGTATCTCTTTTTGGCTATCATAATTCAATTCTTTCTGATTATCCCATACATCAATCTTCCATAGTTATCCTCACATGCCCCTGGCAGATACATCCTATGTCAATATCCACTGCCTTTGGCCAGGATGCTTCTGTGGACCTAGTTTATCACAAGAGAGGAACAGTTTAAAAGCATTCTGTCTAACCATTTACCAAAATTCCCTTAGCCCAGGAATCAGCAACCCATGGCTCTGGAGCTGCATGCGGCTCTTTCATCCCTCTGCTGAGGCTCTGTTACTCAAAATATGTGTCATAACTGCCAATGTGTGACACCCACTGGCACACAATTTATTAAGCTTTTCAACTCCCAGTAGGCCAACTATAGATAAATCCAAGAAAAGAAAAGTTTCAGAAGAAAACAGAATGTTTAATTCAACTGCATATGCGAGTTTTGTGGCCGCTCAGGAAATAGTCAGCCATGGGAAGGGTTTTGTGGCTCCCGGTATTTTCTTTTCTGTGGGAAACAGGTTCAAATGGCTCTTTGAATGTTTAAGGTTGCCGACCCCTGCCTTAGCCTGTTATCATCCACAGTGGAGATGGCCAATGTCACCTCTAAATTTTCTGAAAATATTCACCAGCTCTCTATGTTCCACACACAAGGTGGCAGGTTTTTATATACCCTTCGTTGTTTCAGTATGAGAAGGAATCCTATTCATTCCTTTCTATCTCTCATTCTGTTCTCACGTTGTAATATTAATCCCCTTATTATTAATTTCACTTTGTTTTTGATTGTTCTAAATGAGAGTTTGTGCAACAACAGTCAACAAATAGTTGGTGATTACAAGATGTCAACTGTTTATATTTGTTTATTATTTATTGGCAATAAATCAAGCACAATCACAAAATGGTATCCCATGTCTGGAAAAAAAGTCACCTCCGATCTATAATAGAAACTATGTGAAATTTCACAGTAGATAGTGAAGGAAATCAGAGCTGGTTAATGATACTGTGCAAATTTCTCCAAGTTTACATTTGTTGACAAGGCAACATTTTGAAGACAATTTTCTTCAAAACTTGAAAGTCATTTTACAACACCTATTTTACATTTAGCTGTTTTAACACGGCATTCAAAATCCCTTTGCTCCTGACCAGAGCATCAATCTGAGGTAAAGAGAAGCATCCATCTGACATTTTATTTTGTTATTATTTTCCAAACAAACAAATAAAAGGAAGAGGTTGATATTTTAACATTTATATTGTAATATTACCTATTTATTTGTTTATTTTTAAATGTCCTATTTTGAAATGCAGCATTCTTGTTGCCTCATTGTGATTAGAAATTTCAGTGGCTCACCACATTTAAAGGATTTCATGTATCTATGACAAAAAAAGGTTTCTCTCTAGCATCCAATTTGAGATGGAAGAGGAAAAGAAGCTTATTAAATTTGATAAACTTTCTGCATTTGGAATTAAAATGACCTACTGAAGAAGTTAGTTGACAGTAAGTGCACTATCGTGCCTACCATACCATCCCTGTCATATTGTCCCCATTTATTTGTACCTACTTCCTGTATTCTTACTCATGTTTTTACTTATACCTATTATCTTGTAAGCGATTGACAAATCAAATAAATAAAAATAAGCAATAGCTGACTAACATTTTATCGTCAAAATGGGGAAATTAAGGATTCACTTTAGATAAAATTGAGTTTGGGTTGCTATTCTAAATTTATTTATTTATTTATTTATTAATGGGACTTATATGCCGCCCCATCTCCGAAGACTCGGGGTGGCTTACAAATAAAACAACAACAATAATAAATAATTTAAAAGCAGATTAAACTAATTAAGCCCCATTACAACTACAAATTCGACCCATAAAAATTATCCTATAAAAACTATCCCATAAAAAACCATCCCATCCCAGAAAATCACAACCCGGATTGGTTAAACAACCAGGTCTTCAAGTCATGGCGGAAGGTGCCATGAAACATATCTTGCATATTGCATGTTTGTAATGCAATCACACTTTCTCAGTTACAAAAACACACAAATTAACATCAGGGCATACATTCTCCAAACCTAAAGAAGCACTGAGAAAATCTTAATGCCACTAATTCTACCTAGTTATAAATCACACATACACACAATCACATACACAACATCCAAGAGGTTTCTGCGTATTTCTGTGAAACATAACTCTCACCCTGGAAAATACCAATAATTTCTGCAATATTACTCTTATGTAACACCATCTTGATAAATCCATAACATCATACTATTCAACTCTGTTTATATAACCAATGAAATGGAATAAAGATTGAATAAAAGATTGATTGCTACTATTACTGTTTATATTAAAAATAAGATAGAAATTTGTCAATTCATCTTATGTACAGATATAGGATTCTAGGCTCTGAAAAAGAGAAGTAATGCAATGACATTTCCCCAAAAATAGGAAATTGACACTGCAAAAATATATGAATTTTACAATACAATAAAAAATGGAATAAAATAAGAAAACAGACATTTTACTTCTGTCCTTCTTCCTATTGAGATATTGTCACCTTATTTTTTCCCCTTTTTCTTTAAACATTTCTAATTGTCCCATCCATAAATCATTGGTTCTGTCTTTTCTTCTTTCAGCAAGAAGATCATATAAAGCTTCCAGTCTTTTTTTTTAAAGCCTTAATTGTTGTTCCTGACCAAATTGGTCAGCTCTGACATTTTGGCAAGCTCTATCAGTTTTATAAACCAATCCCCTACTGTGGATATTTTATTATATTTCCATCATTGTGCATACACTAATCTTTCTGCAGTTACCATATAAAATATGTTTCCCTTATTTCTTTTCTAGCACCTAGTTTAGCACCTATTAAGCCCAACAAAATATTACAGCAGTGTTTCAAACTACATGCAGTACTAATATTCAGTTTTCAGTAATGGCCTATAATCAAATACGTTCTAATAAATGAAGCCTATCTCCCTTCGTTTGCACCCTAATGAACCATACACTTCGCAAGCAGGTGTTGTACAGATTAATTAAATATCATTCAAAGGCTTTTCTCCACTGAGTGTTTAGAAATGTTCAGTTTCCAATAATGAATCTTAAAATGGGAAAGAAAGAAAGAAAGAAAGAAAGAAAGAAAGAAAGAAAGAAAGAAAGAAAGAAAGAAAGAAAACAGTGTACTGGGTTACCAAACATGATATAAATCACAGCCTACATTTTCTCAAAGGGATTTCTTGGGGATATATGATAGATAGAATTCTACCTGTAAGCATCCCTATTAGTTCAGCAAGCAGCTTAATTGTTTAACTTGAAGTTTACCCTGCATGAAAGCCACATGAGGTTAAAAGCTTGTTTTGCAAATTGTCCTATGGGATAGAACCTGGAACAAATTCTGGAGTAACAGTTGCATAAGATAACATATTTATCACCGTTTTTCTGTGCAAGGTACAGTATATAATTGTTTGCAAGCTATCTGTTCAAAGAAAGATCAAGAGGTTTTTGTATCATACGATGTATTAACAGTTTCCCAAGTCTGACCACCCCATCCAGAATGTTGGACATCTTTGCTGAGAATTTATAAAGCTCTGGATTTGGAGGAACATTAAATGCTGAGGAAGGTTGCCCTAAGGTAGATGTAGACAACCTGGAAAGCCAGGGGTTGCATCTTGATCCCAAATCCTTTTATTTTCAGGCCCTTTATGAAGCCCAATTTTATCAGAGCCGCCCAAAAACTATGACACAATCCTGTCCTCTTTGCATCATTTTAATGGGCTATGGTGCCTCCTGCATCTCAGGAGAAGAAGAAAAAAGGCTAAATGCAAACTTCAGCCACCAAAATTTTATTTGTTTGATTGATTGGTTCTTATGGTTGTGTAAAGTTGCTAAGATGGATAGGCATATAGATCTTCTAAATAAATAAATACATACATACGTACAGTACATACACACATACATGCATCTATATATATAAAAGCAAAATACCACTCACACATCATCACAAAATCCCCAGAACCGTAAAGCCTACAAACTTGAAATTTGACACATATGTTCCTCTTGGCTTCTAGGTGCTCACTAAGAAAGGATTTTTCAAAATGACCGTCAGAGCATTAGTATTTCATATATTATTATTAACATGCTCTGATGCTAAGGAGTTCTACTCCCCCTCTTCACCTGAAAAGAAATCTGTTCCAAATGCAAAACACAAGCAGAGGAGAGGAGTTTCAGTTTCAGTTTTAGTTTAACAGCACCAAGCAGCTTTAGTACAGAACAGTTGAGCTAAGCCATGCCCAGGCTCCTTGCTGTCTCCTTCTTTCTCATACAGCAAATACTGTTTCAGTTTCCAAACAGCCCTCAACTGTCTTACATACTGACAGGATGCTAGCTAGATGAATACCAATGGATGCTGGTAGGCAGAGGCAGAATTTTTTTCCCCTTATTTTCCTCCCCCAAAACTAAGCCCGATCCACATAGTTTCATAGTGAAGCATGGGTATCGAGCAAGTACACACATACATAGCAATAGCACTTAGAGTTATATTTTCACAGTGCTTCACAGCCCTCTCTAAACAATTTACAGAGTCAGCATATTGCCCCCAACAATCTGGGTCCTCATTTAACACACCTTGGAAGGTTGGAAGGCTGAGTCAACCTTGAGCTGGTGAGATTTGAACTGCTAGCTGTCGGCAGAATAAGCCTGCAATACTGTATTCTAACCACTGCACCATGACGGCTCATTGAATGAATGAATGAATGAATGAATGAATGAATGAATGAATGAATGAAACCATCCTTCAATATGGACCCTCATCTAATTGAAAGTTCACTGGACGTGACTACCCTCCAACCCACGTTTATCCATCTTGGTTGCAAATGTATCTTGAATTTGTTTCACCTGCATACAGCATGCCTTCCTTCACAATCAAGAATTGAATGTGAAAGGCCCATTGTTAATGAGCAAATAAACTGAAATTTGACTTAACTATAATGGGTTCCTGAGAAGAATGATATGTTTATTATTTATTTAGCATCTGACATAAAATGTCAGGGAAATCTACAAATGCTAGACACAAGGAAGCCCTGACAACCAAAACAGCTAGTTCATTCTGTTCAGCCCTCCTGTGCCTATCCTTGGTGCACCACAGAAGGTGAACAAGCATACAACAGCTGACTAGTGGCACTCAGATTTGCTGGCTTTTCTGGGCTCCTCTGCTGGTCTTGTCTCACCTCACCTCGTGTCCAGCCAGGTTGTCGTGCCCCTGTCAGAATCTGACTTGGAGGGGAAGCTGAACAGCTGACAGGGAGTGGAAGTGTGGCTCCATTGGCTGGGGAAGAAGCTGGGGAAGGGCAAAGTATGGCTGGGCAGAGCAGGGAAGAGGTAGAGCCATGGAGAGGGAATTCAGAGGAAGACCAAGGCCCACTCCCTCTTCATCCTAGGGCACACATGGAGGGACGGAGAAGGGAGCAACGTGAGTTGCATGGCTTACAGGGGAGGAAAGGCCCTGATTCCCTTCATTAGCTGCAGCTGGGAACACAGTGTATAAAAGAGGAAGCTGTGCATAGCAAGTTGTTGGGAGCAAATGTGAATTTATCTTGTATCGTTGTGGCTTCCTGGCGTCTTCCCAACTGGGTGAGTTTTGCCGTGCTTTCAAGTCTGAAATTCCTTCTCCTACTCTGTCAAGTTAATTACTTCAGCTTCGTTTGTTTGGATTTTTAGTTACAATTTGTATGTACCTTGTTTTGGACTGAATTTTCTACAGTTAAAGGATGTTCCTGGGAGAGTTTTTCTCCAGCCGAAGGTAACCTGGACATTGTGGGCAAAGTTGGAGATAATAAAGGGACTCTTATTGCTTATTTGACTGTGTTGCCTTTGTGTCATGCCTTTGTACCACACAAAGTGGTATCCATTTAATTACTTGCAATATTGCACGCTTTCGAACTGCTGGATGGGCAGGAGCTGGGGAGCAAGCAGCAGGAGCTCACCCATCATGTGGAGCTGGGCTTGAACCTCTGGAGCACAGCCATTAAGCTGCTGTACCACCACCATCTCTGCAAAGGAGCCTGTCTCAGAATGTTTTGTAGTGATGGTTAATGTTAGAGACCCTTTTGCCTTAGTGAAGCTGATATCATACACCTTTGACTCTATCAGATGAACAACTAATAACAAAAAATGCCTAGTTTGTACATTCTATCAAGGTGCCCTGGGAATTGAGCCTTCAAGGTTTTCTGCCTGCCTGTAAATGTTTAGACGTGTATTTGTGTGTTCTGAGTAGCAATTATTTAACTTATCTCCAATTTTTGTCTATCATCCTATCAACATGCACTGACATTTCAGTAACTTGTTGTATTAGTTTTTATCTTCCAGAGCATGAATTATTGATTTGCGTATTCTATTTCGCCTTCTAGTGCAGAACCGCTGACTATCATATTGATGCAAATGTCTAATAAAGTCAGGGAAATATAAAGTTTCTATATGTGGCTTTAAAAGTGACAACAAAGCGCTTTACCATTTCCAGTGGCATAAATCGGTGTTGTTAGAGCACAATAAATCCAAATATGTGACTTGAAAGCTTTTCAGACCAGAAACCATCTTCCAAAGGACCTTAGAGATTAACAACCAAACATTGTAAGGAAAGGAAAGGAAAGGAAAGGAAAGGAAAGGAAAGGAAAGGAAAGGAAAGGAAAGGAAAGAAAGAAAGAAAGAAAGAAAGAAAGAAAGAAAGAAAGAAAGAAAGAAAGAAAGAAAGCTGCTATCTCTTTCAATATCTCATCTCAGAAAATGTGTCTTAGGAAGTATTTCATAATTCTTTACCTTTGACAATTATCCAGAATTTGCAACAAGGCCAAAATGTGAGAGCTACTTTTGGTTGCCAATTGCTTACTGGGAAAGTATGCTGGATATTTAAGGAATTAATTCCTTCTTGATGATCCTATCAAGTTAATAAAAAATGGGAGGAAAATGCCTTGGTTTTCACTTCTTCTTCCTAGTATACAGCTTGCCAGATTCTGCAATATTTGAGAATTTCATTTGGTTCCTAGGTTTTCAAGATTTAGAAAATACATCAGGTACATCATTTTGAGAGTAGGAGTGGGGAAAAACTTTTAACCATACCTGGGAAAGTTGGCATGATCCAGGCCCCTTCTATTAAACAGTATCACCTGTGTCTTAGCAGTAATATATTAGTGTCCCTTCTTTGCCACAAAGAAGAGGGGGGGGGGTCAATCATGCCTTCTCTATACTGTACCTGCCCTCTAGATCCATCTCTCTCCTGATTTTCATGGCTATGACCCTCCAGAAGTCTATTAGGGACTATTTTTTTTCCCAGTCATGACAGCTAGCAATAGCACTTACACTTTATAGTGCTTTACACCCTCCCTAAGCAGTTTACAGAGTCAGCCTACTGCCACCAACAATTTGGGTCTTCATTTTACCCACCTCAGAAGGATGGAAGGCTGAGTCAACTTTGAGCCTGGTGAGATTTGAACTGCCAAATTGCAGGCTGTCAGCAGTCAGCAGAAGTAGCCTGTAGTACTGCACTTTAACCACTGCACCACCATGGCTCATTTAGCCAGGATGCTAAAGAAGCCCAATATCTGTATGCTTATTTTGTAAACTTTTTTTCTTTGTATTATTCTAACATAGAAATGTAGAAAACTGATGGTCAGTGGTCCATGGAGTTTGGCCTGTGAGTTTTTGTTTGTTTGTTTGGTTTTGTTTTCTTTTTAATTTATTATTTTAAATATGATTTATTTATTTATTTAAAATAAACATATAATTTGTTTAGTTGCAGAGTTTTTTTAAAGACATTCCCATTTCTGTAAAGCAAAGGAAAAATGTGTTTTCACTTAGTTACCACTTTATTTGTCAACCAAGGTGCTAATCCCAATTGCACCGTGTGCTAAATGAGGACTTCTGGTGAGTGTAAGTTGGCCAGAGTTGCGTATTTAAAATAGGAGGCCATAAACATTTTCTACAGTACAGTAAATACATGATTCTAGCCAGAATGTAAGTCAAGGGTCTAAGCAGGTTGCCAGCTGGTCAATCTCTGGATGATCCAAAGCTAGAAGATCTGGAATGCCTCCAAATCCATGCAAGATAAGAGACATATAAATAGCCAGTTTTGGCTGAAAAACCGAAAAAGAATCAAATTTCCTGAGATAAGTCAAATTAGAAAGTGCTAAAATGAAAGATGGGCAAGAGAAGTGTTTGGTATTTGTTTGGACTGTCAGTGACAATCTGTTTCTTAGCAATAATATATTAGTGTCTATTCTTTGCCACACAGAAGGGGGGCCAACCTATTCTCCAAAGCATTAGAAGGCAGGATAAGAAGCAATGGATGGAAACTAATCAAGAAGAGAAGCAACTTAGAACTAAGGAGAAATTCCCTGACACTGAGTCCAATTAACAACTGGAATAATTTGCCTCTAGTTCAGAGGTGTCAAACTTGATTTCATGGAGGGCTGCATCCAGGTTGTGCTTGACCTGGCGGGGGCAGAGTGGGCATGGCCAGCTCAACATCACTCATGTTGGGGGCACCCATGGTGGCCTGAGCACCCTGCCAGTGGAAATGGTCTCCTGAGCTCCGTTTTCGCCTGTGACTGCCTCCTGCAACCCTCTGCCAGCAAAAATGGAGCTTAGGAGGGCTGCCCATGGCCCTCACAAGCTCCATTTTTGCTGGCAAAGGCACCATGGGTCAGTCCTTTGCTGTTTGCAGGGCAGCCCCTTGGGCCAGATCTAAGCACCTTGCATGCTGGATCTGGCCTCTGGGCCTTGAGTTTGACACCCTTTCTCTAGAAGTTGTGAATGCTCCAACACTGGAAGCTTTTAAGAAGAGATTAAACAACGGGGATCTTTTGGTATTTTCCTTCAGTAACAAATATTTTGGGAGGGAGATGTACTGAATCTGGCTAAGGATAAAGCCCTTCTGAATTTTTGCATTGTTATGTGGTTAAGATATCTTAACTGGTGGAAGAGGATGTGCAAAATTGGTTTAGAACTGGGTAGAATGGGAAAATCTGCTCGCAGCTCTAAATCAATGTCCAACTATTTGAGATCAATTATTGCACATTCATTGCTCCTCATAGTGATGGCTAGCCATGAAAAGCTGTAAAGATGAAGTTTGTCATGCATTGCTTGGCACCCAGTAGACAATCTTAAATGTTAAGTTTGAGATATGAATGTTCAAGATTGTGAAGTTGTGAAGAATAATACCAGGTATATATTTTCTTGGGAGCTATCAAGAAGAAGAAATATTAATTTTAATTTCAATGTATGTTCCATATAACTGTCAAAAGCGACTTGCTAAAACATCTTAAAGAGAGTAAAGCAGAAGACTTATTTTTTTAGAAAAAATCTGGAGATATTCAGTAAGGGAGAATTAATTTCAGTGCAGCTCTTAATGTTACACATCTATCATATGTCGAGTGAAATAAGAGATTCAGAAAATAATAATTTTTTCAAATATTTATGGCACAACTATAAACATAGCAACATAGATAATTTGTGTTGAAATAAAAACCTAAATATTAAAATTATGTCTGTAACAGTTCCAGTTTAAAGTCTGGCATCTTAACCACTATACCAAATTAGCTCTTTGGTTGCTCCATATACACCATATATTACTGTTTGAGTCATTCCTAGGTTCTGTGTTTGTATATTTCTGTTTGTGTGTCTATGCATGTATATACAACTGGTCCAGCATAGAACAAAGTTGTCATTTTATTTAACAAAACTAAGTAGGTTAAACAGATTATTCTCATGTTATCTTTAACTTGTCTCTTAGGTAAAAAAATCATTTTGATCTCAGTGTATAAATTGATTTAAAAATCTTTTTAGTCTTTCTGCAATTATTGAAGCAAATATTTTGTAGTCCACATTCAATAAAGATATCAGTCTATATTTTTTTTTATCTGTTGCAAGTCTGAGTCTTCTTTCGGTATGGGAGTAATGTATGCTTCCACACAAGAATTTGGTACTTTCACCTCTAACAGTAATTCATTAAATACTTCCAACATTGAGTTGCTTAAAGAGTTTTGTAAAGTTTTGTATAGCTCTGCTGGCAGCCTGTCCAGACCTGGTGTTTTGCCATTCTTTTAACAGATAATAGATAACAGATAATAAGAGTTGGAAGGGACTTTGTAGGTCATCTAGTCCAACCCCCTGCCCAAGCAGGAAAGGCTGATGGATGTTAAGTGAATGGTGTCATCCCCAGCTAAGGGAAAGTTTGTACTTGGATATTTTTGTAGCTCCACCTTTATGCTTTTATTATTTATTTGTCTGCTCTTTTAATTTATAACTTGCCTTTTCTCTACCTTCTCAATGAATCTTATACAGGTAATCTTCAACATATTTTCTGTTGCTAAGCAAGTTAAGTGTGTTTGGCCACATTTTATGACCTGACTTGCCACTATTGTTAAGTGAAGTGCTGCAGTTGTTAAGTTAGCAACATAGTTAAGTGAATCTGGCTTCCCCATTCCCTTTGCTTGGCTGAAGGTCACAGAAAAGGATCACGTAACTGCAACCATGTAAATATGAGCCAGTTGCCAAGCTTCAACAGTCAGTCATAAGTGAAGCACTGTTGTAACCTGTATTAAACTGAAGTCCACTGGAGTCCAACTGGATTGAAACTGTTTACTTCACTCAGGGAGTTTCTCTCTCTCTCCCTCTCTCTCTTTCCCTCTCCCTCTCTCTCCTCTCTCTCCCTCCTCTCTCTCTCTCTCTCTCTCCTCTCTCTCCTCTCTCTCCCTCCCTCTCTCTCTCCCGCTCCTCTATCTGTATGTGTATGTGTGTATGAAGAGTGTGTATGAGGGATGGGGGGAATAGAACTTTGGTGTTTTAGGGTGACTGTCCAGTATCTTAACCACTATACCATAATGCCTTTTTTTAACCTTGATAGAGCATGTTCTGTAACTAAAAACAGAACATCAAGTTTTAACTAACCAAGTAGCAGTCATTATGTTTTAGATTAAATTCACAGGGAATATTCAGATCTTTGAGATACTTAGAAGGCAGATTGTTGTTGTTTTATTTGCTTTTTAAGGTAACAATGAAAGTCAAAAGGATGAAAAGAACCATTCCGTATATGAAAACCTCTACTCATTTTTAATTATATATTCTAAAGTCAGAGGGAAGATAGATGGCAAAAAATATGACTATTGAAGAAACACAAGTTGCCATTGATTTCTTGGAAAAAAAGTAAGTTGGTTAAGCTAAATAGTTTTTCCAATGGAAAACTATTTATAACGGCTTTTCAGATTTATTGTTACCGATTATTGTAATAGAATGCAATAAAGTTTAATAGGTTTTCAGAAATTAAGTGTAAGTTCACGTTTATTGTTCTTCCCCAAAGTAGCAAAGGCTTTATTCTTCTTTTATTTGATGGAGTCTCTGTGTTGTGGCCCGCCAGTGGCCAGCAGAGCTGGTGGAAGACTCGACAGTGAGGAAGTTGGGGAGGAACATGGGCCAGTCCTGGACTCTGGGGAAGGCTCTGACAAGTACTCTGTGTCAGAGGCAGAGATGGGGCCAGGGCCGTCTGACAGTTATCAGCTGCCTTCGGAGCCGGAGATCAGTGGGGCAGAAGAACAGCTGGAGCCTGTTCCCAGTGTGCGCATGTGCAGAGCTGCCAGGAGAAGGGAACATTTAAGGAACAAGGGTCGAAGGGAGTAAAGGCTCAGGTGGATGGTGAATGGCCCCTCCTGTTGGGAATAAAGAGGAGCGAAAGGGGAGTGGTGTTTGCAGGAGACAATTAGTTCAATTCATTAGAGTGAATGTTCCTGACTTCTTGCCAAGTAATTGCTGCTAAAGTGTGGCATTTGGAAGCTATCAGCCTGGCAGCTCTCCCAGACTGATAAAGGTCTGTAGTTGTAAAATCCCATGAAAGACTGTTTGCTGAGACTTGGCTGGAGAGGAATTCACTTTAACCTAAATAAAAGGGGTTTTATCAGATGAGGAGTTGCTTCATGATCTTGGGAAGCCTAGGTTAGAACACTGTGTCTCTACTTAATGTAGATTATAAAATAACCCTAACCTGTTTGTTAAGGAGGAGCAGGTGGGGGCCGTGACCAGGGGGGCCTTTGCCCAGGTTTGGCTGGTTTGCCAGTTGTGCCCGTACCTGGATCGAGATGCCCTTTGCACGGTCACTCATGCACTTGTCACGTCCCGACTTGACTACTGCAATGCTCTCTATTTAGGACTGTCCTTGCGTACCATCCAGAGGCTCCAGCTGGTGCAAAATGCGGTCACGTGGGTTGTGATGAGCGTTTCCCAGTACTCCTATATTATGCCCCTCCTGTGCAAGCTGCATTGGTTGCCAGTTGCCCTCTGGGTGAGATTCAAGGTGTTGGTATTAACATTCAATGGCTTGGGTCTGGGGTACTTGCGGGAGCGTCTCCTGCCGACATCAAATACCGATCGCCCTGTGCGAGCACACAGGCTGGGACTCCTCAGGGTGCCATCTGCACGACAATGTCGGCTGGCGGTGCCCCGGGGAAGGGCCTATTCTGTAGTGGCTCCCGCCTTATGGAATCAACTACCCGTTGGGTTCCGGCTGGCCCCCGATCTCTCCTCTTTCCGGCACGATCTAAAAACCTGGTTGTTCTTACAGGCTGGGCTGGACTGACCTCCTGGGGAGGGAGGGGGGATTTTAATTGGATTTTTACTGTTGGATTTGGCTTGTTAGGTTTAATCTTTTTAAAAAAATATTTATTGTTCTCTGTTTTTATCTGTGAGCCACCCCTGAGTCTTTTCGGAGAGTGGCGGCATACAAGTCAAATAAAATAAATAAATAATAATAAATAAATGTCCCTTCGATAATGTTGCTGATCCTTTTGTTATTTCCTGAACTTCTTTCCTTTTTCTCTCTTTCTTCCCCTCTAGTTTCAGCCTGCCGGACTGTTGTGGGCAAATATTTAAGGTCTCAGATCATCTCTGAAAATGAAATAATCAGATTTGCTCTCTCAGAAACCATGTACTCAGATGGGACTACAGTTATTTGAATTCTGTGAGATGCTGTTCAGCTGCAAACATAAATGAAAAAAAAATTCATTTTGCATAAATGCATATAAATGTGCGTTTGACTGCAATTGAATATTTGTGCCAATAGATGTTCTATTTACTTGAGGCTTTTTAAAAGACACATCAGTGTTGAAACAGGGAGAAATCCACATTTTTATTTTTATGAGGATAGAATCAATAAATGGGAAGAAATCCATTTTAGATGGAATACATGCAAATCCAAGACAGTCTGACCTTTCTATAATCTTATCCAGGTCTGATAAATGAGTGCATCAATGTACTGCTTGACTTTTTAGGTAGTGAAGAGGAATGCATGAACCACAGCTAATAAAATAATAATAATAACATTGGAAGGAATATTAGAACATGCTGGTTTCATTGAATAAAGATTAAGTATTTGGGGTTAGTTTGCAGAATGTGACATGTTTAACCCAGTTCATATTTTCACAAACAAAGCAATATTTGAATATCCTTGACCTCTGACCTCCTCAGATGAGATTTGGTTTCAGGGAAGGTTTGAATTGCCTGATGTCTGTTTGCTCAGTACATTTGAGACTAGCCTTCCTTTGGTACCTTTGAGTAAACTGAATCATGCAAAAATTTGAAGCTTCTCTTCATCAATGTGCAGTGTCTATGGAGATTCTCAGTCACCCAGATCATGGTTGTCCCAAAGGTGCTTTTTCAAGAGGCAACTGGACTTTCTGGTTTTTGTTTGAAGAAGTTTCACTTCTCATCTAAGAAGCTTCTTCTCAAGAGAAGCTGAAAACAATAACTTGGTCCTCAACATCAGTAAGACCAAGGAGCTTATAGTGGACTATAGAAGGAGCAGATCAGACATCCAACCCTTGCTTATAAATGGAGACCGAGTGGAGCAAGTGGCCAGTTTTAAGTTTCTGGGTGTTACCATAAAAGAGGACCTGACCTGGGTGCTCACATTGCAGCCCTGGTCAAAAGGGCCCAGCAGAGATTATACTACCTGAGACTTCTCAGAAAACAACAACTGAATGAAAAACTGATGGTGACCTTCTACCACTGCACCATAGAGAGTATCTTAACTTACTGCACCTCTGTATGGTTTGCCAATTGCACAGTGGCAGATAGGAAAGCACTCCAGAGGGTTAACGTCACTGCCCAGAAGATCATTGGTTGTCCTCTCCCCTCTTTGGAAGAGCTTTATAGATCCTTCTGCCTTAAGAAAGTTCAAAATATTCTCAAAGATCCATCTCATCCTGGGCACCCCCCTTTTTGAACTACTACCATCTGGCAGATGGTACAGAATAATAAAAACAGGACAAATAGGCTGAAAAACAGCTTCTATCCCAGGGCAGTAGCTCTTTTGAATTCTACTGTATAGTGCAGCGTTAGTGTGGTGTTGGGGTTTTCAATTCAATGTCTGGAGTGTGAAGGATGTGTGTTTGTGTTTATTTTCATGGTCATGATGTGCACTGAAGATGGTGTTTGATTTCATTGTACGAGGTGCAATGACAATAAAGTAAACTAAAAAAAAAACCCTAAAAATCCAGAAAACCCAGTTGCCTCTTGGAAAAGCACCTTTGGGACATCATTGTGCAGTGTTTCATAGGCATAAGTGGATACTCAGTGCTTGAGACTGAAGGCCCAAATATGCATCAACTCACATGTAGCAGAATGATGAATTTGTACTTTTGGATTTTACTAGTTTTCATTTTCTCCATTGTATTTCCACACTGGGTTGGAAATGTGGATTTTCAACCCAGAATTTCAAAAAGCTAACATTATTTTCTTGCAGTTTTCTCTTGATACAGATAGTCTTTGACTTACAAACATTCAGAGTTACAACTGGGAGTACTTACAACCCAGTCCCACAATTCCAACAGCTGCCCCTCCTATGGTCACATGACTGTATTGTGGATATTTAGCAATCAGCCCATATTTATAGCCATTTGCAGTGTTCTGTAGTGACATGACAGTGTTTTATGCCATTTTGGTAAAAAAAAACTTCTGGTTTTTGATAAAACTGGCCTATTGGAAACAATTATTTCATTTAATGAGTATAACAAGTGGAACATGTAAAATCTGATTGGTCACATGGACAACTTGCTTTATGATCATCCCAACTTACAGTTCACTCCATTATAATTACAAGTCAAGGACTACTTACAACTCCTAAAAGCATTTTGAATAACTTTTTAATTTTTTATATTTTTATTGTTATTTTTACAGATTCATTTATATCAGCATTCACTCTCCTACTATACCCATTACTGTGCCTTTTAATTGGATACTTATAGTGCAAATTAAGCAATGGCAAAGAACTAAATTTGTGATTCAGGTAAATCTAAAATAAAATGCAAATTAAAATTCATTTCTGTAAAATGAACACATAGTCTTCCTTCCTACACCCAACCCTTTTGTTTGCAAATTCTGAAGATCTGAAATGATCCATCCATCCATCCAACATGCCACTTCATTTCTTAGATTACATAATATTGAAATTTAACAGCATAACCATAATGTCAAGAAGTCATCACCATTTAGTCAGCAAAATGAGTAAATCTTTATGCACTGAGATGCCACTCAACTTGAAGCTCCAACTTTTGTATCCAGATACAAGTGCATTATTTTAAAGGTTTAGAATGAAATAAAACAGAGCTACCAAGATTATTCCTTGGTGCCCTGGTAACTATTATGTTATCAATTATTATTTTCTATAAAACCTATGCTTCCTTGTATTTTTTTTATCTCCACTCATTGTGTTGTGTTTTATGAAATAGAACAGTTTTACGTACATAAATTGCTTTAGCATGGTGGCACATGTGAAGTAGGATGTCTGAAGATGAGCATCTAGAAGGAATTATATGGATTCTATCATGTAAGAAAGATTAAACTATGCAACAAGAATAAATGCACATATAGCAAAGCAATTCACATAACCTGTGACACTAATGCCTTCTCACAATTTACTTGCATTCAACAGCATGTTTACAAGTTGTAAAAGTAGTAAAAGGTGTTTCACAAATGTTTCAGCATTTATCCCATTCTTGGGAGCTGTTAGATTTGCATGAAGAGTCAGACGCGGAGTGCTTCAGTGAAGAGTTTATTAGTGACTACAGCTCATAACAGACCCGATTTGGCTGGGCTGCGGCTGCTACTTATAGCCAGCAGCCGCAGTTGCCAGCCAATCAGAGTGCAGGGTTTTCCCGCACTTTTTAAACCAATCATTTCTGACATTTTACAAGAACAGTTCAAACTTAACCAATGACATTCAAACCTGCATACATAACAGGAGCCACAACTGAATTCTGACTGTCCTTTTAGAACCTTCTCAGCTTTTAATTATTGTTGGCAGAAAGCGATAAGATGTAAAGCAGTCTTTCACTCAAATTGCAAACTCCCCCAATGAGTGGATATCGATGGCCAGAATTCACTAGCCATCAGGGTCATTGCTGAGAACTCTGGGAGCTGAAGTATAGGTAGACAGATAATACCCAGCTTGGAAGTGGGATGTAAAACATGGTATACTCTTTGTAGATTTAGCTATAGATACAAGGTGAGCATTGACATCAAGGATTGTCATTTCAAGTCATTTGTCCAAGTATATTGATAAATGTTAGATTGTGATGTCTCCTTTGGATGACTCCTCCAACATTTCCTCAGAGGCTGGCTCGAGGGAGAATGAAGCCATTCCTGGTACATGGAGAATTACTGAATGTTGGCAGAACAGGCTTTGGCTGTGGACAGACTGCAGGCCAGGGAAGAGGAGAGGGAGGAGCTACCTGCCATGGTGGACCTCAAAGCATGTAGGGCAGAGAAACTGAGGTCTGCCAGATTGCTCAGGAAAAGACCACCCTTCTTGATGGGCTGCACTGGGAGCTATTTAGCATGGCAGGCAGAGGGAGGCGTTCTTCTGACCTAGCCTTAGCAAGTAATGATAAGTTGCTTACTTGTGAGTAAAAACAAACCCCTTTTTGAACAGGGCAGGAACAGTCTTTTATTCACGTGGACAAATGAAAAGCAAACATAATTAGTCTCAACAGATCTGGTCAAGAAATCCAAATTTCTTGCTGTATCCTCAAAGTGAACAGTTGTCTGCGACAACCGACCACTCCTAAACCCCTACTATTTATTTCGCAGCCAGGGAGAGTCTGGCTAGCGTCCACATCTGCTTTTCCTTGAGAGCCGGCTTATTGCTTTCCTTTGCTCTCCTCTCCTTTCCTCTCTGCACATATGTGTATCTGGGATGGGCCTCCCCTTCACTCAGCTCAGTCCCCGATGACAACTGCCTCTGCACTTGGGGGAGGATGGAAGGCCCCAGCTCTGCCTCTAGCTCTAAGTTTCCTTATCAGAGGCTTCCAAAGGCTCCAAAGCTGGCCCAGGCTCCGCCTCCTCCTCATCTGATTCTGCTGCTAGCTCTGCTGGCAGTTGACGGGCCACAACAGACATTGCTGGAAGCAACTTGTGTGGGTTGTGCCTGCGTGCTCATTCGTGTTTCCTGGGACTCTGAATTTCTATAACCCATGAACTAATGTGGATGTACTATAAGTTTTGCCTGGGGGCTTTATGTTCGTTTATTGTACTCACTGTTTGAGCAGCTTGCTGTTTGTGTTATGGACTAATTGGCCATTGCTTGGGGGATAAATCTGGGTTTGCTGGTGGCTGGCTTCAGTTGGGACAGTTCTAATGCCAGGTGAAGAGCACTGCTGGGGAAGACCAATAAAACCCTCCATAAACCATACTGATGCGTGAGTGTGAGTGAGTGGGGCAGCACATGGATCAAGTACTGTACCTGATATAATATGAGATCAGGTAGGAGGAGCATGATCTCATCAATTAAAGAATAAAATCTCATGAGACCCAGGAAGTGTATTGTTTGGTTTTGGTGCCTGCCCTGCTGATGCTTTGATACTGCTTGATGCCTGGCTGTTACTCTGATTTAGGAGTTGAGAGCTTAGTGAAGCCAGTTTAATTTCTTTTTTTTTAATTCTTAGCCATCATTTTTATTTCTTTCATTACATGCTGGTTTATTTGTTTGTTTGCAGTTATTGATATTGTTTTAATTTTAAATTCGGAGTCATTTTAGTCAAAGGGGCACCTACTTAAATTGAAATATACACATACAGTACATAAATCTATGATCCAATGGAACTAGATCAAACAATGTTTTAATTTTTTCCCCTTTGTTACTTTGGATATTTCTTCTGACAGAATTTTCATACAAGAAAGTAGGATTGGATCAAGAAGAATTATAAATGTATATTCATTTTTTGAACTCCTTTTCAGTGACTGACTCTACATTTTGAGAAGGAGGCAATTAGGGTATTTTGGCAGAATTTAGAGCAAGTTACTATCTTACACTCTCCCAATATGTGAAAAACATTTGAGAAATTAACCTGATGAATATGGAAGGTAGTATTTGAATTAGGAATATCACCACAATCATGCTAAACTTAAAAGGCATTGAAATCTCTACAGTTTGTCCCACTCAACAACATCACAAATTGTGACTTCAACAAACTTCTGAACATGTATCATAGCTAAGAAGCCACAGAATGTTTGATTAATTAAAAAAAACCATTTACAACATTCAGTATAAACCATTGGCAACTTTAAAATAAGAATGTATATTAAAGAATCTCTGCCTTGCATCCTGCTGTGCACATTTTTAACAACATTTAAGGTAAACAACTTGGATATGACTGATATCTCTACATAAAGGTTCTCTCAAATCAAGTCAACTCCTAAAAGCTTGAGATATATTCATATCGTTATCTTGGCAGAAATAGATTAATGAGTGAACAACAACCTCTTCTTGGATATTTCTCTGACTTTCCAATCTAGTTTTCAACTCTGGGGTTATCAAAAAACAAACAAACAAACAAACAAACAAAAACTAATTCTAACTATGCATAGATTAGCCAAGGTTAGCATAGGAGGGGACTAGACTGACCCCAAGGGCAGAGTCAAATGCATCATAAGTTTGGAGTCTCTATGACCCTATAAGAGACCTAAGTCCAGCCTACCTTTGAAATCTACTGTTTCCAGTTATCTGGTGCCTATTTGCCTTGACCATTAGTAGTCCAGATTCTTGTGTATAGGTAGCATGAAATAAACTTGTAGTACTTGTGAACTCTATCCCAGTTCCTGACTTCTTTCACCTGATAGTAAGATTCTGCCATCTGTAGGCAACACTGTTTTGAATTACCCATAACTTGCATTATCATCATGCATTTAACCCCCCATAGCATCCTTAACAATCCACATGCCTCTCCATCAGGGGTGTGATGACCCGCAGTGTAACACAAATGTAACAAAATCCAAAATGTAAATAAATGTCCTTTAATGCCTCCAACTTGGCCCCACTGTTTAATAATTCTCAGTTGGAGATAAAACGTACTCAAAAATAGTCTTCAAAAGAAAGCAATACAGTCCAAACTTAATGAGCAGATAGAGGTGAAATAAAAAACCCAACAAACTACAATGATGAAATTCCATAACGGAACAGGATAAGTAATTACCAAATTCAAGGAGATAACAAGGCACAGTCTGTTGGAAGGACGCCAACCAAAATAACTTCAGCCCAAGATAAAACATGCTTTGCTTCTGGCAACACTGTGTTGTAATCGTCTCTCTTATATACTAGTCTCCCCAATTGTAACCAATGAAGAGGATCATGGCCTCTTCCTCTCTCGTAAACCAAGTTGTTGCCTTCTCTGTTCCTCCCTGTGTGTCCTAGGATGCAGAGGGGATGGGCCTGGTTCTTCCTCTGACTGCCCAGCCGGCCTCTGCCCTTCCCCAGCCTCCTCCACAACCTCCAGAGCCACACCTCCACTCCCTGTCGGCTGTTCCGCCTTTCCCTCAGAGTCCGACCCTACCAAGGGCATGACAAGGGGTGGGATTCAACCAGTGTAATAACCAGTTTGGTGAGTGCGCGCTATGCGCAGCATTTGAAAATCATCTTCTCCTGCAAGCCTTTCACCTTCTCCTGCTGTGCAAAGCAGCTGTGGTTGAAAAAGCAGGAAATAAAGGACAGTCTAGAGCCCGGGTGGGCAGGTGGGCCAAACAGAAGAATAGAAGTTCCTCAGAGCGAACTGGTTCCCTCTCAGCTGATCTTTGGAGCTACTGGTTCAGCAGAACTGGACCGAACTGGTAGAATCCCACCTCTGCTCTCCATGATTTTGACTTTTTTTGTTCACCATAAGGTCATCACCAATTCCTCTCTAGGTCTTGCTTTCCCTGACTTCTTTATAATTCACTTCTGTGAACTTACAATATTCACATTTCTTATGGACTAGTTGACACTTAGACATGCCACTCTCCCTGAGTGCAACCTCTTCCGACTTTGTCCAAAATTGGAGCATCCCATTAATAAAGAGGTAAGCCCAATAGTAAACATCGCCATAGAAATTGCTTTTCCTATAACAATTACTACAATCTAAATCATTACATACAGCTGAAGGTTAGTCCCTCTGGTATTAATTTAGTTGCAGCACAAGCAGGCACATTGCTGGGTATTCTTACACCATTTAGCATATTATAAAAGTTTAACATCTATAGTGATATTTCAAACCAGTGTGGTGGGTTTGCTATAAATTCAGCTTAGCTAAACATGCTTTAAAGTATTAGACAACAGCAAATTTCCCTTTACAGTATCTCAGTAAGAAAGTAAAACAATTTAAAAACAAAACAAAACAATTTACTCTTCAGTGTGAAAAACCTTTTTTTCCATTTCCCCCGTCTCTTTAGGCACAAAGATCCCAATGGAACTGTTATCATTCAGTGATGTAATACCATCATATAAAAAAATCTATGTATGTCTAAACTCATGAAATTTTGGGGCATCTTACTTTTTCTTTAAAAAATTAATAATGATAAAACACAAATTTAGGCAATGAACAATATAGAGTTTATCCATTTCAATTACGATAATTTAAATTTGTTTCTGTTATTAGGACTTTACAGCAAAAAAATTCCAAAATCCCTCTACCATTTGAGCATCAGAAAACAGGGTAAGGTTTGCTGATTGATTGGCTTCTGTTTTAAAAATAAGCAATTCCAATTTGAGTATGTACTGAAATAGCAAAAAAAAAAATCAGCAGATTTACATTAAAAAGATGAGAAAACTAATTCATATCTCCAGGAGAATCCTTTCTGTGTGTGTGTTTGGGGAGGAAGTGAAAAAAATGCCCATAAGTACAAGATTACTTTTAGTTTAAATTTTGTGTGTGTGTCTGTGTCTATGTCTCTGTGTGTGTGTGATAAATTTGCCTCTCCCCAGGCCTCCCTAGATAATACCTTGGACCTGGACTCTGAGACAGAAAAAAAAGAAGAAATGCTACACAAAATCAAAAATAATATTAAGCAACACAAATGGTCTATGCACAAGAGAGAACAGCATTCAAACTTTTCAAAGACTTAGGAAAAATATTGGGGTGGGGGAGGTTCTCGTGGAAGGCTGGGATCTTTTGGGAAGTGGGGAAGGAGTGGGGGAGAATGATTTGGTGGAGGTTCATTCACTGGAATATCTGAGTATACCCCTGATTCACATTTTTGTTATAAATTGTTCTCTGGTGTACAACCTGAACTGTATTCAGATTTACGGAGCTAAAAATGGTATCAGGGTATGTTTATAAAAGGAGCACAGAACAACAGAATAACAGAAGAGTTGGAAAGGAACTTG